>CM069133.1:625989-666545 GCA_035221665.1 Okamejei kenojei
CCCCCGTCTCTCTCCCCGACCCCGATCCTCTCTCCTGCCACCCCCCCCCCCGTCCTCTCTCCCCCCCCCGTCTCTCTCTACCCCCCCCCCGTCTTCTCTCCCCCCACCCCCCCCGTCTCTCTCTCCCCCCCCCCCCCCCCCCCCCCCCCCCCCCCCGTTTCTCTCTCCACCCCCCCCCCACCCCCCCCACCGTTCTCTCTCCCCCCCCCGTCTCTATCTCCCCCCCCCGTCCCGGTTCTCTCTCCCCCGTTCTATCTCTCCCCCCCCGTTCTTCTCACCAACCCCCCCCCCCACCCCCCGTCTCTCTCCCCCCCCGTCTCTCTCCCCCCCACCCCGTCCTCTCTCCTCCTGGTCTCTCCCCCCCTCCTTCTCTCTCCCCCCCCCGTCTCTCCCCCCCCCCACCCCCGTCTCCTCTATCCCCCCCACGTTCTCTCCCCCCCCCCCCCCCCGTCTCTCTCACCCCCTCCTCTCTCTCCCCCCCCTCTCCTCTCCTCTCCCCCACCCGTCCTCTCCCCCCCCCGTCTCTCTCCCCCCCCCCCCGTCTCTCTCCCCCTCCCACTCCCTTACATGTGTTAGTGGACAGGTGAGGATGTCGAAGGTGAAGCAGGTGGGGCTGTTGGCTGCGGGCTGCCAGCCATGGAACAAAGATGTGTGTGTTGCCAGTGGAGACCGCTTTGCTTACTGTGCCACGCTGGCTATCTACGTGTACCAGGTGAGGCAAACACACTCCACACACAGTCCCCACCCACCTCCAGCCCCCGCCCTCCTCCTCCTCCCCTCCCCTCCGCCCGCGGCACTCGTTACAGGGGAAACAGGAGTATGTTTGTTCATTTAGTTTAGTTTAGAGATACAGCACGGAAACAGGCCCTTCGGCCCACTGAGTCCGCACCTAGCAGCGATCCCCACACACCAACACTATTGAAGTTAGTTAGATTGAAAACCTTGTGGCAAGGTTTGCAGACGTTATGAAAATATGTGGAGGGGCAGGTTGGGAGAGTGGGCAGAGAAGTGGCAGAGGGAATACAGTGCAGCAAAGTGGGGAGTCATGCATTTTGTTCGTAGGAATAAGGCGTAGGACTATCTTCTAAAGGGGGAAAATCCAGAAATTGGGCTGTGCAACAGGACGTGGAGTCTGTGCAGGATTCCAAAAACTTAGTCTTGCAGTCGAATCGGTATATAAAGGAGCAAATCAAATGCCAGCATTTACTCCAAGAGGGCTCGTTGTACAAAACAGGGATGTAACGCTGAGGCTCTACTAGAAGGCACTTGGTCAGGGCGCATTTGGGAATATTGTGAGCATTTTGGGCCCCATATCTGAGGAAGTTGTGCCGGCTCTGGGAGTGGGTTCCAGAGGAGGTTTACAAGGATGATCCAGGAATGAGATTCAGATATGATGAGCTTTGACGGCACTGTGCCTGTACTCGCTGGAGTTTAGAAGAATGAGGGGGGGAACCTCATTGAAATAGTGGAAGACCTGGCTCGACGTGATTGTGGAGAGGATGTTTCCACTAGTGGGGAGAGTCATTCAGGACCAGAGGTCACAGCCTCAGAATTAAAGGACGTTTCTTTAGGTAAGGAGAGAGGGGAGGGAATTTCTTTAGTCTGAGGGCGGTGCATCTGTGAATTCATTGCCACTGACGGCTTAGAGGCCAAGTCAGTGGATATTTTTTAAGGGCAGAGATAGATATATTCTTGATTTGTGTGGGTATCAGGGGTTTTATGGGGAGAGACAGGGTGAATGGGGTTAGGAGGGAGAGATGGATCAGCCATGATTGAATGGTGGGGTAGACTCGATGGGCCGAATAACCTAATTCCGCTCATAGAACTTATGAACATACAACCTGCTCCAATCAATTTGAGCGAGTTCCTGTCTAATGAAGTCAAGCTTGTTTATGTTCGCATCAGTCTGCAGTTGTGTGTTGCTGCAGGAAGTGAGCCTCCTGCCTCAGGTGCTGACCAATGTTGCTCTGTGGTGTGATTCAGCTTGACCGCAGGTACAATGAGTTCAAGCTCCACGCCATCATGTATGAGGGCAACAAGAAGACCATCACGGGCATCTCCTTGGTGCGACCCCAAGCCCCGGACCCTTCGCCAGTGGCCAGGCCGTAACCTGGTCATAATCTGGAACGTGGCGGTAAGCAGAGGTGGTGGCCAGACTGGACAACACCAAATGGTATGATGGGAGCAGGATAATGTGAGGTCGTCCATTGTGGTGAAGAACAGGGGAAGCAGATTACTATCTGAATGGCGTAAAGTTGGGAAAGGGGGACGGTACGACGGGATCTGGGTGGTCCTTGTTCATTCAGTCTATGAAAGTAGTAACCATTGCAGCACCAGCAGGCAGTGAAGAAAGCCAATGCTGTTGGGCCTGTATAACAAGAAGAGTGAGTAAAAGGAGCAGAGAGAGTCCTTCTGCAGTTGTACAGAGCCCCAGTGAGACCACACTGGCATATTGTGAGCAGTTTTGGTCTCCTAATTTGAGAAGGGGGCATTCTTGTTATGAGGGAGTGCAGCGTTAGGTTCACCTAGGTTAATTCCTGGATGCATGACTGTCATATAGCTGAGAGAAGGAGCGGCTGGGCTTGTATACTCTGTAGTTCAGAAGGATGAGAGGGGATCTTATTGAAACATATAAGATTATTAAGGGATTGGACACGCTAGATGCAGGAAACATGATCCCAATGTTGGGGAAGTCCAGAACCAGGGGCCACAGTTTAAGAATAGGGGTAAGCCATTTAGAATTGAGATGAGGAAAAATAATTTAACACAGAAGATTGTGAATTTGTGGAATTCTCTGCCTGAGAAGGCAGTGGAAGCCGATTCACTGGATGCATTCAAAAGAGAGTTGGATAATGTTAGGACTAGCGGAATCAAGGGATATGGGGAGAAGGCAGGAACGGGGTACTGATTGTGGATGATCAGCCGTGATCACAGTGAATGGTGGTGCTGGCTCGAAGGGCCGAATGGCCTCCTCCTGCACCTGTTGTCTATGTATCTATGGCCACTGTGGTGAAAACACAGAGTGCTGGAGTAACTCAGCGGGTCAGGCAGCATCTGTGGAGAACATGGATAGGTGACGTTTCACAGTGCTGTAGAGTAACTCAGGGGTCAGGCTGCATCTGTGGAGAACTTGGATTGGTGACGTTTCACAGATGTGCTGGAGTAACTCAGCAGGTTCAGGCAGCATCTGTGGGAACAGGGATAGGTGACGTTTCAGTGTGCTGGAGTAACTCAGCGGGTCAGGCAGCATCTGTGGAGAACATGGATAGGTGACGTTTCAGAGGGCTGGAGTAATCTCAGCGGGTCAGGGCAGCATATGTGGAGAACATGCGATAGGTGACATTTCACAGAGTGTGGAGTAACTCAGCGGGGTCAGGCAGCATTGTGGAGAAACATGGACTAGGTGACGTTTCACAGAGGCTGGAGTAACTCAGCGGGTCAGGCGCATCTGCTCTGGAGAACATTGGATAGGTGACGTTTCAGAGTGCAGGAGATCAGGGGTCAGGCGGCATCTGTATGGAGAAACATGGGATAGGTGACGTTTCCAGAGTGCTGGAGTTATTCAGCGGGTCAGGGCAGCATCTGTGGAGAACATTGGATAGGTTGACGTTTCACAGAGTGCTGGAGTACTCAGAGGTCAGGCAGCATCTGTGGAGAACATGGATAGGTGTCGTTTCACAGAGTGCTGGAGTAAATCAAGCAGGTCAGGCAGGCATCTGTGGAGAAATGGATAGGTGGGAGTTTCCACAGAGTGCTGGAGTAACTCAGCAGGTCAGGCAGCATTGTGGAGAACATGGAGAGGTGAGTTTCACAGAGTGCTGGAGTAACTCAGCGGGTCAGGCAGCATCTGTGGAGAACATGGATAGGTGACGTTTCAGAGTGCTGGAGTAACTCAGCGGGTCAGGCAGCATCTGTGGGAGAACATGGATCGGTGACGTTTCACAGAGTGCTGAGTAAACTCAGCAGGTCAGGCAGCATCTGAGGAGAACATGGATAGGTGTCGTTTCACAGAGGTGATGGAGTAAACTCCAGCGGGTCAGGCAGCAATCTGTGGAGAACCTGGAGAGGTGACGTTTCAACAGAGTGCTGGAGTAATCAGCGGTGGGTCAGGAGAATCTGTGGAGAAACATGGATAGGTGACGTTTCAGAGTGCTGGAGTAAGTCAGCGGTTGTGTTTGTTCCCCAGGGATTCCTGCCTCTCTCAGCTGGTGCTGGAACGCGGGGGAGGCGGTGGCCTTCGTGTCCCACCGCGGCCCGCCTCTAACTATGGACTATCTGCGGAGCGGACAGTGGCGTGGCTGTCCACAAGGAGGCACACAGCTTCCTGTCGGACATCTGCCTCCTGCGCTGGCACCCCCGGCAGAAGGGCAAGGTGGTGTTTGGCCACACCGACGGCAGCCTCTCCGTCTTCCAGCCCGGTGAGTACCCGGCGCCAGCTGGTGCACGATGGCTAGACCACCTGGTCAACCTGCATGGTGGTGCAGCGGGTAGAGCTGCTGCCGCACAGCGCCAGACACCCGGGTCCCACTCTGACTACAGTTGCTGTCTGTACGCAGTTTGTACCTTCTCCCCGAGACCTGCGTGGGCTTTCCCTGGTTTCCTCCCACAATCCAATGACGTGCGGGTTTGTAGGTTCATCCAGAGATTCACGAGTAGTGCAATGCTCGGATGGAGTGGATGTGAGGAGGATGTTTCCTCTAGTGGGAGAGTCTGGGACAAGAGGTCATAACCTCAAAATAACAGGACGTTCCTCGAGGAAGGAGATGAGGAGGAATTTCTTTAGTCAGAGGGTGGTGAATCTGTGGGATTCATTGCCACAGACGGCTGTGGAGGCGGAGATAGACAGATTGTTGATTAGTGCGGGTGTCAGGGTTAATGGGAGGAAGGCGGAGATATGGGGGAGGTTGAGAGGGAAAGGACGAATCAGCCATGAATGAATGGCGGAGTAGACTCGATGGGCCGAATGGCCTCATTGCTTTTTTCTTATGTTTTTAACCATGAACTGGATAGCATTGTACCAAAAGTGTTTAATTGTACTGCGTTCTTTTAGTTCAGAGACCGTGGAAAACAGGCCTTCGGCCCACCCCACCCCCAGGGTCTGTGCCGACAGTGAATTTCACACATAGTAACACTATCCTACCCCCACTAGGGACAATTTTTTACATTCACCAAGCCAATTAACTACAAACCTGCACAGCGTTTGAGTGTGGAAGGAAACCGAGATCTCTGGAGAAACCAACGCAGGTCACGGGGAGAACGTGGCAACTCCGTACAGACAAGCAAGCCGTGGTCAGGATTCGAACCCGGGTCCGCCGCTGCATTGGCTGTGAGGCAGAACTCTACCGCGGTCACAGTGCCGACTAGGAGACAAAATATTATGTGACAATGACTGACCTGAATGGACTGTAGTGACCCTGGTGACCAGTAGTGACTGTAGAGACCCGTGGTGGCCGGGAGTGACCTGTAGTGACTGTAGTGACCTGTAGTGACCCGTGGTGGCCGGTAGTGACCAGTAGTGACCCGTGGTGGCCGGTAGTGACCCGTGGTGGCCGGTAGTGACCTGTAGTGACCCGTGGTGGCCGGTAGTGACCTGTAGTGACCGGTGGAGTTGTCTGGTAAGAGGCCGGGGTAGTGACCCGTGGTGGCCGGTAGTGACTGTAGTGACCCGTGGTGGCCTGTATTGACCTGTATTAGTGACCTGGTAGTGACCTTGTAGTGACACGGTGGTGGCGTAGTGTCCTGCAAGTGAACGGTAGTGTAGGACCTGTAGAGACCCGTGGTGGCCGGTATTGCCCTGTTAGTGACCCGTGATAGCCGGTAGTGACGCTGTAGTGACCGTGATTAGCCGTGTCGTGACTGTAGTGACCCGTGGGGGCCGGTAGTGACCTGTAGTGACCCGTGGTGGCCGGTAGTGACCTGTAGTGACCCGTGGTGGCCGGTAGTGACCTGTAGTGACCGGTAGTGACCCGTGGTGGCGGGTAGTGACCTGTAGTGACCCGTGGTGGCCGGTAGTGACCCGTGCGTGATGGTAGTGACCCTGTAGTGCACTGGTGGCCGGTAGTGACCAGTAGTGACCTGAGTCCAGTTAGTGGACAAGTAGTGACAGTAGGGGACCTGTAGTCCAGTTTGTGACTCGGTAGTGACCTCTAGTGACCAGTAGTGACCTGTAGTGGACCGTCCAGTGACCCGTTAGTGTCCATAGTGGACCAGCAGTGACCTGTAGTGACAGTAGTGACCGCTAGTGATGGGGTGGTGTTGAGTTGTGTCCGTTCATGCCCAGGCACCAAGAACCAGAACGCAGTTCTGCGGCCGGAGTCTCTGGGGGGACGGACGAGGAGGACCTATCACGGCGCTGGAGTGGGAACGCTGTCCAGTCGGACTACCTGCTGGTGGCCACCTGCACAACGGATCCGGCTGGATGGACTCCCAGTCGCTTCCTGCTCACCACCTTTCTTGCCTGCCAGTGCCTGCTGCTCCGTGCAGTGCCTGGCCGGGTGCCCAGGCTCCGGGAATGTTCCTGATGGGAGGTAGGGCCAGTGGACACAGCCCACACAGTGGGTTCAATGCCCCACGCCACAGTCAATGTCCCACACCAGTGGTCAATGCCCACACCTGGACACAAGCCCACACCAGGGGACACAGCGCCACCCAGTGGACACATCCCACACCAGTAGGACACAGCGCCCACCAGTGGTCAATGCCCCACGCATTGCGTCATGTCCCACTACAGTGGACACACCGCCACACCAGTGGACACAGACCATTACAGTAGAACTGTGGGACACAGCCCCACACCAAGTGCAGTGGTCAGACACCGCATGCCCCACACACCAGTGCCAGTGGACACCCATGGTCATGCACCACACACCATGGGGGACACGGTTCCACCATGGTCCAATGCCCCACACCAGTGGACACAGCCCCACACCAGTGGACAGCACTACACCAGTGGTCAATGCCACACGCCAGTGGACACGCACCACACCAGTGGTCCAAGCGCCACACACCAGAGGACATGGGTCAGCCACACCAGTGGTCAATGCCCCACACCAAGTGGTCAACAGCCCACACCAGTGGTCAATGACACAATGCCACACATGGACACCGCACCACACCAGTGGTCAATGGCCCCACACCAGTGGGACACCGCACCACACCAGTGGTCAATGGCACAGCGCCACACCAGTGGTCAAGGCCCCACAACCAGTGGTCAACGCCCCACCACCAGGGACACAGCCCCGCACACCAGTGGTCAATGCCCCCACGGTCAATGCCCACACCAGTGGCCCACCACATCAGTGGTCAATGCCCCACACCAGTGGTCACAGTGGCCACAGCCACAATCTCAGTGGTCAAATGCCACAACAACATACCATGGTTCAATTGACCCCACACCAGTGGGTGCCACAACCAGTGGTCACCCCCACCCAGTGGGTCAATGCCCCACACCAGTGGACAAGCCCACACCAGTGGTCAATGGCCCTTGGCCAGCACAACCAGTGGTCAATGCCCCACACCAGTGGTCAATGCCCCACACCAGTGGTGACACCGACAATCCCCACACCAGTGGTCAATGCCCCCACACCAGTGGACAACACGGTGCCACACCATGGTCAATGCCCCACGCCAGTGGTCAATGCCCCCACGCCAGTGGTCAATGCCCCACACCAGTGGTACAATGCCACCACCAGTGTCAATGCCCACACCAGTGGACATGGTGCCACACCAGTGGTCATGCCCACCAGTGAGTCAATGCCCCATCACCAGTGGTCAATGCCCCACACAGTGGTCAGTGCCCACTCCAGTGACATATGGTGCACACGCCAGTGGTCAATGCCCCCACCAGCTGGTCAATTTTTTTGACCCCACACCAGTGGTCAATGCCCACACCAGTGTCAGTGCCCCACACCAGTGGGAATAGGTGCACACCAGTGGTCATGCCCACACCAGGGTCAATGCCCCACACCAGTGGTCAAGGCCGGCACAGGGGCAAGCTCCATGCTCCTCTGTCCAGTGTCTGGCCTGGGTGCCCAGTCTGACCAGAGGTAGGGCCAGTGGACATAGCGCCACACTGCTCCAGGGTAGGGTGAGGACCCACATCATCAGGGGCTTGGATAGAGTGGATGTGGAGAGAGTGTTTCCACGAGGGGGAGAATCTACTGCAGGACCAGAGGTCACAGCCTCAGAATAAAAGGACGTTCCTCTAGGAAGGAGAGGAGGAATTTATTTAGTCAGAGGGTGGTGAATCTGTGGAATTCATTGCCACAGAAAGCTGTGGAGGCCAAGTCATTGAGTAATTTTAAGGCTGAGATAGATAGATTCTTGATCAGTACGGGTGTCAGGAGTTATGGGGAGAAGGCAGGAGAATGGGGTTAGGAGGGAGAGATAGATCAGCCATGATTGAATGGTGGAGTAGACTTAGAAACATAGAATATAGGTGCAGGAGGAGGCCATTTGGCCCTTCGAGCCAGCACTGCCATTCATTGTGATCATGGCTGATAGTCCCAATCAATAACCCGTGCCTGCCTTCTCCCCATATCCCTTGATTAGACCGTCTGCCCCTAGAGCTCCTATCTAACTCTCTCTTAAATCCATCCAGTGATTTGGCCTCCACTGCCCTCTGTGGCAGGGAATTCCACAAATTCACAACTCTCTGGGTGAAAAACGTTTTTTCTCACCTCAGTCTTAAATGAACCCTTTTATTCTAAGACTGTGGCCCCTGGTTCTGGACTCGCCAACATTGGGAACATTTTTCTCTGCATCTAGCTGTCCAGTCATTTTATAATTTTATATGTTTCTATAATATCCCCCTCATTCTTCTAAACCCAGTGAATACAAGCCTAGTCTTTTCATCTTTCCACATATAACATATCCCGCCATCACTCAGGGATCAATCTCGTGAACCTACGCTGCACTGCCTCAATCCCAACGATGTCCCTTCCTCAAATTAGGAAGACCAAAAACTGTATACACATACTCCAGATGTGGTCCTTAGCAGAGCCTATATACTGCAGAAGAACCTCTTTACTCCTATACTGAAATCCTCTTGTTATGAAGGCCAACATTCCATTAGCTTTTTCTCACTGCCTGCTGTACCTGCACAGCCAACTTTCAGTGACTGGGTGTAACACAAGGGACACCCAGGTCTCTGCTGTACCTCCCCTTACATAACCTAACCCCATTGAGATAATAATCTGCCCCCTTGTTTTTGCCACATCAAAGTGGCTAACCTCACATGTATCTATATAAACTGCATCTGCCACGCACTGTCCCACTCACTAATCCTGTCCATGACCCCCTCCCCCAACCTTCAGACTAACATCCGCTTCACAGTTCACACTGCCACTCAGCTTTGTGTCCCTCCATAAACTTGCTAGTGTTGCTCCTAATCTCCCTCTTCCAAATCATTAATATATATGGTAAACCAGTTTGCAGCGGCCCAAACACTGAGCCTTGCGGCAATCCACCGCCACTGTCCTTGCCATTCTGAAAAGGACCCTGTCACTCCTACTCTTTGCTTACGGTCTGCCACCAATTTCTATCCATGTTCAACAACCCTACCCCCCAATAACCATGTGCTCTAATTTTAGTCACCAGTCTCCCATCGCGGACCTTATCAAAGGCTTTCTGAAAGTCTAGATGCACATACAACCACTAGCACCCCTTCACTCCATTTTACTGTGTCCACATCCTCAAAAGATTCCAGAAGATTAGTTCAAGCATGACATTCCCTTTCATAAATCCATGTTGAACTTGGACCAATCCTTTTGACTGCTATCCAAATGCTTCCATTATTTACCTCTTTAATAATTGACTCTCCAGCATCTTCCCACCACCGAAGTCAGGCTAACTGCTCTGTAATTCCCCGTTTTCTCTCTCACTCCTTTCTTGAAAGGGGGGGATAACTTAGTATCCTCCAATCCACAGGAACTGATCCTGAATCTATTGAACATTGGAAAATGATCACGCAATTCGCGTCCACTATTTCTTAGAGCCACCTCCCTGAGGACCCTGGATGCAGACCATCAGGCCCAGGGGATTTATCATCCTTCAGTCCCATTAGCCTATTTCTCCAAATACTAGTTCTCACCGAATGGAAAGTTTCTTTCAGTTCCTCTACCCCTTAGATCCTCTCTGTCCTCCAGTACATCTAGGAGAATGTTTGTGTCCTCCTTAGTGAAGACAGATCCGAAGTACCGATTCACCTCTTCTGCCATTTCCTTGTTTCCATAATTATTTCACCTGTGTCTGCCTTCAAGGGACCCACATTTGACTTTGCTACTCTTTTTCCCTTAACAGATCTAAAGAAGCTTTTACTGTCCTTTATATTCCTGGCCAGCTTCCCCTCATACTTCATCTTTTCAGCCCGTATTGCCCATTTTGTTTCTTTCTGTTGTCCTATGAAAGTTTCCCAATCCTCTGGCTTCCAGCTACTCTTTGCTGTGTCAGCTCTTATCACTTATGGTCTTTTACCCAGAGTTTAAGGGGAGGGGGGAAAGATTTACTAAGAACCTGAGAAGCAGCTATTTCGCTCTGATGGTGGTGAGTGCATGGAACGAGCTGCCAGACGAGGCAGTCCAGGCAGTAAAAGGCACTTGGACAGGTACATGGATGGACAAGTTGAGAGGGATGTGGGCCAAAGGCAGACAAATGGGTCTAGTGTAGATGGGGCATCTTGGTCAGCATGGATGATTTGGGCCAAAGGGGTTCATAAGTGATAGGAGCGGAGTTAGGCCATTCGGCCCATCAAGTCTACTCCACCATTCAATCATGTCTGATCTATCTTTCCCTCTCTACCCTCGTTCCACCCATTCTCCTGCCTTCTCCCCATAACTACCCTGACACCATATTAAATCAAGTAATATTGGAACGGACTCGCTACCCCACCTTAAAAGTACCCATTGATTTGGCCTCCACGGCTGTCTGTGGCAATGAATTCCACAGATTCACCACCCTCTGGATAAAGAAATTCCTTGTGATCACCTTTGTTAAGCTGCATCCTTTTATTCTGAGGCTGTGGCCTCTTGTCCTAGACTCTCCCATTAGTCGAAACATCTTCTCAACATCCACTCTATCCAAGCCTTTCACTATTCACAGCTGTCCCGAACTACTATCTACCTCATTGGTGACCCTCGGACTATCCTTGACCGGACTTTGCTGGCTTTACCCTACACGACACATTATTCCCTTATCCTGTATCTGTACACTGTGAATGGCTCGATTGTAATCATGTATTGTCTTTCCGCTGACTGACGCAACACAAGAATCTTTCCGCTTTTCACTGTACCTCGATACACGTAACAATGAACTGAACTGATGTATGTATAGGAAGGAATTGCAGATGCTGGTTTAAACCAAAGATAGACACAAAACGCAGGAGTAACTCAACGGATCAGACTGCATCTCCACAGAGATGGAATGGGTGCCGTTTTGGGTTGAGACCCTTCTCAGGACTTCAGACATGCTGTCTGAGCCGCTGAGTTCCTCCAGGTATTTGTGTCTACCTTCTGAACAGCTGTATGTTGTGTATGTCCACATGGTTTGGCTCCTGGGAGGGAGGAGCTCGAGGCCCATGTGCGCGTGTGCGTGTGCGATAGTACGACGTGCGAGAGGTGTGGTGTGTGTGTGTGTGCGTTTGGTGTATGCATGTGCGTTATTATAGTGTGATGCGGTTTATGTGTGTTGTGTGCGCGTGTGTGTGTGTGTGTCTGTGTGCGCACACTCCGCACGCCAGTGGTGTGTGTGTGTGTGTCTGTGTGTGCGCGTGTGCCATGTGTGTGTGTGTGTGTGTGTCTGTGTAGTGCGTGTGGTGCGTGTGTGTGTCTGTGTGTTGTGTGTCGCGTGTGTGTGTGTGTGTGTGTGTGCGCGTGTGCGTGTGTGCGTGTGTGTGTGCGCTGTGTGCGTGTGTGTGTCTGTGCGCAGTGTGGTGTGCGCGTGTGTGTGCGTGTGGTGCCGTGTGTTGTGTCTGTGGGATGCGCACGTGTGTGTGTGTGTGTGTGTGTTTGTGTCTGTGTGGCACGTGTGTGTGTGCGTGTGTGTGTTGCGCGTGTGCGTGTTGTGTGTCTGTGTTGTGTGCGTGGTGTGTGTGTGCGGTGTGTGTGTGTTGTGTGCGCATGTGCCGTGTGTCTGTGCGTGTGTGTGGCGCACGTGCAGTGTGTGTGTGCGTGATGTGAGTGTCTGTGTGCGCACGTGCAGTGTGTGTGTGGTAAAGTGGTTGTGCGCGCGTGCACGTGTGTGTGTGCGTGCGTGTGTGTCTGTGTGCAGCGCATGTGCACACGTGTGTTTGTGCGTATGCGTGTGTGTGTGTGCACCGTGGCACCGGCACGTGCAGTGTGTTGTTGTGCGTGTGCGCACGTGCACGTGTGTGTGTGCGTACGTGCGTGCCGCTGTCTGTGTGCGAGGTGCACGTGTGTGTGTGCGTGTGTGTCAGTTGTGCGTGCAGTGTGTGTGATCCCAGACTGCGTGTAGTTTGTGTGATCCCACCCCCCTAGATCTCTCTGATACTCAGATTCCCAGGTGGAGTGCATGCGCATATCAGGAACGTTATTTGGAACGTTTCTAGGACAACACCGAACCTTCGAACTACTTCAAGCTGAAGAAGACGGCTTCCACGCTCTGTCACGTGCTCAGCTCATCCACCAGCAATTCGAGTAGGTGGCCCTCGGAAACATCACCTCTCTGCCCAGGGCTTTAGTTTAGTTTAGAGATACAGCGCGGAAACGCAGGGGCAGAAATCCTGGGAGGTGGTGGGGGGGGGGGGGGGGGGGCGCCTGTCGCTCCATAGTGAGAGGTGGAGACAATCTCCCCCCCCCTTGACCTGTCCCCCCATAGTGCCCAGGTGGGCTGCGTGCCCCACACACCAAAGGCATGCATGTTTGCAGGTTAGGTGCTTCGGTAAATTGTAAATTGTCGCTGGGTGATTGCTGGTTGGCACGGACGCGGTGAGCCAAAGGACCTGCAGTTGCCGGGTCTCCTGTGCGCCCAGGTCAGCTCGCCTGACCCTGGTCTGGCTTCCTCTTCTCCTTGCGTATGATGTGCACAGCCCAAAGTTGCCGGACAACTTGCTCTATTTGATCTTATTATTTTGATTGTGCCACACCGGCGTTGATAGGCATTCGTTGAATGAAACTAGAGCGGGCCACGTGAGGTTGCAAATCTCCCAGCTAAGTTCCAGGTCGGATCGATTGACCGGCTTGGAACCAGGTCTGCTTCTGCGCCAGTGTCATGGAAAATAATTTGGGGAAAAAATCCACCTGCAGGCCGGACTGATTTCAGGTTGGTTGGCCGTTCCGGCCCGTGGGCGTAGGCTGGGTGCCGACCCCTGTCCTGGATGTCAGGCCCATTGTCCCCCCCCCTCCCCCCCATGTTTTAGAAGTGCCGACCAGCGATCCCCACACCTTAACATTATACCACACACTAGGGGACAATTAGCAAACTTTACCCAAGCCATTAAACCTACAAACCTGTACGTCTTTGGAACGTGGGAGGAAACCGGAGCACCGGAGAAAACCCACGCAGGTCATGGGAGAACGTGCAAAACGCCGTAAGACGACACATAGTCAGGGTGGAACGCAGGTCTTGGCGCTGTTGATGCAGCAACACTACCCGCTGTGCCAGCCTGGAAAGACGTTCTCCTCTTTCTCCTTCAGGGACTCTGCTCATTCGCATCCCGGATCTCAGCACACGTTCATCGACCAGCGAGGCCATTCCTCCCCCCACCCTCTCCCAGAACCAAGCCTTCTCCCTGCCCCCGGGGCACGCTGTTTGTTGCTTATGGATGGAGGGAAGAAGGGCCTGTACAGACATGGTGAGCAAGAAGTGGACCTTTCCTCAGGGGACCTGGTAGGCTGCACTTCATCGCTTCATGCGGTCTAGGGGCAGAATTAGGCCATTCGGCCCATCAAGTCTACTCCACCATTCAATCATGGCTGTTCTATCTCTTCACTCCTGACCCCTTCTCCTGCCCCTCCCTGTAACCACTGACACTGCACTAATCAAGAATCTACCTAGCTTAAAAATATCCATTGACTTGGCTACCACAACCCTTCCGTGGGCAAGAGTTCCACAGATTCTCACCCCTGATGAAATAAAATGCCTCCTCATCCTCCTCCTTTCTAAGGGGTTTGTACACACTAGAGGCAGGAACTGTTCCGAAGTTGGGGGAGTCCAGAACCAGGGGTCCAGTTCTTAAGAATTAGGGGTAGCCATTTAGAAAGGAGACGAGGAAACACTTTTTTTTTCCTCACACAGAGGGTTTGGTGAGTCTGTGGAATTTCTGCCTCAAGGAGGGCGGTGGAGGCCGGTTCTCTGGGATGCTTCCACGAGAGAGTAGATAGGGCTCTTAAAGATAGTGGTCGGGGATATGGGGAGAAGGCAGGAAAACGTGGGTACTGTTGGGATGATTCAGCCATTGATCACATGGAATGGGTGCTGGCTCGATATAACATATCAATCTTTTATGTTTCCAATAAAGATCCCCTCTCATCCTAGAGGACCAAAACTAAACTCCAGAGGTGTAACAACAAGCCTTGCTCCTATACTCACAGCGCTCCATTCTCTCCAAGCCACTGTACAACTAATATGACATAAGGGTCCGCATCCCGGGAATTAACCTGCCCTGTACCTACGCTGCACTGCTCAATAGAAAGCCATGTCCTTCCTCAAATTTAGGGGACCAACTCAAACTGCACACAATACTTCCAGATGTGGTCTCACTACAACAACAGAAGGACTCTGACCTCTATGCTCCTATACTCACTAGGAGGACCTGTACAACTGCAGAGAAAGGGCCTCTTTGCTCCTATACTCACAAGGAGCCTGTATACTTCACAGAAGGGCCCTGTACAACTGGCCCTCTTTGCTCCTATACTCTCGTACCTAGGACATCTTTGCTCCTATACACTCACTTAGGGCCTGTACAACTGCAGAAGGTCCTAGAGCCCTTGCTCCTATACTCACCAGGGCCATCTTTTGCTCTAATTCACTCACAGAAGCCCGTTACAGACTCAGAAGGACCTCTTTGCTCCTATACTACTAGAACCTGTACAACTCCAAAGGACTCTTTCCTTGCTCTATACTCACTAGGGCCCTGTACAACTACAGAAGGACCTCTTTGCTCCTATACTCACTAGGGCCCTGTACAACTACAGAAGGACCTCTTTGCTCCTATACTCACTAGGGCCCTGTACAACTGCAGAAGGACCTCTTTGCTCCTATACTCACTAGGGCCCTGTACAACTGCAGAAGGACCTATCTTTGCTCCTATACTCACTAGGGCCCTGTACAACTGCAGAAGGACCTATTTGCTCCTATACTCACTAGGGCCCTGTACAACTGCAGAAGGACCTCTTTGCTCCTATACTCACTAGGGCACCCTGTACATACTGCAGAAGGACCTCTTTGCTCCCATACTCGACTCCTCTTGTTATAGGTTAATTGACTTCTGTAAATTGCTGCTGGTGTGTGGGATAGCGATAGTATATGGGGTGATCGCTGGTCGGTGCGGACTCAGTGGGCCGAAGGGCCTGTTTCTACGCTGTATCTCTGAAGTCTAAAGATGCCGAAACATTTTCTGTTGCCTTGTCCCCAAGGGTCACGTGGAAACCATCTTCGACTGTAAGTTTAAACCAGATGACCCCAACCTTCTGGCCACGGCATCGTTTGATGGAACGATCAAAGTGTGGGATGTAAACACACTGACAGCAGTCTACACCGTCCCCGTAACGAGGGCGTCAGTCTACCCTGTCTTGGCTCCAGGTAACACAACAAGAGCACGGGCTGCCAAGAGCACTGATTACACATGTATATGAGGATGCTGGGAATGATGGGTTAACATGGAAGCGTTGCCGGCTCTGGGACTGTACTCGCTTGGAGTTTTATGAGGGGGACCTCATTGAAACTTGCAGATAGTGGAAGGATCCGGAGAGCTGGATGTGATGCGGAGAAATATTTCCACCAGTGGAGAGGTGACCATAGGCACAGCCCAGAATAAAAGGACGTTCTTTTAGGAAGGAGATGAGGAGGAATTTCTTTAGTCAGAGTGTGGTGAATCTGTGGAATTCAATGCCACAGACGGCGGTGGAGGCCAAGTCAATGGATATTTGTAAGGCAGAGATGGACAGATTCCTGATTAGTGCGGGTGTCACGGGTTATGTGGAGGCAGGAGAATGGGGTTGAGAGGAGAAGATTGATCAGTCATGATTGAATGGTGGGGAAGACACGATGGGCCGAATGGCCTGATTCTGCTCCTATCACTTAAGAACTTATGAACGTACCTGTGCTTGAGTTACGGGGAGAGGTGGACAGGATGGCACTGTTTAGTGTAGGAGGCTGAAGGGTGACCTCGTTGAGATGTCCATGACTTGATGGGCTGAATGGCCTAGTTTTGCTCCTGGAACTTACGAACGTTGAAGAGAGAGTTAGATTTTGCTCTTGGGGCTAAAGAAATCAAGGGATATGGGTGTAGATGATATGTGTATACACCTTTAATTTTAATTGATAGTGACTGAGATGTCCATGCTAACTCTCTGCCACAGAGGGTAGTTAGTTCATTGGTATATTTAAGAGTGAGTGGATGTGGCCTTGTGGCTAAGGGAAAATAAATAGGGATTCAGAGGGTATGGAGAGACCAAAGGGTTTTGTAAAAAAAACCAGGATATGAGTTGGATGATCAGCCAGTTATTAATCGAAGGGATATGGCCTGCTTGTAACTATGTTTCTACTATAATTGTAACCTACACACCCCTAGCTCTCTCTCAATCTGGGCACAGCGTTGTTCAGCGGTCGTCATTGTGCGGGATGCGTAGGACCCAGGCAGGCGGCCCCGAGGCCAAACTTCGATGCATCACACGTGAGAACGATGGGGCGCTGGAGGTCAAAGTACTTCAGCGTTGGCATGCTGATCAGCTTAGATTTGAGGGTGTCAAATGCACGCTGGTGTTGCGGGAACCAGGCCCAGGCAGTGTCCTTTTTCACCAGATCCCGCAGAGGGGCACTCAGTTCACTCAGGTCGGGGATGAACTTTCCCAGGTAGTTGACCATGCCCAAGAAGCGCTGCAGGCCAGGCACGTCAACAGGTGCAGGCATCTCGGATTATAGCGGCCCTCTTCTGCGGGTCGGGCTTCAGCCCCGATGCTGTGAAGACATGCCCACGTAGGTGACCTCAGGGACCCGGAATCGGCACTTTTTCGGGTTGAGCTTCAGGTTGACCTCCCGGACCCGCTTGCAGCACCTGGCGAAGGTGGTGGTCGTGCTCAGCGACATTCTTCCCAAAAACCAGGATGTCGTCGACTAATGATGGCACACGGAAGTCCAGCAAACAGTTGTTCCATGGTCCCTTTGGAACACCTCGCTGGCAGAATTGATCCCAAACGGGCATGCGGAGGAAGCGATACCTGCCGAAGGGCGTGCTCTGAAGGTTGTCAGGTGTAGAGGGATCGCTCGTCTAGAGGTATCTGCCAGAACGAACTCTTGGCATCGAGAACCGAGAACACGGTGGCAGAGCCGAACCTGTGCAGCAACATCCTCTACCGTCCGCATGGGTTAGTGCGGGCGCCTGATGGCCAAGTTCAAGTCTTTGGGGTTGATGCAGATCCGTATTTCGCTCTTGTCCTTCTTCGCAGCGACAACCATAGTAAGAAACCCACCGGGTGGAGTCCGTGACTGGCGCCAGGATGCCCGTGGCCACCATCTCGCGAAGATCGAACATTGCCCCTCATGGCAAAGGACACACGGTGCGGGGGGGACGGACCGACCGGCGTGAATGTCGGGATGAGGGCAATCCTGTAGCTGCAGGGCAACTTCCCCCAGCTTCGAGTCGAACCGGTCCGGGAACTCGGCCAGTGGGTTCAGGGGTGCCTCTACCAGGGTGGACATCACTGTGTGGAAGCTCACCAACCCGAGGTCCTGGCAGGCCTCCACGCCGAGCAGGGGTCACATTTGCCGTCTAGCAGGAAGAAACAGAGAGGGCCGAGTGGTCTTCAGCACCTTGCAGTGGAGAGTGGCCCTCCCCACAGGAACGAGTACACCACCAATAAAACCCATGATGCACGCAAAACAGCACTGTCAGTGGAAACGGGCCTCATTATTTCTTATCTTCCTGAACAGGCTGTTGACATAACATTAGCAGCAGCCCCATATCCACCTTAGCAGAGAAGGCCATGCCATTCATTGTCTGTGTGACTCGGACGGTCGGGTCCGTTATCAGAGCAGCTGCACCTCGCAAGGAAAACACACTCAGCTCGCACTGAGAAGAGTCAGGGTCAGACGGGGGAAGATCATCGTGCTGGAGATGGGAACCAGACGCTGTATCATCTCACGTGTCAGGTAGCGAGACGGTTTCTGCTGTGGCTGTACAAAGGATTCCCACGGGAACGGCGTGCTGCCGAGAAGTGGTTGGGCTTGTTGCAGAAAAAATTACAAGAAAGTTGTCCCCTAAAAAAAAACCTTCCCCAACCGCCGGGCACACATTAAAACGGTGTGAGACAAAGTTACAATTTGGACATCGTTGAGGTGGTCTGAAGCCCTGCAGTGGTCTTACCCTCTGTCGCCGGGGAGCATTGTACTGGGACCAGCGAGACTGGCTGTGTGGACCACCACCTTGTGCCCCGTCACAATCACAACCATCACGCAGCACCAACTCGTCACGAACCAAGAAGTAGTTAAGGCACCGCTGCGGCCGCAGGGAGGCAAACGGCGGTCTAGCCAACCCTGCTTGATGATCGCGGCCAGCTGCTGTAGCGAAGCGTCTGCTGCGTGTGCTCAGCCAGGACTGCAACTGACAGTAGAGCACAAAGTTTAACGTTTTAGGACTATCAGCTTCGGACGTCTCGTAACGATTGAGTCGGGTGGTGGATGAGAGAGGCGCCCGAGACAGAGTGGTCGCAACAAACATGTCCTAGCCCTTGCGATAAACCACTGTGAAAGTGAAGCGTTGTAGCTGGAGCATCATGCGCTGGAGCCGGGAGGAGGCCATGTGTATCGGCTTGTTGAGGATGGTGACCAGAGTGGTCTTCAGCACCTTGCAGTGGAGAGTGGCCCTCCCCACAGGAACAAGTACGCCATTCTGACACGCCTCGCTACTTCCGGGATAGGGTCTCCGCGTGCCCTACCTGTAACAGCCTCGCTCCACAGCAACAGCGGCAGCCGCTCCTGCAGCAGCCAGCTGCTGACCTGCCATGGTCTGCGCTAGCAACCGACATCTTCGAGTGGCACGGAAAGCACTTCCTGGTGCTTGTCGACTCTTACTCCAGCTGGTTTGAAGTTGACCAGCTCCACTCCCTCTCTTCCTCCGCGGTCATCGAGAAGTTGCCCGCCACTTTGCACCTTCGGGTCCCCCCCGTTCCCCCGTCAGCCCCCCCCCACCAAAGGGGTTTAACCCCCCCCCACAAACACAAGGGAACGGCAGCAGTTCACCAGTGCTGAGTTCCGCGCTTTTTGCTGAACATGGAACTTTCGTCATTACACCCAGCAGCCCGAATACCCACAGAGCAACTGGCCTGGCTGAGCGCGCGGTCCGCAGTGCTAAAGGATGTTGGAGCGTTGTCGCCTATCCCGCTCCGACATCTACCTGGCCCTGCTGAACCTCCGCAACATCTCCCGCGACCCATGCCCTGGGCTCCTTCCCCGGCTCAGCGACTCATGTCCCGAGTCACGAGGCCCCACGGTCCCGGTGTCCCTCAGCAGTCCCTGTCCCCTTCCGTCTTTCAACCTGCCTTGGTCCGGAACGCATTGCCCAAAAACACAGTATCCAGAAGCGTTCCCAGACGACAGGGTCCTGCCGTGTCCTCCGCCCTCTTCTCCCCGGCCAGGTCGTCCGTAGGGTGGTCCTCTGGCGGTCTGGCCGCTCCAAGCTGGCCGTGGTCGTCGGTTCTGCCGGATTCCCCTCGTTTCGTACCTTGTCAACCATGACGGAAGGGTGTACCGCCGTCCCGCCAGCACTCCGGACTCGTGAACGAGCCTCTCCCTCCCCCGGCGGCTCCGTATGCCCCCCGCTGGCCCCTGTCGCGGCCCTGTGCTTTGCCCGGGTTCCTCTGGGGCCGACCTCCCCTCGTCCTCCTCCGGAGCACCTTTCCCGGCTGCGGTCCGCTTTCTCCGCTTCCTCGCCCTCGCTTTCACCGTCAACCCCGATGCCCTCATCCACCCAGGGGTTGCTCCTGTCTGTAGCCCCCACCATGACCCAGCGTCCCCGCTTGTTCCCGTCGGGGAAGGATGGTGATGGCGAGGTGCGGACCGGTCTGGTCGCCTGGTCAGGCCGCCGGTCCCGTTACGGCGATTACTTGTGATCCTGTATTCCTGTGCTGTACTGTTTGCACTCACCCTAGCGCATGAGACGTGTCGCTCTGTCACTCACTGTTTTGTTTTGGTAGAGGAAGGATGTAGATGATATGTGTGTACACCTTTAATTGATAGTAACGATGTCCATGCTAACCACCCCCCCACCAGTTAGTATAATTGCAACCCACACGCCCCTAGCTCGCTCTCTGGTGCTCGTGACAGACCACGTACAGCCAGGGCTATATATAATGTATGCTTAATAAAGTAGTGAAGACTTTAAGGTGTCTGTGTACTTTCTCTACAATGGGGGAAAAAGCAGGAACGGGGTACTGATTTTAGATGATCAGCCATGATCATATTGAATGGCAGTGCTGGCTCGAAGGGCCGAATGGCCTACTCCTGCACCTATTATCTGTTGTCTGTTGTCTATTGCCTATTGTCTATTGTCTAATGGTTCCTTTACCTTGAGGTCCCTTATCAAATCCGGTTCATTACACAACACAAAATCCAGAGTTGCCATTTCCCTGTTGGGCTCTATGTTTCTGTGAGCTCCGCACAATCCTCCCTGCATACCCAGATGTCGGTAAAGCCGTTAAAATCAGTTTAGGTTATCGTCACGTGTACCGAGGTACAGTTGTGTGTTGCACGCTGTCCAGTCAGCGCAAAGGTAAACATGGTTATGGAGCCGTACACAGTGGATACATGCATGATAATGTTTGGAGGGAATAAGGTTTATGGGTGAGTCAGATACAGGACTAATGTTTCAGAGAGTAATTCCTGTCATCACTCACTCATTCATTTTAAACCTGTGTCGGCTGTGTGAGACGTGTGAGTGTGAGGGACATCTCAACCTCACTAGCACTTTAATGTGGTCTCTCCCTCCCTCCCAGGGGACCTGAACTGTATCGCAGGGGCAACGTCTCGTAACGGAGCCTTCATCTGGGACGTGGTCAAAGGGAAGACCATTGCTCGCTTCAATGAGGTCAGTGCTGGCTTGTATCTCCCCCTTTGTGTCCTAGAGTCACGTTTAGAGATACAGCGTAGAAACAGGCCCTTTGGCCCACCGGGTCCGCGCCGACCAGCGATCCCCGCACATTAACACTCTCCTACACCCACTAGGGACAGTTTTTACATTCACCAAGCCAATTAACCTACAAACCTGTACGTCTTTGGAGTGTGGGAGAAAACCGGAGATCTCGGAGAAAACCCACGCAGGTCACGGGGAGAACGTGCAAACTCCATACAGACAGCACCCGTAGTCGGGATGGAACCCGGGTCTCTGGCGCTGCGCCACCGTGACCTCCATCACACAGCATGGAAACAGGCCCTTCGGCCCAACCTGCCCACACTGACCAAGATGCCCCATCTACACTGGTCCACAGCCGTGTGTTTTGCCGCTTATTTGTCTAAACCTGTCCTATCCTTGTGAATGCTGATTGATATCAAATAATAATGAGTAGTCATGTGACATGGTCAGACCAAACAAGTCTTCCCTGTCCACTTCCCCATCCCAGTGTACAGACATTTCACCCACCATCTCCCACCTGTCTCCCCAGTCAGCCTGCTCCTCTACACTCATCTCCCCTCCCCAAGTCCCCACATCCCTCCCCCCTCTGGCTTTACATTTGACTTCTCTCCGTATCTGACTCCCTTTTGTCTCCTTTTCACCTCCAACCTTTGTCACTTACTCCGCCCATCTGCCGCTCACTGCCCCCCCTCTATATCCACCTATCACTCGCCAGGCTTGGCCCAACCCCACAACTCTTTCCCAGTTTTATCCCCGCCACGGCCATCAGTCTGGAGAAGGGTCTCGACCTAAAACGTTGCCTGTCCATTCCTCCACAGATGCTGCCTGACCCGCTGAGCTCCTCCGGCACTTTGTGGGTAGAACAGGAGCTAGTTCAGTTCAGTTTATTGTCCCGTGTACCGAGGTACAGTGAAGCTTTTGTTGCGTGCTAACCAGTCAGCGGAAAGACAATACATGATTACAATCGAGCCGCCCACAGTGTACAGATACAGGATAAAGGAATAACGTTTAGTGCAAGGTAAAGGCAGTAAAGCCCTATCAAAGATAGTCTTGAAGATAGTAGTTCAAGACCGCTCTGCCCTTCCAGACATTGCCAGCTGTGAGTGACCATCAAAATTAGAGGGTGAAATAAGGTCTGTGGTGGTCCACAGGGATGTCCTTCCAACCTCCGTTCCATTGACTCCATCTACACCTCACGCTGCCTCGGCAAGGCCAGCAGCATCATCAAGGACCAGTCTCACCCCGGCCACTCCCTCTTCTCCTCTCTCCCATCGGGCAAGAGGTACAGAAGTGTGAAAACGCACACCTCCAGATTCAGGGAACTGAACCATCCTATCACACTAGAGAGCAGTGCTGAACTACTATCTACCTCATTGGTGACCCTCGGACTATCCTTGATCAGACTTTGTTGGCTTTACCTTGCACTAAATATTATCCCTTATCCTGTATCTGTACACTGTGAATGGCTCGATTGTAATCATGTGTTGTCTTTCTGCTGACTGGTTAGCCCGCAACAAAGTGTTTTTAGGTCAACAGACAACAGTGCAGGCGTAGGCCATTCAGCCCTTCGAGCCAGCAACCAGCACCGCCATTCAATGTGATCACGGCTGATCATCCCCAATCAGTACCCCGTTCCTGCCTTCTCCCCATATCCCCTGACTCCGCTATCTTTAAGAGCCCTATCTAGCTCTCTCTTGAAAGCATCCAGAGAACCGGCCTCCACCGCCCTCTGAGGTAGAGAATTCCACAGACTCACAACTCTCTGTGAGAAAAAGTGTTTCCTCATCTCCGTTCAAAATGGCTTACCCCTTATTGTTTTATTGTCATATGTCCCAGATGGCACAATAGAATCTGTGAATATGTACACATTGTACATAACTGAGGATGAGAAAAAACGAAAAAGTTCACTAAGTAACAAATATATTCAGGAGTAATATAGTGGAATAAGGAAGATGAATGTGGAACAACTACAGTGAAGCAACAGCCAGGAATGCACCAACTGCCTCAGGCGGCTGAGGACATTCACCATGTCTCCAGTGACTCTTACAAACGATGCCTCGGGAAAGCAGCGACATCATCAAAGACTTGTCCTTGTCCCACCCCGGTCATTCCTTCAC
Organism: Okamejei kenojei; assembly: GCA_035221665.1. Classification (NCBI taxonomy): domain Eukaryota; kingdom Metazoa; phylum Chordata; class Chondrichthyes; order Rajiformes; family Rajidae; genus Okamejei; species Okamejei kenojei. The sequence goes on from CM069133.1 coordinate 649,408, forward strand.
CCCGGTCATTCCTTCTTCTCCCCGCTCCCGTCCGGCAGAAGGTACAGAAGCTTGAAAGCGCGCACCACCAGACTCAGGAACAGCTTCTTCCCCTCTGTTATCAGGCTTCTGAACGGCCCTTCCATAAGCTAGGGTACTGTCCGATTCACCTCGACCCCATTGCGGACATTAGGCTTTGTCTGTGGAACTGATGCGCTACAATGCTGAGAACTAGATTCTGCACTCTGTATCTTCCCCTTTGCTCTACCTATTTAAACAAGTTTGAACATTGCTACAGTGGCTTGCAAAAGTATTCATACCCCTTGAACTTTTCCACATTTTGTCACGTTACAACCACAAACGTAAATGTGCTTTATTGGGATTTTACTTCGGAGTCACGTGAGTGACTACGTGAAGACCCATTCCAGCACGCATGCGCGACATTAGCGTTCATGCAGTGCACCCGCGACGAACGGGAGTTCAAGGCGCTCCCGCTACAAATTGAAAAGTCGGGCCGACAGGTAAGTTTTACCATGGCCGTGGTGTCTTTTTCTCTGTGGTCTGCTTGTTTTCCAGAAAGAATGAGCAAGACCAGAGGAAAGAAGTCTGCAGCTCGCCCCCGTTCGTTTTCCGTTGAGGAATGTTCTTTGGAGGGGGGGCAAGAGGCGGCGTGTATAACTACCGAGCCGAGCCCAGCACCGCTCGTGCTGCCTGAGCAGCGGGCTGGAGGTACCTGCAGCCAGAACCGGGCGGTAGTGTCCGACGATTCGGATGAAGATGCCTCACCGCTCGAGAGCGCACAGGCAGCCGTCTAAGCCGCATGGAACGGCTTGTGGAGCAATTGCTCCAGCGAGATCTGCTGAGAGAGCAGCAGCAGCCTCGCCTAGGGAGCTCAGGCACTCCCGCAGTGCCCTTTACGGCACTGGCCATTGCTTCACCTTCTTTTGAAGGCAGCATTGGCGACCAGGTCTGGGCTGGTCAAGAAGAGGGGTCACTGGCTGAAGATATCGGGAGTAACGCAGGGTGTACAGGATCAGGAAGAGCTGCTGGGTGTGGTCAACCGCTACGTGGCCATTCCACAAGCGGGTCGGCCATTAGAGCCGAAACTTGCAGCCAGCATTAACCACCTGTCCTCAAAACCCCTACAAGAACAGGTGGTCAATGAGGCTCTTGAACTATATACAGCCCCAGTAAATTGTACATCTTTGAATGTACCCGCTGTAAACAGCCAAATTTGGGGACATTTGGGGCAGAACATCAGGAACCTGGAGTTGAAGCTCCAGAAGATCCTTAAACTCCTGACTGCAGGAATAACATCTTATGCTCGGTCCATTGATGGTGCGGACATCTCCACAAATCAGCAAGACACATTAGCTCTGCTGTGCACCACTCAATATGAGATAAACAATTTACGGAAGGAAATTATCAAGCCTGCCCTCAACCCTAAATTTGCGGGACTTTGCAAAAACACCGGGTCAGAACCTCCTATTCTGCTCTTTGGGAAAGACCTTCCAAAAAAGGTGAAAGACCTAGAGGAAGAATCCAAGACCTTGGTCACGTGAGGGCAGGTTTGGGACCGAGCAGACCTAACAAACCCAGGCGGCAGTACCCCATGGCGTCCACCAGTTGTCGACCACACTATGGGACTGGTGAAAGCTCGGGGTCCGCAACCATTCCCCGTAAGCCTTTTTTAGGCCAGGGCCCAGAGCGGACCCCATGGAAAATGTGCCACCCCCAACAACATCAACATCACATCAACCCTCTACAGCCCAGCAGACGCCTCATCGCCCAGCGAAGAGGCAGAAGAAGCACCAGTAACCATGGAGGTAGTGGGTCTGGTTCCTCTCAGCATATGAGCAGTAGGGGCTCTGTACTAACAGGGGGGAGATTGCACTTGTTTTTGGATGCATGGGAACCCATCACTAATGACAAGTATATACTCAGCAGCATTCATGGCTATAAAATTGACTTTGTTCATGAAAACATTCCGCCAGTTCAGCATATACCCAAAAGGGTATTCACCCCCTCAGTCAAAGAGAAACAAGAGGTCAAGCTGAACTGATGAGGTTACAAGCTAAAGGTGTCATTGAAAGAACAAAACATGAACCTTTGGAATTTGTGTCTAATATTTTCACTAAAATCAAAAAGATGGTGGATGTCGCATCATCATTGACTTAACTACTTTAAACAAGGCTGTCAGGTATATACATTTCAAGATGGATACTTTTGAAACAGCCAGACTATTGGTTTCTAGAGGGTACTTTCTAGCAAGCATTGATTTAAAAGATGCCTACTACTCAGTACCCATACACAAGGAGCATCGTAAATACTTAAAATTTATCTGGATGAAACAGCTATGGCAATTTAAAAAGCCTTACCAAATGGGCTAACCTCCACTCCAGGCTGTTCACTAAAATCTTAAAACCTGCCTTGGCATTATTGAGGAAACAAAAGCTTATAGTCATGGTGTATTTAAGACGACATTTTAATAGTAGGAAAACCTTGGAGACAGCCATTTTGGCAGTAGCAGCCACCAAACGTTTGTTTGAAACTTTTGGGGTTTGTCATACATCCAGATAATATCCAACTTTACCCCGTCCACTGCCATGGACTATCTTGGATTTACGATTGATACTGTTCGCATGATTGTAACTCTGCCGAAGGGGAAAGCATCAGAATTCGCATTATCATGCAACGAACGCATGAATAAACATCAGCCAACCATACGGGAGGTAGCTAGAGTTATTGGCCAAAATGGTAGCAGCTTTTCCAGCTGTACAAATTTGGGCCTTTGCACTATCAAAATTTGCAAGAGAGCAAAAGTGCATGCACTAAAGCAAAACTCAGGACACTTTGACCAAGCTATGAGTTTAACTGCTGAATCCATTCCAAGTTACAATGGTGGGCAAGGAACGTAAGGCTCAGCTCCAGTCCCATAATAATCACCAACTCCAGTATTAACCATTCAAACGGATGCCAGTGCTTTGGGCTGGGGAGCAACTAACATCAATCCAGCACAGGGGGCAGATGGACTAAATTTGAATCATCTTGCCTACAGACACGGGGTATCAACTACTTAGAAATGTTGGGTGCGTTTATGGGTTAAAAGCATATCATCTAATACCATCATGCACATAGTCCGGTTGCAATTAGATAATACCACGGTGGTGGCTTATATCAACCACATGGGTGGTGTAAAGTTGATATCGTGTGACAATTTGGCCAACCTAATCTGGCAATGGTGTGTTGAAAGACATATTTGGTTATCAGCAACTTACCTACCAGGTAAGCAAAATACAGTGGCAGACACCAGGTCACGCAGATTCAATGATACATCGAATGGATGTTAAATCCCAAAATATTTGCTGAAATTACAAAAGCAATATGGCACACCAGATAATCGATCTATTTGCATCCAGCTGAATCACCAGGTACCAACGTATGTCGCTTGGGAACCAGACCCTGAGGCAGCAGCAGTTGATGCATTTCTCGCTGCATTGGGGGAAAATGTTCTTTTATGCTTTTCCTCCCTTCTGCCTCATCAGTCGGGTATTACGCAAGATTCAATTAGGATTCCGCTTCAGGAATCTTGATAATACCCGACTGCCTACACAGCTATGGTTCCCAGTGGCCTTCGACATGGCTGTTGAAACACCGTTGGAATTCCCCAGCATCGAGAGTTATTAATCCCACCCAGTGTCCAGGCATTAGTCACCCGTGCCATGACAGAGTCAATCTCCTGGGCTTGAAAGATTCTAAAAAGACCTCTAACTGGGCCTGGGACTGTCTGAGGACGCCATCAACATGATGACACATCCCCACCGGGAGTCCACCAGGAGACAATACCTGACCAACATAAGAAAATGGAATGGTATTGCTCCAAAACAGGAACTACCCTACACTACAGCTACAGCCACCAGTGTTGTGGAGTTTCTGGTTGATTACATCGGGAAGGACTCAGCTACAGCGCCATTAATACAGGCCAGGAGTGCGTTGTCAGCTTATTTGGTTCCAGCAGCAGGATAACTGACTTTGGGGTCCATCCACTATGGGTCAAAATCATGAGGGGCATTTTTTAACACCAATTCCCCTAGGCCTAGTACACTCAGATCTGGGATGTCATCATTGTACTGACGTACCTTAGGGATGGCCACCACCCAGGTCACTCACGCTGGAACAACTTACACTGAAATCAGTCATGCTCATGGCACTAGTGTCAGCTCAAAGGGTACAGTCCCTCCACCTTCTGAGGCTGGACAGCATGACAGAGTCATTGGACTGTATCACATTTCACATTCAGGGGCTGGTCAAACAAACTAGACCAGGTACCACGCCTCCAGTTATGGAGTTCCGGCATATTCACCTGACCCACGGTTGTGTGCCAAGACCCATCTCGCCAATTACATAGACACAACATATAACTTAAGAGGGAGAGAAAAAGCCTTATGGATAAGCCACAAGAAGCCTCATGGTCAGGTGATGAGCCAAACCATTTCAAGATGGCTCAAGCAGGTGCTTAAGTTCCGCGGGAGTCGATACTAATGTTTACAAATCTCATTCCACCAGGCTGCATCTACGTCGCGGCTAGGCGAATGGATGTGCCTATGGACCATATTCTGGCCAGAGCAGGATGGTCCTCAGAGAGAACTTTCCAAAGGTTTTTATAATAAGCCACTGGCGGAACCTGCTACATTTGCAGACAGAATTTTAGAGTCCCTGCAGCTAATATATTTAATTTAAGCCGGGGGAGCTCTCCTGTTCACAAACAGGTATATTGTTGATTGTATAACATGCTTCCTCCCTCTAAGTCTTCGGCAGTGAGTGAAGCATGAGCTGGTTCACGTTCGGATTCACAGAGCTTTGAAGTCTTCACGTAGTCACTCACGTGACTCCGAAGTAAAATAGTAAGATTAATGAGAACTTACCATTCGAAGTTGATCTGTATTTTATGAGGAGTTACGATGAGGGATTACGTGCCCTCCGCTCCCACCCTCTATTATACAGATCAACTGGTAATTAAGTTCTTATTTTTTCTTTACTATATTTATTTCAATTGTTGTGTTTTTTCTGTGAATCCACAACCGCTGCTTTGAAGAAATGTCGCGCATGCGTGCTGGACGGGGTCCTTCACGTAATCCCCTCATCTCGTAACTCCTCATAAAATACAGATCAAACTTCGAACTGGTAAGTTCTCATTTAATCTTACTATTTTATGTGAGTAGACCAACACAAAGTGGTGCATAATTGTGAAGTGGAAGGAAAATGATACATGGTTTCCAAATTTATTAAAAATAAAAAACTGAAAAGTGTGGCGTGCAAAAGTATTCAGCCTTCAGCCCCCCTGAGTCAATACTTTGTAGAACCACCTTTTCGCCGCAATTACAGCTGCAAGTCTTTTGGGGTATGTCTCTAACAGCTTTGCACATCTAGAGACTGAAATTTTTGCCCATTCTTCTTTGCAAAATAGTTCAAGCTCAGTCAGATTGGATAGAGAACGTCTGTGAACAGCAATTTTCAAGTCTTGCCAGAGATTCTCAATTGGATTTAGGTCTGGACTTTGACTGGGCCATTCTAACACATGAATGTGATTTGATCTAAACCATTCCATTGTAGCTCTGGCTGTGAGTTTAGGTCGTTGTCCTGCTGGAAGGTGAACCTCCGCTCCAGTCTCAAGTCTTTTGCAGACTCTAACAGGTTTTCTTCCAAGATTGCCCTGTATTTGGCTCCATCCATCTTCCCATCCATAACTCTGACCAGCTTCCCTGTCCCTGCTGAAGAAAAGCATCCCCCACAGCATATGCTGCCACCACCATGTTACACAGTGGGATGGTGTGTTCAGGGTGATGTGCAGTGTTTATTTTTCTGCCACACATAGCGTTTTGCATTTAGGCCAAAAACTTCAATTTTTTGTCTCATCAGACCAGAGAGCACCTTCCTCCACATGTTTGCTGTGTCCCCCACATGGCTTGTGGCAAACTGCAAACAGGACTTCTTATGGCTTTGTTTTCAACAATGGCTTTCTTCTTGCCACTTCCATAAAGGCCTGATTTGTGAGTGCACGACTAATAGTTGTCCCTGTGGACAGATTCACTCAATGTGCGCCCACTTTGTGTTGGTCTACCGCATATAATCCCAATAAAATACATTTACGTTTGTGGTTGTAACGTGACAAAATGTGAAAAAGTTCAAGGGGTATGAATACTTTTGCAAGCCACTGTATGTGTAGTAGATCTGATTGTATAGCACGCAAAACCAAGCCATACACTGTACCTCGGTACATGTGCCAATAATAAACTTGTCATAGAGTGATGGAAACAGGCCCTTCGGCCCACCTTGCCCATGCCGACTGACATGTCCCAGCTAAGCGTCCCATTTGCCTGTGTTTGGCCCATATCTCTCCAAACCTATCCTATCCATGTACCCGTCTAACTGTTTTTTAAACATTGGAATAGTCCCAGCCTCAACTACCTCTTCCGGCAGCTCGTTCCATACACCACCACCCTCTGTGTGGAAAGGTTGCCCCTCAGATTCCTATTAAATGTTTTCCCCATCATTAATATCCTTCAGTAATGGAGAGCTGTGTCCGTTCCCCAAGCAGGGTTATGTGTGAGTCCATTCCAGCACTGCCTCTGAATCAGCACTGCCTCTGAATCTGAATTGCAAATCAATAGAATGTGCTGAATTTTGTTTCAATGTGTGTGCAGTTTTTAGTTTAGTTTAGAGATACAGCATGGAAACAGGCCCTTCGGCCCACCCAGTCCGCACCGACCAGCGATCCCCGCACACAAACACTTTCCTACACACACTGGGGATAATTTACAATGTACAGAAGCCAATTACCCTGCAAACCTGCACGTCTCTGGCATGTGGGAGGAAACCGGAGCACCCGGAGAAAACCCACGCGGGTCACGGGGAGAACGTGCAAACTCCGTACAGACAGCACCCGTGGTCAGCATGGAACCCGGGTCTGTGGCGCAGTGAGGCAGCAGCTCTACCCGCTGCACCACCCGTTAGTGTCAGTGTAGAGACCGTTAATCTCCTGTCCATCCTTGCAGCACGGGAAAAATGGCATCTTCTGCATCACTTGGAGCCACAAAGACTCAAAGAGGATTGCGACGTGCAGTGGAGACGGCTTCTGGTGAGTGGTGCATCCGCGTGTAGAACCAGCAGGTGGACGGAACGCACACATCGCCGCAGTCAGTCAGCCACCCAGTGTGGAAACAGGCCCTTCAGCCCAACGTCAATGAAGGCTCAACATATAATGAGCGTGGGTCGGCACTGGGCCTGTACTCGCTGGAGTTTAGAAAGATGAGGCGGGACCTCATTGAAACTTACCGAATAGTGAAAGGCCCGGATAGAGTGGATGTGGAGAGGATGTTTCCACTAGTGGGAGAGTCTAGGACCAGAGGGCACAGCCTCAGAATAAAGGGAAGTACTTTAGAAAGATGAGGATGATATTCTTTAGTCAGAGGGTGGTGAATCTGTGGAACCCATTGCCACAGACAGCTGTGGAGGCCAAGTCAGTGGGTATTTGTAAGGCGGAGATTGACAGATTGTTGATTAGTGCGGGTGTCAGGGGTTATGGGGAGAAGGCAGGAGAATGGGGTATGGAGGGAAAGATCAGCCATGACAGAATGACGGGGTAGACTCTGTGGACTGAATGGCCTAATTCTGCTCCTATGATTTACGAACATATCAACATCCATCTGTACCAAATGCTGAGTGTGTCCGTCAGCTGGGGTACTGCCCGATTCACCTTTACTCCCTTATAATCATTGGACTTTGTTACTGGAACTGTCGCGCCACAATGCTGAGAACGCTCCAGCGTCCCCTCAGCTCTATATAACCATATAACCATATAACAATTACAGCACGGAAACAGGCCCCCTCGGCCCTTCCAGTCCGTGCCGACCATTTGTTTTCCCCTAGTCCCATCTACCTGCACTCAGACCATACCCCTCCATTCCCTTCACGTCCATATACCTATCCACTTTACTCTTAAATGTTAAAATCGATCCTGCCTCCACCACTTCTGCTGGAAGCTCATTCCACACAGCCACCACCCTCTGAGTAAAGAAGTTCCCCCTCCTCCACGTTAGCCCACCTACCCCCCGAAACCTCTGTCCCTTAATTTCTCATGTCATGCCCTCTTGTTTGAATCTTCCCTACCCTCAATGTGGAAAAGCTTATCCACGTCCAACTCTGTCTATCCCTTTCATCATTTTAAAAGACCTCAATCAAGTCCCCCCTTAACCTTCTGTGCGACTCCAAAGAATAAAGACTTTAACTTGTTCAACCTTTCTCTGTAACATAGTTATTGCTGGAACCCAGGCAACATTCTAGCAAATCTTCCTCTGTACTCGCTCTATTTTGTTGACATCCTTCCTATAATTAGGCGACCAAAATTGTACACCATACTCCAGAATTGGTCTTACCAATGCCTTGTACAATTTTAACATTACTTCCCTACTCCTATATTCAATGTCTCTCTGATTTATAAAGCCAGCCACACCAAAGGCTTTCTTTAAACCCTCCCTATCTACATGCGATTTCCACCTTCAGGGGAACTATGCAACAGTTATTCCCTAGATCCCTCTGTTCCACCAGCATTCCTCAATTCCCTACCATTCACCATGTACGTCCTATTTTGATTTGTCCTGCCAAGATGTAGCCACTTCACACTTATCAGCATTAAACTCCCATCTGCCATCTTTCCCCACCTTTTCCAAATGGCCCAAATCTCTCTGTAGACTTTGAAAATCTACTTCATTATCCACAACAACAACTATCTTAGTATCATCCTGCATACTTACTTATCCAATTTTCCACCCCATCATCCAGATCATTGATGTACATGACAAACAACAGTGGACCCAACACAGATCCTTGAGGCACCCCACTGGTCACCGGCTTCCAACCTGACAAAAACAGCCATCCACCATTACTTACTCTCTGACATCTCCCATATTTTCAGCCACTGTTTAAATCCATCTTGCTACTCCGCCATTAACACCCAAAGATTGAACCTTCTTAACTAACCTTGTCAAAGGCTCTATCTGGTGGACCTGAGTTTGTACTCCTCTACAGTATTTTCTGATTTGATTGAATGGCGTGCAAAGCAATCCTTGTAAAGCCCCTGTCCGACTATCCCGAGTTACTCACGAATTCTCCCAAGTTTTCCCCTCGATTCAAACTCGGAGAATAACCGTAGCGAGTCCCTATGAGTCAGTAGATATATCGTAGCGGCTCGTAATGCCAGCTGTAGGTACTCGGGGCATCAGGTAAGTCGGGACGTTTTTTCAGCATGATGAAAAATGTCCACGAGTAAACAAATAGCCCCGACTACCTACGGCTGGCATCTCCGAGTTTGAATCGAGGGGAAAACTCGGGAGAATTTGTCAGTAACTCGGGAATGTGGGACAGGGGCTTAACTGTATCATGGTACATGATATAATAATAATAAACCTAAACCTGTCTAAACCCTTCAAAATCCATCTTCCCTTCACCAATGTCCATCCACCTATCTATCACTTGCCTGTGTGTCCTGCCCCCACCTCTCTTCCAGCATTCTCACCCATATTACAGTCAATCAGAAGAGAGGTCCTGACCCGAAATATCGTTCAGTATCGGTTATTATTCCCACATGTACCACCTCCTATTTCTGAATCATAGAGTCACAGAGTGTGGAAACAGGCCCTTGGGCCCAACTTGCCCACACCAACCAACACGTCCCAGCTACACTAGTCCCACCTGCCTGCGTTTGGTCCCTATCCCTCCAAACCTGTCCTACCCATGTACCTGTCTAAATGTTTCTTAAACATTGCGATAGTCCCAGCCACAACTACCTCCTCTGGCAGCTTGTTCCATACAACCACCACCCTCTGTTTTGAAATGTTACCCCTCAGATTCCTATTCTCTCCCCATTTAGAAATTAGAAAGAACATGCTCTTCTTCATACGGCGACCTAATTGGCGAGTTTAGAAGAGTTTGTCCTCGACTCATACTCGCAGCATGGTCGACACGGGGTCCTAGGAGGTCTTTGTAACTCTCCTTCATGCTTGACAGCAGTCCCCACGTACTCGAGGCCTCAGCGTGGCGTTTTTTTCAACATGCTGAAAAATGCCCGCGAGTGAAAAAAGGTCGCCATGGAAAAAATCGATAATTTTTTACTTGTAGGTTTAGTCAAGGTAGGTCGTATGCGATAGGTCGTAATGCAATCGAAGGCAATCAAAGGCTATCGTATAGAATCAAAGTAAAGCTCCCGTTGAGAAAAAAAACCGAAAGTAAACCAACCGGTAATGTTAAAGGCCCGCTAAAATTTATTAAACATTGTCAGGCTTCTTAAAAGTTTCCCCCCAATTCTCTCTTCCCCCCCTTCTCTCCCCCCTTCCTTCTCACCCCTCCCCCCTTCTCTCCCCCCCTTCTCCCCCCTTCTCTCCCCCCCTTCTCTTCACCCCCCTTTCTCTCGTCCCCTTCTCTCCCCCCCTTCTCTCCCCCCCTTCTCTCTTCTCCCCCCTTTCTCTCTCTCTTCCCCCTCTTCTCTCCCTCCCCCCCTTCTCTCCCCCCCTTCTCCTCTTCTCCCCCTTCTCTCACCCCCTTCTTCAAACCCCCTTCTCTTCCCCCCCTACTCTCTTCCCCCCCTTCTCTCTCCCCCCCTTCTCTTCCCTTCTTCCGCTTCCCCCACTTTCTCTTACCCCCTCTACTCATCCCCCCTTACCTTCACCCCCTCCTCTCCCCATTTTCTTCACTCCCCCTTCTCTTCCCCCCCTTCTCTTCCCCCCCTTCTTCTCTTCCCCCCCTTCTCTCCCCCCCCTTCCCCTCTCTCTTCCCCCCCGCCTTTCTCTTCCCCCTTTTCTCATCCCCCCTTCCTCTCCCCCATCACTTCCTTTTCCCCCCTTCTCTCCCCCCTTCTCTCCCCCCCTTCTCTTCCCCCTTTTCCTCTCCCACCTCCTCTCCTCACCCGCCCTTTCACTCCCCCCCATCTTTTTCTCACCCCCGGCTTCTCTATCAATCCTCTCTTTTCCCTCTTCTTCCCCCCTTCTCTATCACCCCTCTCTATCCCCCTTCTCTCACCCTCTCTCCCCCCCTTTCTTCCTTCCCCCCCTTCTCTCCCCCCATCTTTATTCCCCCCCTTCTCACCCCCCTTCTCCCTTCCCCTCTTCTCACCCCCCCTTCTCTATCCCCCTCACTCCCCCCCTCTCTCCCACTCTCCCCCCTCTCTCCCCTCTCCCCTTCTCTCTCTCCCCCCCTCCTCCCCCCTATCTCTTCCCCCTTCTCTCCCTCTCTCCCCCTTTCTGTCTCTCTCCCCTTCTCTCTTCTCACCCCTTCTCCTCCTCCCCCTCCCTCTCCCTCTCCCTTCTCCCCTCTCGCTCCACCCTTTCTCGTTCCCCTCTCCCTCACCCTCCCTCCTCTTCTCCGTCTCTTCTCCGCCCTCCTCACCTCCCTTCTCCCTTCTCCCCCCTTCCCTCTCTCCCTCCGATCTCTCCCCCCATCTCATCTCTTTCCCCCCTTCTCTATACCCCCTCTTCTCCCCCCTCTCTCTCCCACCCCCCTTCCTCTCCCCCCTTCCTTCCCCCCTTCTCTGTCTCTCCCCCCCCGCCTTCACCCCATCCTCTATCCCCCCCTTCTCTCATCCCCCCTTCTCCCCCCGTTCTCACCCACCCCTTCTCTCCCCCCCTTCACCCTCCCCCCCCTTCTCTCCTCCCCTTCTCTCCTCCCCTTCCTCTCTCACCCCCTTCTCTCCACCCCCTTTCTCTCCCCCCTTCTCTACTCCCTCCCTTCTCTCCCCCCCTACTCTCTCCCCCCTTCACTCATCCCCCGTTCTCTACACCCCCCCCCTTCTCTTCCCCCCCATCTCTCCCCCCCCCCCTTCTCTCTAAAGGACTTACCAAACTGTGCCAGCCGTCTTTTACCTTCCTGTTCATCGCGATGAACAGACAGACTCATAGCGCTGACCCACCCCGCTTTCCCTGGCCCCCGCCCCTTTGCTGTGTGCGAGGTGTGTAGTGGTGGTATGTGTCTTGCGGCGTGTGTGTGGGTGTGTGTGTGTGGGGGGTGTTGTGTTTGTGGGGTGTGGAGAGTGTGGGGGTGTGTGTGGGAGTTGTATTGTGGTGTGGTGTGTGTGGGAGTGTGTGGTGGGTGGGGGGTGTGTGGGGGTGTGTGTGTGGGTGTGTGTGTGGGGGTGGTGTGTGTGTGGGTGTGGGAGTGTGGAGGGTGTGTGGTGGAGTTGTGTGTGTGTGTAATATGTGGGGGGAGTGGTGTGACGTGAGTGTGGGTGTGTGGATCGGGGTGTGGTGCGTGGTGTGGTGTGGGGGTGTGTGTGTGTGGTTAGTGGGGGTGTGTGTGGGTGTTGTTGGGTGTGTGTTGAGTATGGGTGTTGTTGTGTGTGGTGAGTGTGTGTTGAGTGTGTGTTGGGTGGGTGTGTGTGTGTGGTATGTGTGTGGGTGTGTGTGTTGTGGGTGGTGTGTGGTGTGGGTGTGGGGGTGTGTGGGTGTGTGTGATGTGTGTGTGTGGTGTGAGGTGTGTGTGGGGGTGTAGGGTGTGTGAGTGGGGGTGTGAGTTGTGGTTTTGTGTGTGTGTGATGTATGTATGTGTGTGGGAGTGTGTGTGGGTGGGGGGTGTGTGTGTGTGTGTGTGTGTGTTGTGAGTGGTGGGTGTGTGTGTGGGTGCGTTGTGGTGTGAGTGTGTGTGGGGGGGTGTGTGTGTGTGTGGTTGGGGGGTTGTGTTGGTGTGTGTGGGTGGTGTGAGTGTGTTGTGGTGTAACGTGTGGGTGTGTGTTGTGTGCGTGTGCGTGTGTTTGGTGGGTGTGGATGTTGGGGGGGTGGTGGGTGGTGTTGGGGGGGGGCGTGTGTGGGGGTGTTTGAGTGTGTGGGTGTGTGTGGGCAGTGTGGGGTGTGTGGAGAGGTGCGAGTGTGGTGGGTTGTGTGGCGGTGGAGTGTGGGGGTGTGGGTTTGTGGGATGTGTGGTGGGGTGTGTGGTGGGGTGTGGTGGTGGGGGTGTGGGTGTTTGTGGTGTGGGGAGTGTGTGGCGTGTGAGTGTGAGTGTGTGTGTGTGTGGGGGGGTGTGTGTGTGTGTGTGTGTAGTGGGGGGGGTTGTGTTGTGTGGTTGTGTGGGGTGTGTGGGTGTGGGTGGTGAGTGGTGTTTTGGTGTGTGTGTGGTGTGTGTGTGGGGTGGTGGGTGTGTGTGTGTGGGTGTGTGTGTGTGTGTTTTTGTGTGTGTGTGTGAGTGGGGGTGTGTTTGTGTTTGTTGTGATGTGGTGTGTGGGATGTGTGGGTGTGTAGGTGGGGGTTGTGTGTGTTGTGGTGTGAGTGGTGTGGGTGTGGTGGTGGTGGGGTGTGTGTGTGTGTAGTGTGTGTGTAGTGTGTGAGGGGTGTGGGTGTGTGTGTATGTGTGTGTGGGTGTGGGATGTTGGGGTGATGTGTGTGGGTGTGTTGTTAGTGTGTGTGGGTGTGTGTGGTGAGGGTGTGTGTGTTGGGGGTGTGTGTGTGGTTGTGTGTGGTTGTGGGGGTGTGTGTGGGTTGTGGTGTGTTGTGTGTGTGTATGAGTGTGGGTGTGTTGTGTGTGTGAGTGTGTGTGTGTGGTGTGTGATGTGTGTGTGTGTGTGTGGGTGTGTGTGTGTGTTGCTGTGTGGGGTGTGGTGTGATGTGTGTGTTGTGTTGTGGTGTGGTGTTGGGGTGTGTGTGGGGTGGTGTGGTGTGTGTGTGGTGTGTGTTGTGTGTGTGTGTGTGTGTGTTGTGTGTGGGTGTGTGAGTGTGTGTGTGTGTTATGTGGGTGTGTGGGAGTGGTGTGTGTGGGGGTGAGTTGTGGGGTGTGTGTGTGTGTGTGTGTGTGTGTAGTGGTGTGGGTGTGTGTGTTGTGAGTGTGATGTGTGTGTGTGTGTGTGTGGGTGAGTGTGTGTGGGGTGAGTGGATAGTGTGTGTGTGGTGGTGAATGTGTGTGGTGTGTGTGTGTGTGTGTGATGTGTGTGGTGTGTGTGGGTGGGGGGGGGGGGGTGGGGGGGGGGTGTGTGTGTGTGGTGTGTAGTGGTTGTGTGTGAGTGAGAGTGGGTGTGTAGTGTGGTAGTGTGTGTGTGAGTGATGAGTGTGAGGGAGAGTGAGTGTAGTGTGAGAGATGTAGTGTAGTGTGTAGAGATAGTGTAGTGTGATGGTGTGTGAGAGTGAGTGGTGTGATGTGGGTGTGAGTGTGTGTGATAAGGAGAGATTGTGGGGAGGGTGTGTGTGTGTGTGAGTGTGTGAGTAGGGGGGGGGGTGTGTGTGGTGTGTGTGTGTGTGTATCATGTGTGTTGTGTGTGTGAGTGTGAGTAGAGTGTGATATGTAGGCGAGTGTGAGTATGTGTGTGTGGGGTGGGGTTGTGAAGTGTGGGTGTGTGTGGTGGGTGGTGTGTGGTGTTAGTGATTAGGTGTGTGTGTGTGTGGTGTGTGTGTGGGGGTGTGAGTGTGTGTGTGATGAGAGTGTGGTGTTAGTGTTGTGTATTTTGGTAGATGAGGTGTTGTGTGAGTGTGTGTATGTGTGTGTGTGTGTGGGGGGGTGTATAGTAGGTGATGTGTGTTATTGATAGAGAGAGAGGAGTGAGGGGTGGGGAGGGGGGTAGAGAGATGTAGTAGAGAGTAAGTAGATGTACACAGAGAGTGAGTGTGTAGAGTTGTATGTGGTGAGTTAGTGATAGATTAGTAGAGAGTTTTGATAGAGAGGCTATGTGCGAGGTGGGATAGAGAGAGATAGAGTGATATATGTGATTTTTGTAGAGTGTGAGAGAGAGAGTGATCGTAGTTATGAGTGAGTGAGAGTGGTGTTTGGAGATGTGATAGTGTGAGTGGGTGTGTGAGTGAACCAGAGAGAGAGATGAGGTAAGAGATGAGGAGTGAGAGAGAGAGAGTTATATATTAATAGAGATAGTGAGAAAGGGGGAGTATAGATTATTTTAGAACATGGATAGATATATATATTTATATTATAAGAGTATTGAATATAATTTATATAATGAGAAGAGAGAGAGATGTGTAGTATAGATATTTTGAGAGAAGATATATAGATAGTAGAGAGGAGAATATGATATATAGGTGATGTAGGTTGCTGAAAAAACCCCCCCTCACCCAAAGTAAACCTCAATTCCAGGCGCCAACTGGCCTCCCAGTTTAAAAAGGTTGAAGACAGTCGCCTGAAAAGTTGCCGTTAGTGAGGGAGACAGGCTGTTTAATCGCACTCAGGATAATGACAAGGAGAATGTTTTCCATCATGAATCGAATGTTGGAGCGAGTAATGTAATACCCCCCACAGGTCCCGTATGAACAAAATGACAAGGTGATATTTTCCCCATGATCACCCCCCCGCGCCCAGGTCACGCCGCCACAGCGAAATCCCCCACCCCAAACCACCATGAGTTTCAAACCCCGCCTCCGCCCCCCCGCCTTTCCAAGCTAATACACTTTATTGATTTTACAGACCCTATTCCCCCCATTGAATATTCTGAGCTGGTTTCAGAAAGACGTTCACACCGCTGGTGTCATTGAAAGCTTGTCTGGCTCCACAGCCCATAAAAACTAGCTTCCCAAAGCAGAAAATAGAAATAATGAAATGTGAATAATTGCCAAACCCCCAAAAATTTAAAATGGATTTCCAACCATGTCAATATATATAATTTAAACAAACTAAAAACCCCCCCACCCCCCAATTCTCACACCCCTTTTCCACCCTTCAATTAAATAACCCGCCACTCCCAGCGAGCAGTATAGTTTTAATTTTATCGTCCATGTATAACATAAACACACAGACCGCTGGGAAATCAACAAAAACGCGCCACCAAACCCTTACCCCCCCCCCCCCCACCCCACCCTCCGCCCAGCTCCTCCCCCCCCCCGCCCCCCCCCTCCCCCCCCCCCCCCCGCCCCCCCAAACCTCCCACCCAAGTCCATGTCCATCCAAGATGCCCCATACACTACAAGTACCCCACCTGCCCACCCCCACATTTTGTCCATGTCCGCTGCTTTTAAAGTATCATTTTAACCAAATATTGTTATAGATCACTATTGTGCCCTCAACGACCCTCCTCAGTCCAACTCGTTCCATATACCCAACCAACCTCTGTGTGAAAAAGTGTTCTCCTTCTTCTCCTCGGGTTCCTATTCAAAAATCTTTCAATTCCCCTTCCCCCTTCACACAGGGTCCCCAATAAATGCTTGAACCTATCTTAAAAACCCAGGCCCTGCTTCAGACCTGTCTCACGACCTGAAACCAGCACTACGCCCATACTCTCACTCCTTCTCTCCAGTACCCAAGATGTTGTCATACCCATCTGAGTTACTACACCAGCCTTTTGTATCTACTACCAGCATCTGCAGTTTCCTTCCCACACATTAAAACCCAATGTCCTCTAGTTTGGAAAAAAGACTATCTGCCCCAGCTGTCTCACTCCATGGTTTTAATAGATCTCAACAAGGTCAGCTGACCAACACAAAACAACGCGCAGGGAAAAAGTTGTTCCCAGGACCTGATGGAATTTATCTCTCTATCACAGGGTTCCCAGGGACTGAGTGAGCTCAGAAGAGAACAGATTGCCGGAGTACTTGAAGAGATCTTGGTGTCTTCTCTATTTCTCAGCCAACAGGTGAGGGGTCACAGAGAGGACAGGAGAGGTAGCTAATGTTCTTCGATCAAAAACTCACCCTCCCCCGCTGCTTCACCTGTGTCCCACCTATCTCTTGCCCAGACTTGAACTCGCCCCCCACCCATCTCTCTCCCGTCCAGCTTACTTTCCCCAATTAACAAACAGTGGGAGGAGGATGTGGAGGGGCAGGTAAGTGTAGAGAAAGCAGTGATCCGACAGTTGGGAGAGTGGCCAAGTGGCAGATGGAATATAGTGCAGCAAAGTGGGACTCATGCATTTTGGTCGTGAGGAACAAAGGCGTTAGACTATTATTTCTAAATGGGAGAGAATAATTTGGGAGGGTAGAGAGTGGGGGGGGGGGGGGGGGGAGGTGGCTGGATGATTAGTGGGGATGGGGTGGGGGGGGGGGAGGGGCATGGGTGGGGGGGGGGGGGGTGGTATTGTGGGGGGGGGAGGAGGGGGGATGGTGGGGGCGAGGGGTGTGGGAGGGGGATGTGGGGGTAAGGGGGTTTGTTTGTGGGGGGGACGGTGGGGATGGGGGGTAGATGGAGGTGAG
>CM069133.1:667045-757045 GCA_035221665.1 Okamejei kenojei
GGAACACCAGAAGAACCCGATGCGGAATCTTGTCTCATTTTATTTGCAAGACCCCGACTGCTAGAGCATAAGTGGGAAAGCCAATAGAAAAACAAATCCCTCCCCCCAGTATAGCGAGAAGGCTTCCATCGCTACTGCCCCAGGGTCCCTGGTTTCCATGCATCATATGTGGTATTTGGTGATTGGAGTCCCTGGATGCAAAAAAGGTCATTTCTGGTGTTCATACCGATCTGCGAATATCGCAAACACTTCCGATCCAACATCCATTCGGTGTTGTCATTAAACTTGCGTACCTGTGTCTGAAGGTAATGGCTGATATCCACATGTTTCCCTTACAAAGCACCAGTGCCCAGATTGTATTGTACCAATTCTCGTCAACAGGATTCGACTTTATTTCACCCATATATTGATACAAGCCACCACAGTGTATGACAATCTGTAAACGTACGCAGATGGTGCATGTCTAACAGTAGCCAGGAGGATACCATGAATGCTCCCAACATTTCTAGATGATTTATTTCTAGTGCCGGAAGTAGAGTTAATCATGTGCACTCCAACTACCACCACAACTGGAGGTGCATTAGTGATCCTTACCCCAATCTTTGCGCTGGCATCATTTGTATTACAAACCGAGGGGTTTGGTGATTGTAATGGGGATTAGAGCAAACGTCTGGCATTGTCTATCCACCATTGTAATTTCCAATTTGCTTTTCCCTGGTAATTGCATTGGCCTGTCAAAAATGGCCCGAATGGTGATGATAGCTCTATTTGTGCCCTTTGTAGTATTTGGTAATGTAGAGGGCCCAATTGTGCGGCTGAAAGGCAGCCACTAGCTTTCCCAATCACCCTGGCTAACTTGCCGAATAGATGGTTTCCCTGATGCCGGTCAAAAGGGCTGTAACATGCTACTATCAAGTCTGACGCTTGTTTTAGGTGGCAAAGTGAACACAGACAAAATGAACAGAGTCCAATGTGAACACCAAATAGTCCAAAGTGTAAAGGCAGCACCTTTGATTTATCTGGATGGATGATAAATCCCAGCTTTTGAAATAGGTGCTCGGTGCTGAGACAGCCAGTTTGGCCAACTCCAAAGTTTTTCCCATGATTAAAATAACATCGAGGTAAAGCCATAACAATATGATGTTGTTTCAGAGATACACGCTAAAGCTGGTTTTTAATAATTTTGGTATAAACAGTCTGGGTGCGATGATAATCCATTAGTATGCTTTGTACTGCCAGAGCTGCCCCATCCAGACAAATTGCAAATACTGCGATGGAATCCTTGTCTATTGGTACAGAATAGTATGCATCCTCTAGTCGATGCTAGCCATGAAGTACCTATGGGGAAAGTAGTTGTCTTGCCGTGACAACGGTTTCCATTTTTGAAATAGGCATACTGCACGAAAAGTATTCATCAGTCAAATCTATGATGATGCGCATCCGCCGTCTTTTTTATTTTTAGAGTGAAAATGTTAGGATACGAACTCATGAGACCTCACTTTTAGAATGTCGCAATTACCCCTTTAAGAATTTAGTCTTAGAAGTTCAGCAGACCTGTCCTTTTCTTTCTGTGAAAGTACAAATTTTCCGTCTAGGTGCATCTGAAACAGAGAACGAGTTGTGAATCAAATTCCAATTTTATATCCCTGAATACTTTCAGTATGTAAGGATTCAGTAGTTAAAGTGCTCATGCATCCCGCAACAAGTGCAACAACCGTCCAGCCAACTCTGTGAGACCTAGACATGCGATGTTCTCATGAGGCATACCAGCACCCACCTACCTCCATGGTTACCGGCAGGTGCGCTGCGTTGGTTGCCTCTTCCTTGTTTCTTGTGGTGTGGAGGCGCTGTTGTTGTGGGGTTCGGCGCTTCTTCCAAGAAGGCCGTGCTGGGCCATGGTCTAAAAAAGATCGCTGAGCAGGTGTCCGCCTTTGAGCTTTCAACCAGCAGTGGTCTATCGCCCGTTTTTTGTTGTCTGCAGTGATGCATAGGGGTGCTGCCAGCCGCTGTTATGGGACTTGGTGGCAGCCGGCACCTTAAATCATGCCAATGCTTTCGCCTCCACAGACGAGGTCTTTGACCTGCCGTCGGCAGGATTTGTCCCCAAACACAATGTTGGCGGCTGTGCACTGCTCGGCCTCTGCACACCCCCGCAAACTGGGGGGTGGGGAGTGCAGCCGGGTGATCGCTCTTTCCAGTAAACTGTTTGATCTCGTATTGAGTGTTACATAAGAGAGCCAGCGCGTCCTTCGCAGGCTCCTCCGGCAACAACTCCCATTCCACTGGTTACTGGCAACGAAGGCCGATCCCCGCTGCCAGCAGTTTGAGGATCGTCGGGAGTTTGACTTCTTGGCTCCTATCCCAGGGCTCTCATGTTACCCCAAAGTTATAAAAAGTACAGCAGGACACATTAGGGAGATCAAATTCTCCGGAGCTTTCGGTACTTTGCTGCTGTATCATTATGGCTTGTTCTTGTAGTTGGGTTGGTCGCCATTAATTTTATACCGCTTGCCACTTAGATGTAGACGGCAGCCCTTTTTTTTGGGTTAGGTAATGCAAATTTATTGACCATACCCAATAGCTCCTCTTCAGGCAACCCCTAGCATTGTCGTAACCTTCAGACGATGCCCCCCCATTCTTCAAGTCAGCCCATTCTGACTCCTTAATGCTCTCCCCCTGTGAAGAGGTGAGACATTTGGCAGTCCTGTAAAGGATGCTGCCTGGTCTGCTAGGAGGAGACGCACTGTAAACTTCTGCCCTGCTGGCAGTCAGGTCACGCTGGAGCAAACTGCTCCACCATCCGCTCCTTCAGGGGACAGTTGACCGCTGCGCTTCCCGCGAGCGGAGTGTCCACCGGCCGGACTCAGCCGAGTCATGCGGACCTGCCACGACTTCCGGATGGATTTGCCGCCAGTCCCAGGAGCAACCTGTGCCTGTAAGCGGTGTGGAAGTCGGGGGGTCATGCGGATCGTTGAAACCACAGCTCAGGAGAAACTCGACACACGCAGGCTCCTCCTTCCTCAGCAGCAACTTTAGCAGCGGCTCTTCTCTCTTCTGTCTTTCGGACTCCATTGCCTCTGGAAAACAACAGCACACAGAGCCAACAAACACCTCAGAATGGTAAGTACTAACCTGCGGGTTTTTAAACTTACGCTGGAGGAGCGGCGCTCCTCCTGCCTGTCGCTTCGCAATGCGTTCGACATATGGCACGCATGCCTGCTGGCGGGGTCCTTCCCGTAGTCCACATATCACGTGACTCCGAAGTAATATAGAGCTGGTGTGCCCTCTGACCTGTCAACAGGCAACTGAACCATCTATCACCAACTAGAAGTGGGCATCAAACCTCCCATCTACAATCATCGGAGACCGTCGGACTCTACTTTAATAGGCACCCTTTCCAGTATCTGTACACTGTGACGCTCATTGTATCATGTATAGTCTTTCCGCTAACGTTAGCACGCAACAAAAGCTTTTCACTGTAACCCCAGTACACGGGACTATAAACTGAACTGAAGCTGAAACTGAGAGGGGAAACTATAGGTGTGAAAAGGTGCAAAGAAATAATGAATGAAAGATATGAAAAGAACAAATCAAAGCCAGCAGCGATGATAGTCCCAGAGGGAGTGAGCTAAGTGAATGAATGAATGAATGATTGAATACGTTTATTGTAAGTATTCACATACAAGGGATTTGCCTTGATGCTCCGCCCACAAGTGACAACATGACATACAGTGACAGTTAGGAATGACACATAAAACATTAAACATTAATAATAAAAACATTATTGATCAGACATGTGAATCAAGACCTTTTTTTCACCCAGTTTTATTCCATCAGGGAGGTCTTACCTTCCACTACCTGCAACCTCCGGCAACCACCTTCAACTAGCATCGCAACTGGCTTCGACTAAAAAATTACCGATTTTTAAAACGGCAACCTATTTTTAGTCGTGGCTGGTTTTTAATTTTTTTAAATAATCGGCGGAACATAGAAGAAGCGGAAATCACTTTCGAACATTAGGGAGACTGACAAAAACCTCCGGAAACTCTGGAACCGCACGGAAAACCTTTGGGTGGGTGCAAAGTCTCCAGAGTTTTCCGTCAGTTTCCTAATGGACAGGGGCAATAACCTTCTCTGCTGATCAGACGATTCGCTGCAGCCTCCGGGTGTCGTGCTTGGTGGCCGAGCCAAACCAGACCATGATGGAGAAGGTGGGAACAGAGTCTATGATGGCCGTGTAGAATTGGACCATCATTGCCTGGGGCAGATTGTGCTCCCTCAGCTGCCGCAGGAAGTACATCCTCTGTTGGGCCTTTTTGACTGTGGAGTCATGGTCTTGGCATCCTGTTCAGCACAGACATTGTGGGCCGAAGGGCCTGTTCTTGTGCTGTACAGTTCTATGTTGTACCTGCCATTGACATACAAACGCCCACACTTGGCCGCTGCATGCCCACAGCCGGGATCACCTCCTGAACCTGAGCCGCGAGGTTCTGTCATCAACTGCAATCACGGTGACTTTGGCTCGACCTCACACGCAGGAGGACAAGGTACAGCAACATAGAGGCCTTGTTTGCCCGTACCCTCTCCTGCTGGCTCTGTGTTGGCTTATTCTGCCATCGCCAGGTGAGCATCAGTCACAGGAGAAGCTGGAGCTACAGAGGGTGGGATTTAAAACAATCACAAACCACAAATGCAATTACCTGTGTGGTGTGTGTGTGTGAGTTGTGGGGTGTGTTGTGTGAGGTGTGGGTGCGGTGTGTGTGGTGGGTGGTGTGTGTGGGTGTGTGGTGTGTGTGGTGTGTGTGTGTGTGGTGTGTTGTTGTGTGTGTGTGGTGGTGTGTGTTGGGGGGTGTTGTGTGTGTGTGTGTGTGGTGTGGGTGGGTGTGTGTGATGTGTGTAGGGGGGGGTGTGTGTGTGTTTGTAGTGGGTGGTGTGGTGTGTGTGTGTGTGTTGTGTGTGTGTTGTGTGGGGGGGGGGTGTGTTTGGTGTGTGTGGTGTGTGTGTGTGTTGGGTGTGTGTGGGGGTGTTGTGTGTGTGTGTGTGTGTGTGTGTGGTGTGGGGTGTGTGTGTTGGTGTGTGTGTGTGTGTGTGGGTGTGTGTGGGGGTGTGGGGGGGGTGTTGTGTGTTTGTGTGTGTGTGTGTGTGTGGGGTTTTTGGTGTGTGTTGTGTGTGTTGGTAGTGTGGGGTGGTTGGGTGGGTGGGGGTTGGGGGGGGTTGTGGTGGTTTGGGGGGTGGTTGTGTGTGGTGTGTGGGGGGGGGTGGGGGGGTGTTGGGTTTGTGTTGTGCTGTACATTGACACCATGTGTACAATAGTTTGCTGAGATCAGAGACCAGTTTGTGCCTGCACTGTGTGTGTCTGGAAAGTCGCCGCGCCTCCCATCCCTGATTTAATTCAAATGAGGCGGAGTGGAAACGTTTCCCACCCGTGATTGACGTGGGAAAATGTAATGATGATAGACTTGGAACGGAGTCAAACTGCTCCCCACATCCATGCAGGCACCTCCCTCAGAGATCACCGCGCTAAACCGTGGGACATACGCTCATTGTGTCGCTGTTTGTCCCTGCCCCACTGAGGCACTTGTTCCCACCGGTGGGAGACATTGCCCACAGTCACAGCAGCTGGATGGCCAAAGACAGCCGCCACCGAGATACAGCGTCCATCACAGCCCAGGCACAGAGTAACACAGTGTGGAAACAGGCCCTTCAGCCCACCTTGCCCACACCAGCCCACACGTCCCAGCTACACTAGTCATAGAGTGACACAGTGTGGAAACAGGCCCTTCAGCCCACCTTGCCCACACTGACCCACATGTCCCAGCTACACGAGTCATATAGTGACACTGTGTCAGGCCCTCACCTGGTGCCCACACTGACCACATTTCCCAGCTACAACCTAGCCAAGAGTGACCACGTGTGGAACAGGCCCTTCAGCCCTCCTTGTCCACACTGACCCACGTGTCCCAAGCCACACTAGTCATAGAGTGGACACGTTGGATAACAGCTCCGTTCAGCCCACCTTGCCCCACACCAGCCACATGTGCCTCAGCTACACTAGTCATTATAGTGATACCAGTGTGAAACACTTCAGCCCCAACCTGCCCCCACAGACCCACGTGTCCCAGCTACACTAGTCATAGAGTGACAGACACGGTGGAAAATGGCCCTTCAGCCCACACACAGCCCCACATGTCCCAGCTACAGACACTAGTCTTAGAGTGACACAGTGTGGAAACAGGCCCTTCAGCCCACCTTGCCCACACCAGCCCACACGTCCCAGCTACACTAGTCATAGAGTGACACAGTGTGGAAACAGGCCCTTCAGCCCACCTTGCCCACACCAGCCCACACGTCCCAGCTACACTAGTCATAGAGTGACACAGTGTGAAACAGTACCCTTCAGCACCCACACCAGGGTGCCCACTTTGCCCAGCTACTACACTAGTCCCACCTACCGATCAGGTGTTGTCCATATCCCTCCAAAACCTTCCTTATATCCATGGTTACCTGTCCCTAACTTTCTTAAACACCTCAACTACCTCCTCTGGCAGCATTGTTACACCATAAGACAACACACCCACCACCCCTTTGTGTGAAAAAGTTGCTCCCTTGGATCCTATTAAAATATCCTTTCCCCCTCACCTTGACCATGTCCTCTGGTCCTCGATTCTCCTACTCTGGGCAAGAGACTCTGTGCATCTACCCAATTCACTAATATTCCTCTCATGAATTTATTACACACCGATATAGTAAGATCTCCCCTCATACCTCCTGCGTCCCCAGCCGACTCAACCTGCCCCCTATATCTCACACCCTCTAGTCCTGGCAACATCCTTGTAAATCTTCTCTGTACACTTTCCAGTTTGACAATATCGTTCCTATAACATGGTGCCCAGAACTGAACACAATACTGTAAATGCTGTCGCACTCATCAGGCAGGGGGCTGGAGCAGGTCCCATCCCAAACCACACTATGACGATACCCTCCACAAACCCGCCTGGCCCACTGGGGGACTCCAGCACTCAACGCCACCCACTTATCCCCCCCGTAATATCCCACTTCCAGCTGCAGAACTAGTCATCAATAGACAATAGAGAAATAGACAATAGGTGCAGGAGTAGGCCATTCGGCCCTTCAAGCCAGCACTGTCATTCAATATGTTAAAGAAGGAACTGCAGATGCTGGAGAATCGAGGGTTACACAAAAGATGGAGAAAAAACTCACGGTGCAGCAGCACATCTAAGAGCGAAAGGAGATATGCGAACTTCGGGTCGAGACCCTTCTTCAGACTGGCGAGACCAGGGACAGGGAAAACGAGAATAAAGAACGGTGATGTGGAGATGATAAGGAACAATGAATGATATGATATCAAAAAAGTAATCGTGTAAAGGGAACAAGCCTTGTAAGCTGGTTTGGTTGTGAAAATGACAACTAGTGCGACTAGTGAGGAATAAAGGGAATGCCAGGGAAGCTGAGAGGTGGTAAGGAGGACACAGCAAGGGTTAACAGAATTGAGACAATTCAATAATTCAAGTCCAAAGTTCAATGTTCAATCAAGAATCCACTAGCTTCCAAGTGCGGCGCTGCGTGGCAGCTGTCGGCTCACCTGCAGTCCGGTCAGGTTTTTTTTTTTCTTTTTTTTTTGTCCTTTTGTGTCTGGTTTTATTTAGAATTTTGGTTTATTAGGCTGTGTTTGGTGTTGGGGGGGGGGGAGGTTGAGAACACTGTTTTAGTCTCTCCCTTCGGATGCAGATCCTTGCGTGTCCCCCGTCACCCCGTCCTCCGTCTGTCGAGGCCTATGGGCGGAGCTGGTGGACCTCGGAGCTGTGGAGAGCGTTCAGAGCTGCCGGTGTTCCGCGGCGGGCGGCGGCCCGGCCTTCGGCGCTCCAGCAGTTTGCTCCAGCATCCAAGCACGCCCTGCTTGGCGCTCCGCGGCTGCAGCGGGTGATCCAGCAGCGGTCCCCGGCATTGGCGCTCCAGCGGCTCCAGCGGTGCTCCTCAGCGCCGCATTGAAGGCGCTCTAGCGGCTTCCAGCGGTGTTCCAGCACGGCCCGGCAATTGAGGCGCTCCGGCGGCTCCGGCGGGTGTTCCACAGCAGCGGCCTCCGGCATTGGCGCTCCGCTGCTCCGCGGGTTCCAGCGGCCCGGCTTTGGCGCTCCGTCGGTGTTCCATCAGCGGCCCCGGCATTGGCGCTCCGGAGGCTCCAGCGGGTGTGCTCTCGGCAGCGGCCCGGCTTCGGCGCGTGCGCTCCGCGCGGCCTCCGGCTGCTCCGCGCTCCCAGTGGGTGTCCCGGCGGCGGCCCGCTTACGTCGGCCTTCCGGCGGCTCTCCAGCGGTTCCCGGCGGCGGCCCGTCTTCGCGCTTCCGGGCGCTCTCCAGCGGTGCTCCCCAGCAGCGGCCCGGCATTGGCGCTCCTGCGGCTCCCCGCGGCTCTCCAGCGGCTCTCCGGCGGGTGTCCAGCGGCGTCCCGGCGTCGCACTTCCGGCGGCTCCGGCGGCTCTCCAGCGGCCTCCAGCAGGTGCTCCAGCGGCGGCCAGGCTTCAGAGCTCCGGCGGCTCCAGCGTTTCCCGTGGTCGATCCTGACTGAGGAGCTGTGGTGGTGTTCCGGCGATCTGGCGGCGGCGGCGGTGGCGGCCTGGCTATCGGAGGCTCGGCCGCGGGCCTGGTGACGATGACAAATCGCAGGCCTGGATTAGCCTCAGTACAGAGGGGAACAAGTAGGGGAAAATGACAAAGACCTTAAGACTTTTGTGGCCTTCCACCAGGTGAGGAGGTGCTTGGTGAACTCACACTGGTGGTGATGTTAAATTAATGTGTTTATTGTGTGTTCGTTCAATTTATTACATGTTATATGCAGGTAAAATTTCGTTTCAGACCGAAAGTCTGAATGACAATAAAGAATCTGAATCTGAATCAAAGGATGCAGACTCCCCAAGCGGAATATGAGGTTGCTGTTCCTCCAACTTGCGGTGTTGCTCACTCTGGCCGTGGAGGAGGCCCAGGTACCGAGAGGTCGGATACGAAATGGGGGGGAGTTGAAGTGCTGAGCCACCGAGGTCGGTCTTTGGTTATTTGCGGACCGAGCGGAGGTGTTCGGCGAAACGATCGCCAAGCCTCCGCTTGGTCTCACCGATATAGATCATTCTGGCATCTGGAGCAGCAGGATGCAGTAGATGAGGTTGGAGGAGGTGCAGGTGAACCTCTGTCGGACCTGGAAGGACTGCTTGGGTCCCTGAAAGGAGTGGAGGGGAGGTGAAGGGACAAGTGTTGCATTTCTTGCGGTTGCAAGGGAGGAAAGTGCCCGGGGAAGCGGTAAGAGCGGGAGGGAAGAAAGAATTGACATGGGAGTCGCGGAGGGAGCTGTCTTTGCGGAAGGCAGACGGGGGGGAGATGAAGATGTGGCGGGTGGAGGAGTCACGTTGGAGGTGGCGAAACAGGCGGAGGACTATGTGTTGTATTTTGCTGGCTGGTGGGGTGAAAGGTGAGGACCAGGGGGACTCTCCCTGTTTGCGAGTGGGGGAATGGGGAGAGAGGGCAGTGTTGCGGGTATGGAGGAGACCCTGGTGCGAGCCTCATCAATAGTGGGGGAGGGAATCCCCGTTTCTCTGAAAATGAGCCATTTGTGATGACCTGGTGTGGAACACCTCAATCCTGGGAGCAGATGCGGCGTAGACGGAGGAATTGGGAATAGGGGATGGAGTCCTTACAGGAAGCAGGGTGGAGGAAGAGTAGTCCAGGTAGCTGTGTGAGTCAGTGGGTTTGTAGTGGATTCGGTCAGGAGTGTTATCACCTGCAATAGAATTGTGAGGTCAAGGAATGGTAGGGAAGTGTCGGAAATGGTCCAAGTGTATTTGAGTGCCGGATGGAAGTTGGTGGTGAAATGGATGAAGTCAGTCAGTTGTGTGTGGGTGCAGGAGTGACACCAAAGCAATAGTTTTGATGTAACTGGAGGTAGAGGTCGGGGATGGGCCCTGGTACGCCGAGAACAAGGATTGTTCGACGAACCCAACAAAGAGGCAAGCGTAGCTGGGCCCATGCGTGTGCCCATAGCTACGCCTTGTGTTTGGAGGAAATGGGAGGAGTCCCCCAAAAGAGAAGTTATTGAGGGTAAGGACCAACTCCGCTAGGCGGAGGAGGGTGTCAGTGGACGGTAATGGGTTTTGCTCCTCTGGTCGAGGGAAAACTGGAGGCTTTGAGACGTCCTGGTGGGGGATGGAGGTGTAAGTGACTGACGTCCATGGTGAAAATGAGAGGATGGGGCCTGGAGAATGGAATGCACGGAGCCGACGGAGAGTGTCTGAGGTGTCACTTGAACATAGGTGGGAGGGATTTAACAAAGGGGATTAGGATGGCGTCAAGGATGTAGAAATGTGTTCGGTGGGGCACGAACAGGCAGAGACAATGGGGTCTGCCAGGGCAGTCGGGTTGTGGATTTTGTGGGAGAAGGTAAAATCGGGCCGTGCGGGGCTGGGAAACGATGAGGTCGGAGGCTCGGTGGGGTAGGGAGCCCGAGCTGATGAAGTTGGTTATGGTGCTCGAGATGGTGGCCTGGTGTTCGTAAGAAAAGTAAAGAGTGGGGTCATGGTCCAGGGTAAGCGTTGGAGGAGGTGTCCGAGAGTTCTGCGCGCGCCTCCGCTTTGCGCGGCGGCCTCCGCGATCGATGCGCCCAAGACTACCACGGCACCTCCCTTGTCGGCGGGTTTGATAACCCAGTCTGGGTTGTTGGAGTGAGTCGATGGCAGTACGTTCGGGGGTGGAGAGATTGGAGTGAGACAGAGGAGTGGAGGTCGAGCAGTTTTGATGTCCCGACGGCAGTTCTGGATAAAATAGTTCTAGAGCCGGAAGGCTACGAGGGGGGTCCAGTGGAGGGGTACGTGGAGACAGGAAAAGGGATCATCAGTGGGGGCGAGGACTTCTTCCCGTGGAAGAACGCTGTGAGGCGGAGGCGACGGTAGAAGAGCTCCAAGTCGTGTTGGGCACGGAACTCATTGAGTGGGGACGGAGGGGGACAAAGGTGGAGACCTCTGCTGAGGACAGACCGTTCGGTGTCGGAGAGGGGAGGTCCGGGGGGATGGTGAACACGCGCAAGGATGGGGGTTGTGGCCGAGGAAGGCAGGTGATGTGAACTGAGGACGGAGCGTTGTGTGGTGGGGGGGTGGGGGTGGTCAGGGGTGGGGGGGTATGGGGGCTGTGGTGTGGGTGGGAAGAGCAGGGGTTACATGGTAGGGGGGGGATGGGGAAGACCCAGTGGAATAGCCACTAAGGTTACTGGGTCTGGGGGAGACGGGCACTAGGGACCCAGTGCCGTTAAAGACAGAGTGGTGGGGTTCAATGAGATTATATTATTGAGATGGAGAGAGAGAGGTGGAGATAGAGAGAGAGAGAGAGAGAGAGAGACAGAGAGAGAGAGAGAGAGAGAGAGAGAGAGTGAGAGTGTGTGTGTGAGAGAGAGAGAGAGAGAGAGAGGCACACCCCATTCTCCCTCTTCTCTCCCTTCTCCCTGTTCTGGCTGTCACAGTCAGAGTCTCCCCTTGCAGTAAAGTGTTTTTTTTCAGGAAAAAAAATGTGGTTCTAGAGTGAACATCAGTGTGAAGTGGCCGGTCCTGGGTGGGATGAGTTGTCCCCATGTTGGGTCCTGTGTGTGACCCATCCCATCCCATCCCACCCCACCCCAGCCCATCCCATCCCACCCCACCCCATCCCACCCCACCCCAGCCCATCCCCTTCCCAGCCCATCCGACCCCCACCCCATCCCATCCACCCCACCCCACCCCATCCCATCCCATCCCATCCCATCCCACCCCACCCCATCCCACCCCATCCCATCCCACCCCACCCCCATCCCACCCCCCCCATCCCATCCCATTCCCATCCTCATCCCATCCATCCCACCCCCACAACCCATCCCACCCCACCCATCCCATCCCATCCCATCAATCCATCCACCCCATCCCACCCCACCCACACCCCATCCCATCCCATCCACCCCATCCCATCCCATCCATCCCACCCCACCCCATCCACCCATCCCATCCCATCCCACCAACCCACCCATCCCACCCCCACCCCCCATCCATCCCACCCCATCCCATCCCATCCCATCCCATCCCACCACCCCCCCACACCCATCCCATCCCACCCCCCTAGCCCATCCCATCCCACCCACCCCCCCACCCCACCCCACCCCATCCCACCCCACCACCATCCCATCCCACCCATCCCATCCCACCCCACCGATCCATCCCACCCCACCCCATCCCATCCCATCCCATCCCCACCCATCCCATCCCCCCCATCCCATCCCATCCCCACACCACCCACCCCACCACACATCCCATCCCACCCCCCACCCCATCCCCCATCCCACCCCATCCCATCCCACCCCACCCGATTCCATCCCCACCCCACCCCATCCCAATCCCAATCCCATCCCATCCCACCCCATCCCACCCCACCCACCCCATCCCACCCCACCCCCAATCCCATCCCATCCCACCCCACCCCATCCCATCCCACACCCACCCAGCCCATCCATCCCCATCCCACCCCATCCCACCCCATCCCATCCCATCCCATCCCATCCCACCCATCCCACATCCCAACCCCACCCCATCCCTTCCCACCCCCACCCATCCCATCCCAACCCCAACCCCACCCCATTCCCATCCCACCCCACCCGATTCCATCCCACCCCATCCCATCCCACCCCACCCGATTCCCCCATCCCACACCACCCCACCCACCCATCCCACCCACCCCATCCCATCCCAACCCCACCCCATCCCACCCTATCCCATTCCCATCCCGCCCCATTCCCACCCCATCCCATCCCACCCCACCCCATCCCACCCCATCCCATCCCAGCCCATCCACAGAACACAGTCACAGAGAACACAGAGTCACAGAGACACAGAGTCACAGAGACACAGAGACACAGAGTCACAGAGTCACAGAGACACAGAGTCACAGAGACACAGAGACACAGAGACACAGAGACACAGAGACACAGAGTCACAGTGAGACACAGAGACACAGAGTCACTGAGTAATGCAGTGTGGAAACAGGCCCTTGTTTCTGTGAGCAGATGCTGAGTGACTCCACTATCTTTAAGAGCCCTATCTAGCTCTCTCTTGAAAGTATCCAGAGAACCGTCCTCCACCGCCCTCTGAGGCAGAGAATTCCACACTCACCACTCTCTGTGTGAAAAAGTGTTTCTTCGTCTCCGTTCTGAATGGCTTACCCCTTATTCTTAAACTGTGGCCCCTGGTTCTGGACTCCCCCAACATCGGGAACATGTTTCCTGCCTCTAGCGTGTCCAAACCTTTAACAATCTTATATGTTTCAATGAGATCCCCTCTCATCCTTCTAAACCCCCAGCTGCTCCATTCTCTCAACATATGACAGTCCCACCATCCCGGGAATTAACCTTGTAAACCTTCACTGCACTCCCTCAATAGCAAGAATGTCCTTCCTCACATTTGGAGACCAAAACTGCAGACAATACTCCAGGTGTGGTTTCACTGGGGCTCTGTACAACTGCAGAAGGACCTCTTTGCTCCTATACTCAACTACTCTTGTTATAAAGGCCAACATGCCATTCGCTTTCTTCACTGCCTGCTGTACTGCATGCGTACTTTCATAGACTGTTGTACAAGGGCCCCCAGATCCCGTTGTATTTCCTCTTTTCCCAACTTGACACCATTTAGATAATAATCGGCCTTCCTGTTTTTGCCACCAAAGTGGATAACCTCACATTTATCCACATTAAACTGCATCTGCCATGCATCTGCCCACTCCCCCAACCTGTCCAAGTCACGGGACACAAAATGCTGGAGAAACTCAGCGGGTGTAGCAGCATCTATGGAGCGAAGGAGATAGGTAACGTTTCGGGTCGAGACCCTTCTTCCAAGTCACGCTGCATTGTCATAGCATCCTCCTCACAGTTCACACTGCCTCCCAGCCTTGTGTCATCTGCACATTTGCTAAATGGCCTCCTCCTGCACCTATTGTCTATTGTTTATTGCCTTAGGGGCTCCGGATTCTCTTGAGGTTTACTCCAGGAGCCTTTTCCATGACTGGATATGGCCACAAGGCAGTGGAGGTTTTAAATCAGAGTTTTCCATCTCCTAGATGGACTGCCTTCCCAGGCTGACGAGCCCCATCAGTCCGAGACTCATGGGGGCGGGGGCGTCTACCTTCCCGTGCAGGTCTATAGCACCTGCCCTCATCCAAATCATTAATATATATTGTAAATAGCTGCAGTCCCAGCACCGAGCCTTGCGGAGTCCCAGCCTACTCAGCCTCTCCCTACAGCTCACACCCTCTAGTCCTGTCAACACCCTCGTAAATCTTCTCTGTACCCTTTCCAGCTTGACAACATCTTTCCTATAACATGGTGCCCAGAACTGAACACAATACTCTAAATGTGGTCTCACCAACTGCAACATGACCTCCCAACTTCTATACAATACTCTGACTCACGAAGGCCTTATCTACCTGCGACTCGACCATCAAGGAACCATGCACCTTAAGGGAACTGACGGGAGGTCCATCGCTGGGGATGTGCACACATTCTCACTGTCCGAGCACGATGTGAGGAGGGCCCTGACACGGGTGAACACGAGGAAAGCTGTAGGCCCAGATGGCGAGTACTCAAGTCCTGTGCTACGCAGCTAGCTACTCACGTCCTGTCTGCAAGTGCTCCAGTGAATTACTCAACTCACCACAATATCCAACCTCTCCCTGGCCAAGTCTGTGGTCCCCTGCCTGCTTCAAAAGATCCACCAATTGTACTGGTACCTGCCAAAGAAATGCCGCCCCAGCCTGTCTGAATGACGACCGACCGTGTGGCGCCTCTCACCTCTGGTCATGAAAAAGCTTCGAGAGGCTGATCAAGAAACACATCTGCGCCTTCCTCCCTCACACCATGGACCCGCTGCAGTTCGCATACAGCTAGGGCGGGTCCAAACAGATCCACGGACAATGCGGTCTCCCAGGTTTGCACACCGCTCTCTCTCACCTTGACAGCCAGAAGGGGGGCTGTGTGAGGATGATGCTGTTCATTGACTTTCAGTTCAGCCTTCAACACCATAGTCCCACCAGACTCGCTGAGGAGTCTGCTGGAACTGGGGGCGCAACACTCCCCTGTGTGCCTGGGCCCAGGGATTTCCCCTCACCGCCAGGCCATAGGTAGTCAGGATAGGAAGACATACATCGAACACCCTCAGCCTTGAACACAGGATCCCCCCCAGGGTTGCATCCTCAGCCCCTTACTGTACTCCCTGTATACACATGACTGTGTGGCCAGGTTCAGCTCCAACTCCATCATCAAGTTTGCTGAAGACACTGTGGTGGTGGGCCTGATCTCGATAACGAGAGAAGGCCTACCGGGGAGAGGTGGCTGATCTGGCACTCTGGGTGTCAGGACAAACAGCCTCCTCTTTGAATGTCACTAAACTAAGAAGGAGCTCTGATTGTGGACTTCGAAGGGCTCAACATCCGAGGACGTACACCGCCACTGGAGATAAGTGGGACTACTGTGGATAGGGTGAGCAGCTTTAAATACCTGGGAGTCCACATCACAGAGGATGTGACATGGACATCACACACGGCCGCACTGGTATAAGGCAAGGCAGTGCCTTTACCACCTCAGGCAGCTGAGCAAATTCAGCTCTCTGCTGTGGATCCTCCAGTGCCTTTTCTACTCTGGGGCTGTAGAAAGCATCTTGTCCGGCAACATCTCAATCTGTTTGGAACATGCCCTCGCCCAGAAACAGGATGGCGCTGCAGAGAGTAGTGCGTTCTCGCGGCCGTAACGCACTATGGGAACTACACTCGCCCCTCTGCAGGAACTATACATCAGGAGGTGCAACTCCAGAGCCAACAAGGTCATGGGAGATCCCCTGCACCCCAGCAACGACTGTTCCAGCTGCTACGGTCAGGCAAACGCCTCCGTTGCCAACGCTGTGAGAACGGAGAGGTTGAGAGGGAGTTTCTTCCCAGAGGCCATTAGACTGTAAACTCCTATCTCACCAGCGACTAACTTTACTGAAACAATTTACTGTTGCGTGGTGTCTTTTTAAAATTGCTGGTTTTTCTTTTTTTTTTCCTCCCACAAATATGTAATCTGTGAATCTGTGACTCTGGTCCATTCTGTCTGTAGTGTTTGCACAGTCCGCGAGCATTGCCACTTTTCATTTCACTGCACATCTCGCATGTGTATGTGAGGAATAAACTGGACTTGACTTGACTGCACTCCTAGATCCTCTGCTCTACAACACTCCCCAGAGGCCGGCCATTCACTGTGTAGATTTCACGAACATGTAATTTAAATTCTGTTAGTTTAAGTTCAAGTGAAACATCCTGTTAGAATTGACACGGTGTTTTGAAGCAAATCAGTGAGTGGTTCTGATCCGTTCTGTTGAGCTCATGCATTTCCATATAAAAGCAATCAATTAGCCGGCGTGAAGTCATTTGATGAGACTTTAAATTGTATTAAACTAGAGGCTACAATGAACTGTTAGTGTGTGAATGGCCGGCTTTCAGCCTGCTTGATATATAAGGAAACTTAATGAGACGGATGATACAGGTTCTGGCAGCCATCCTCTGACAATATTGGAACTTGTCTAAACTTCACAAAGAGTGCGGTGAGGTGTGGAGAATAGCGGATATTTCCCAGGGCAAAGTCTGGATGATGAAAAGTCAGAATGTTGTTAACTGCTGCCCGACAGTTTGTCTGTTAGTGGGAGAGAGAATAAACATGGACAATAGGTGCAGGAGGAGGCCATTCGGCCCTTCCAGCCAGGACATAACAACCTAAGGGCGGCGATAGAGGTATTGCCTCATAGCTCCAGAGACCCGGTTTGATCCAGACTGTCGGTGCTGTCTCTGTGGAGTTTGTACGTTCTCTCTATGACTGCAAGGATTTTCACTTCACAAAGACGTGCGGGTTTGTAGGTTGGCCCTCTGTAAATTGCCCCTAGTGTGCAGGGAGTGGGTGAGAAAGTGGCTAAAGATGGAACGAAGGAACTAGTGTGAACGGGTGATCGATGGTCAGTAGGGGCTTGGTGGGCCGAAGGGTCTGTTTTCATCGAGTATCTCTAAACTAAACTAAAATAAGAGGTCAAAGCATAAGGCCAAAGGTCACTCAGGTCTGTTCAACTATGGGACAAGGACGAGTCCACCCCATTCTCACCTCTGTGTACTTTCGGCAAGCATTCTGTGCAGGCAACTTTTCAGGCCAGGACCATAGTTTCTCTTGTTCTATTCCAAAAACGTCCGTCTCGCTCTGGCCAATTGCCTCCGGCCACAGAGATTGCTGCTGAACCTCTGAGTTTCCTCCAGCACTTTGTAACTTTGTTTAAGATTCCAGCATCTGCAGTTTCCTTATGTCCCCCCAACACTACAAACACTAGCGCAACCTCAAGTACCAGAGAGAACATAGATTTTAAGATGAAGGGGAAAGATCTAATAGGAACCCAAGGGCAACTTTTTGTCCACAACAGAGGGTGATGGTGTATGGAACTGAGCAGCCGGAGGAGGTGCTTGAAGCTGGTACCATAACAACATTTGGACAGGTACATGGATAAAGAAGTTTTTCAGCGATGAACATGGGTCAAAATGCGGCAGGGTGGTGTACTGGTGTAGGGATGGTGCATGATGTCTGGCAGCATCTGTGGGAAACATGGATAGTTGACGTTTTTCACAAGAGTCTGCTGGAGTAACACAGCGGGTCAGTTCCAGCAGCTGGTGGAGAACATGCGTTAGGGGAAACGTTTCACAGGCTGAGTAACTCAGCGGGTCAGGCACATCGTGGAGAACATGATAGGTGATCATCACAGAGTGCTGGCGTAACTCAGCAGTCAGAGGCAGCATCTGTGGAGAAACATGAATAGTTTAGAGTTTCACAGAGTCTGCGAGTAACTCAGCGGTCAGGCAGCATCTGTGGGGAACATGGATAGGTGACGTATCACAGAGTGCTGAGTAACTCAGCGGGTCCAGGCAGATCTGGTGAACGAATCTTTTTGTGGAATTTTTTCGAGGATGTACTAGTAGCGTGTAAGGGAGAACCAGGGATTGGATATCTGGACTTCCCAGAAAGGCTTTACGACACGGATCCAACATAAGAGATTAGTATACAACTTAAACATACGGTATTAGGGTTCAGTATTGTGTGGATAGAGAACAGTGCTGCAAAAGGAAAGAGCAAAGAGTAGGAGTAACAAACGGGTCCTTATTCAACAATGCAAGGCGGACGGCACTTAACAAGTGGGGTAACCCGCAGGTACAGTGCTGGGACACCAGCTACATCAATTTAACAATATATAAAAATCTGAGTGAGGGAATTGAAGGCAAATCTCCCACGTTTGGCGGATGACACTAAACTAAGCTGGGGGCAGTGTTATTTCGCAGTTAGGTAGGGATTCTTGGGAAGACTGCAAGGTGAACTTGGATATGGCATGGTGAGGTGGGCAAATGTTTGGCAGATGCACGTATAAAGTGGAAAACATGTTAGGATATCCACAGTTGGTATTGGAGGCAAAAACCGGAAGGAAAGCAACTATTATTTAAAAAATGGTGGGTGGCCGATTCGAAAAAGGGGAGATGCAGCAAAAAAAGCGAGAACCCATGTGTTGTCCGGTACAAAAAACCCTGACATTGAAAGTATGGCAAGCAGGTGCAGCAGCCAGATGAGAAAAAAGCGAATGGTGTTAGCTTTCATAGCCAAAAAGGATTTGAGTACAGGCGCATGGGTTCTAACATCATTGTACAAAAGGGTCTTGGTGAGAACCTCACCTGGAGTATTTTTTGCGTCAGTTTTGGGTCTCCAAAGCTGAGGTAAGGACATTATTGCCATAGAGGAGTGCAGAGAAGGTTCACCAGACTGATTCCAGGGATGTCAGGAACTGTCATAAAGAAGAAAGACTCTGATAGACTTTGGTTTATAACTCTCTTGGAATTAGGAGATTAAGAGGGATCTTATAGAAACTTAAAACATACAAAATTCTTCAGGGCTTGGACAGGCTAGATAGATGCAGGAAGATTGGTTCTCCTAGATGTTGGGGAAGTCCATGACATAAGGGGTCACAGTCTCTAAGGGATACGGGGTGAAATCCTTTAAGACCGAGATGAGAAGTAGAAAAGACTTTGCTTCACACAAAGAGAGGTGATGCTCTGGAACTCTCTGCCACAAGAGGGTAGTTGAGGCCAAGATTCATCTGGCTATATTAAGAGTGAGTTGGATGTGGCCCTTGTGGCTAAGGGGATCAGAGGGTATGGAGAGAAAGGGCAGGTAGCGGGATACTGATTGGATGATCCGCAAGCCCTGATCATATTGAAATGGCGGTGCAACAAATACGGCTCGAAGCATTAAAGTGCCTAACTTCCTGCACCTAATTACTATTTCTATGTTTCTATGTTTTCTACTAAATCTGTGGAGGAACTGGATAGTGACGTTTCACACTGAGTGCTGGAGTAACAACTCAGAGCGGGTCAGAGGCAGCATACTGTGGAGAACATGATAGGATGACAGTTTTACAGAGTGGCTGGAGTAACAACTCAGGCGGGTCAGGCAAGTCATCTTTGGAGAACATGGATAGGTGACGTTTCACAGCAGGTGGCTGGAGTAACAGTAACTCAGCGTAGTCAGTCAGCATCTGTGGAGAAGCATTGATAGGTGACGTTTCAACAGAGAGCGGAGAAATCATCAGACCAGAACGGACAGGCAGCATCTTGTTGGGGAACTATGGCTAATAGTGTGACGTTTCATCCCACAGAGTGCTGGAGTAACTCAGCGGTCAGTGTGAAGGCAGCAGCATCTGTGGGGAACTTGGATAGAGTGACGTTTCACCACAGAGTGCTGACCACAACACTACACATTATGGAACAAAAGACAGTGGGGCC
Source organism: Okamejei kenojei (assembly GCA_035221665.1). Taxonomy (NCBI): domain Eukaryota; kingdom Metazoa; phylum Chordata; class Chondrichthyes; order Rajiformes; family Rajidae; genus Okamejei; species Okamejei kenojei. The sequence continues at coordinate 686,944 of CM069133.1, forward strand.
AATGAAACAATGAACCCTACCCTCAAAACCCTCAGGTCCTTTAGGACAGGGAGGAAAAGGCGGACCACCTGGAGAAGATGCAGTTTGACTCCCGAGCAGGTCTTAGGATCATACCCTTGGAGCTCAGACTACATGGAGAGAGATGACACCAACAAAGGAGGCATCGACATGCCGCCCCGCTAGTGAAGAAAGAGTTGGCAACGGGAATGATGTTTCCAACTTCTCACTGAAAGAAGCCTAAATGGAAACAGGCCGTTGGGCAGCCCCCAGCCCCCCCACCCCACACCCCCAGCAGGAAGCCAATCACCACTCGTCCCATGCTATCCCACCATCTCAGTCCTCAGCTCAGACCACTCACTAAACTACACTAAGTGGCAATTTAACCAGAGGGACAAACAACCCACAAACACCAATCACGTCACGTTCTTTGTGATGTTGGAAGGAAGAGGGAAACGGAGCATCTGGAGGAAACCCACGTGTCACAGGGAGAACGTTGCAAACTCCACACAAACGAGTCAACCCAAGTAAATAACACTGGATGTTTAGAAAGGGAACTCTGCTGTCCCTGGAAAAAAAAACGTCACCTATTTTTCCTTCGCTCCGATAGTTGCGGCTGCCTGGCCCTGCTCTGCTTTGCTCTGCCCTACCTCGCCTGCACGCTGAGTTTGCTCCAGCAATTTTTTTTGTCTACCTATAAAAAAATATACTGGAGGTAATTTACAGAGGCCTATCAACCTGCACAGGCGGATGGGAATAAATTGGGCTGAAGCCCACCTTGCCTGTTGTATTCATTGTATTATTGTACACTAAACATGAATGGTCCCATAGGGGATGTAGTGGAGCAGAGGCATCGAGAAGAACAGTTACAGAAGTTCCCTGACATTTGCTGTTGGTTTGGTGAGACCTTACATCAGGAGGGCCAGATCGTGTTCACTTTAATTTTTTGTCGCCCTGTTCTCTGTTCTCTGCGCACGGATGTTGTCAAGCTGGAAAGGCGAGGTGGCAGAGAAGATTCACGAAAGGATGTTGCCAGGGACCCGAGGGCCTGACCTAACAGGGAGGAGGTGGGCCAGGGGTAGGGGATCTCTATTGCTTGGAGCGCAAGGAGATGAGGTATTATCTATATTAGAGGTGTACAAGGGAATAGATCCGGTGAATCAATCTTTCAACCCAAAGTAGGGAATCAAGAACCGAGAGGACAAAGAGGTTTTAAGAGGTGAAGCGATTTACTAAGAACTTGAGAGGCAACCTATTCACACAGAGGGGTGGTGGGTGTATGGAACAAGCTGCTGCCGGTGGTTGAAGGCTGGGTCGGGACTGTTGCATCATAACGTTTAAGTAAGAAACATTCGGCACTATACATGGATAGGCACGTTTGGAGGGTATGTGGCCAAACGTGGGCGTCGAGACTAGTGTAAGATGGGGCATGGTTGGTCAGTGTGGGCGACTTGGGGCCGAAGGTTTGATTCCCCCCCACTGGGACTCTATGGTCTAATGGAGGGGAATCTGGACTATAAGTTGTAGATTGGTTATGTTGGGTCATCCTGTCGGGCTTGATAGCAGACCTTGATTTGAATGCCAACACAGATCCATGCTGGGGAGTGGTCCGACAGAGAGAGTGTGCACCATGTCATCACAGGAACCACAGATACTCAACTCATTATCTCCATACTCATCACCTCTCTATGGTTTTTGCTGCAGTGTGTCAGGTAATAGTAGCCATCATAGCAATAGGTAGCAGGAGGAGGCCATTCAGCCCCTTCGAGCCAGCACCCCCCCGCCATTCATTTGTGACATGGCTGATCATCCACAATCAAATAACCCGTGCCTGCCTTCTCTCACCCACCCATATCCCTTGAACTTAGCCCCTAGAGCTCTATCTAACTCTCCCTTAAATCCATCCAGTGATTTGGCCTCCACTGCCCTCTGTGGCAGGGGAATTCCACAAATTCACAACTCTCTGGTGAAAACAACAACCTTTTTTTCTCACCTCAGTGTCTTAAATGGGCCTCCCCTTTATTCTAAGACTGTGGCCCCTGGTTCTGGACTCGCCCAACATTTGGGAACATTTTTCCTGCATCTAGCTTGTCCAGTTCCTTTAATAATTTGCATATAGTTTCAATAAGAGTCCCTTTGATCGATAAATTTCATAATCGAGAACAACGAAACCAGTCTGTTTCCGAAAGGATCATTAACCTGAACACGATGATCTTTTGGCCAGCGAATGCAGGAAGATATTGAATTCTTATGAATATTAACGTGGCAGGACAGATTGCAATGTTGCTGTATGTCACAAGCACCGCGAGAGGGTCATTCACAGCAGCTGGAGTGTTCACAGATAGAGCATCAAGGAAACAGGCCCTTTCCGGCCCACCCATGTCTGTGCCAACCACGATCCCCCCCACACTAACACCATCCTACACACACTGGGGACAACTTACATTTATACAAAGCCAATTAACCTATAAACCTGCACGTCTTTGGAGTGTGGGAGGAAACCGGAGCACCCGGAGAAAACCCACGCGGTCACGGGAGAAGAAGAACGTGCAAACTCCACTGTACAGAACACAGTGCCCGTGGTCAGGAATTGAACCCGGGTCCCTCTGGCGCTGTGAGGCAGCAGCTCTACCCCTGATGCGCCACCGTGACGCTGTGGTTTAGCTCGGCTCAGCTTCCTTGTGCAGTGGCCACTTCCTACTCTGATGGCCGAGTGGCCGTCCCGTCCGAGAGTGACAGAGCGGCCCGTGTCACCGTGGGAGTGATGTTCCGTCACTCCGCCCTGCACGGAGCTTAGAGTCAGAGTGATACAGTGTGGAAACAGGCCCTTCAGCCCAACTTGCCCACACCAGCCCACACGTCCCAGCTACACTAGTCGGCACTATCTTTAGAGTGATACAGTGTGGAAACAGGCCCTTCAGCCCACCTTGCCCACACCAGCCCACACGTCCCAGCTACACTAGTCATAGAGTGATACAGTGTGGAAACAGGCCCTTCAGCCCAACTTGCCCACACCAAGCCCACAGCGTGCCCACAATGAAGAGTGAAACTGGAAACCAGGAGCCCCCACATTTCCCACTAGCACTAGTCATAGAGTGATACAGTGTGGAAACAGGCCCTTCAGCCCACCTTGCCCACACCAGCCCACACGTCCCAGTTACACTAGTCATAGAGTGATACAGTGTGGAAACAGGCCCTTCAGCCCACCTTGCCCACTGACCCACATGTCCCAGCTACACTAGTCATAGAGTGATACAGTTGGAAACAGGCCCTTCAGCCCAACTTGCCCACACCAGCCCACATGTCCCAGCTGCACTAGTCCCACCTGCCCGCGTTTGGTCCATATCCCTCCAAACCTGTCCTGTCCATGTTCCTGTCTAACTGTTTCTTAAACATTGGGATAGTCCCAGCCTCAACTACCTCCTCCGGCAGCTTGTTCCATACACCCACCACGCTTTGTGTGAAAAAGTTACCCCTCAGACTCCTATTAAATCTTTCCCCCTTCACCTTGAACCTCTGTCCTCTGGCCCTCGATTCCCCTAGTCTGGGCAAGAGACTCCAGCGCTCTGGTTTTATTTGTGGAAGAACACTCAATAATGTCGGCACCTTTACTCGAACTAATTCAGTCAAATCAAGGACTAACATAGAACAACAGAACAGCACAGAACAGGCCCTTCGGCCCGTCAATGTCTTGCCTCTCCAACATAATGCCTGCATCATACGTCCCAGACAGAACGTCATATTTATAAATCTGATCTCCATCCTCAGCCGCACGTGATCCATACCCCTCCATTATCTTCATCATCGGGCAAGCCTCACTGGAAGCGAGTGTGACTGTCCTCCACCCCTCTCCATAGGGAGGAGGGAGAGGCCGTCTACCTGTGGGTCTGCCGTGTGTGTAAGAGGCCGAGGTCCGTCATCCACACACCGTGGTGTAACGTGGGCAGTGGAGACGGGCGGTGGTCGGTAGTTGTCGAGCCTCCTTCGCTCTCTCTCCTCACGGTGCTGTCGCTTTGTCTGTGCGACACGGCGTAGTTCCGTCTCGTGACGAGCGGCTCCTTCCCGCACGGATTTCCTCCAGGAGCACCTGTCCAGTGGAATGTGCTCCCAGTTACTCGATGTGATGTGGAGTTTCTCCAGACTGTTCTCCTCTATGTCCCACACATCCACCTGTCTATCTAAAAGCCTCTTTTACCCAAAGTACAGAGGGGAACGTTTGAGATGAGGGGGGCAAGAATGGGAGGGGCAACGTTTTTTACAATGCAGGTGGTGGGTGTTTGGAACAAGCTGCCGGAGCAGGTAGTTGTGGCCGGAACTATCGTAGTTTTTAAGAAACATTTGGACAGGTTTGGAGGGATATGGACCAACTGCGGGCAGGTGGGAGTAGTGCAGCTGGGACGTATGGGCAAGTTGGGCCGAAGGGCCTGTTTCCACACTGTGTGACTGTGCAATCACTTCTGTCTCCATTCCATGAAGCAGTGGGATTGGTCAGTGGAGGGGCACTGGATTCTCAAATGAATGTGTGAAATATGACCTGAATGGTTGAAAACAAGAAGAGAAAAATAAGTTAAAATAGGTCAGTCTTCAGGAGCACTCCATCAGTTCAGATCAGCTTTAGTGAAGAAGGTCCCGACCTGAAACGTCACCTATCCATGTTCTCCACAGATGCTGCCTGACCCGCTGAGTTACTCCAGCACTCTGTGAAACGTCACCTATCCATGTTCTCCACAGATGCTGCCTGACCCGCTGAGTTACTCCAGCACTCTGTGAAACGTCACCTATCCATGTTCTCCACAGATCTGCCTGACCCGCTGAGATTACTCTTACGCACCTATCCTGTTCTCCACAGACTCTGACCCGTTACTCTGAGTTACCCCACCCGCACTGTCCACATTCGTCACCAATCCTCTCCAAGATGCTGCCTGACCCGCTGAGTTACTCCATACCCACAGACTAACTAGGTGAATAAACGTCACTACCTATCCATGTTCCCACAATTGCTGAGCCCTGACCCGCTGACCTGTGTTCCACACTCTGGATAAGAAACGTCACCTACCATGTCACAATCCATGTTCTCCACAGATGCTGCCTGACCCGCTGAGTTACTCCCAGACTCTGTGAAAACGTCACCTATCTCATGTTCTCACAGATGCTCCTGCCACGACCCCTGAGTTACTCCAACTCTCTTCAACCGACGTCACCTATCATCCACAGAGGCTGCCTGACTGAACCCGCTGAGTTACTCCAGCACTCTGTGAAACGTCCAACCTATCCATGTTCTCCCGCATGCTGTGCTGCCCGAGATACACCAGCTGCCATTTACACCGCTGAGTTTTTACTCCAGCACTCTGTGAAACGTATCCATGTTTCTCCACAGATGCTGCCCTGACCCACTGAGTACTCCAGACTCTGATACGAAAACCTATCCATGTTCTCCACATTCTGCCTGATCCTGCCTGACCCACTCCAGCAGACTGACTCGCTGTGAAACGTCACCTATCCATTTCTCCACAGATGCTGCCTGACCCGCTGAGTTACTCCAGCACTCTGTGAAACGTCACCTATCCATGTTCTCCACAGATGCTGCCTGACCCGCTGAGTTACTCCAGCGCTCTGTGAAACGTCACCTATCCAGTTCTCGCACAGATGCTGCCTGACCCCTCTGATTACTCCAGCACTCTGTGAAACGTCACCTATCCATGTTCTCCACAGATGCTGCCTGACAACCCGCTGGAGTTACTCCAGCGTGAAACTCTGTATGCCTGCCGATGAGTTTCCGCCACTCTGTAATTTTCGCCACTTCCCGGGCCTGATTGAAAAGCCATACCTCACTAATCTGTGGCAGGTTAGGCTAGTGGTGGCAGTGAGACAGAGAACACTGCTGACACCACCTGCAGCCACCAAGCAGCAGCCCAAAGGCACAGCCCACACACCAGCCACTGGGAACATCTGCATCCACACAATGAAGTCTTGTACTCACTACATTATGGAATCTGCACTCACCCGTGTAATAAGTACATTAGAAAGCCCCGGGGTGTTTAGTAAATACAAAGCAGATGCTGCTTTATACTGAAGATAGACACTAAAAGCTGGAGTAACTCAGCGGGTCAGGCAGCATCTGTGGAGAACATGGATAGGTGACGTTTCACAGAGTGCTGGAGTAACTCAGCGGGTCAGGCAGCATCTGTGGAGAACATGGATAGGTGACGTTTCACAGAGTGCTGGAGTAACTCAGCGGGTCAGGCAGCATCTGTGGAGAACATGGATAGGTGACGTTTCACAGAGTGCTGGAGTAACTCAGCGGGTCAGGCAGCGATTCGGTTTGGAACAGGGTTGGATCACCGTATTGTGGGATAGACTGTGTATATCACTCTGTATATCACAGACTGTGTATATCATCTGTATATCACAGACTGTGTATTATCACAGACTGTGTATATCACAGTCACACAGCGTGAACACAGGCCCTGCGGCCCAACTTGCCCACGCTGATCATCATGCCCCATCTACACTAGTCCCACCTGCCTGTGTCTGCTGGCCCAATGTCTCTCCAAACCTGTCCTAGCCATGTACCTGTCCAGGTTGTGATAGTCCCTGCCTCACTGCACATTGTTGAATTAACACAGCTGCCAAAGGTTATGGGGAGGAGGCAGGAGAATGGGGTTAAGGAGGAAAGATAAATCAGCCATGACTTGATGGGCCAAATGGCCTAATTCTGTTTGTTTAATATAGATAGGCTTTATGGTCAGCAGAGACATGATGGGCCAAATGGCCTGCTTCAATTGAATACAATTCTATGATTCTATAAGAGCATAAACAGTTTCCCATGGATATAACTAAATTAGATTATTTTGGATATTAGAGCTGCTCTTTAATCCAGCGTATGGTTGAGTCTAGTTTAGTTTAGAGATACAGTGTGGAAGCAGGGCCTTCGTCACGCCAACATCAACCAGCGATCCCCGCACACTCACACTACCCTACACACACCGGGGACTGTTTACACTTACACCAAGCCAATTAACCTACAAACCTGCACGTCTTTGGAGTGTGGGAGGAAACCGGAGCACCCGGAGAAACCCACGCAGGTGACGGGGGAGAACGTACAGACTCCGTACAGACAGCACTCGTAGTCAGGATGGAACCCGGGTCTCTGGCGCTTGAGTCAGCAGCTCTACCCGCTGCGTCACTGTGACGCCACTCTGTAAAGCCTCAGTTGTTGCTCATCCTGTGGCTGCCTCTGTAAATGTCACCCAGTCACGGAGGCATCTGAGGGTGGGGATGTTATTAATTTATGTCAGAAACCTCTCACAACTTGGTCCCACTGAACCCAGACGAGCTGCAACAAGGCGGCTTGGAACGTCAGACCAGGAAGGTTCAAGCTGCTGAAATTTGCCCCAGAGGAACTTTTACATCAGTCAATATTTCAAGAGGTTTTTACAACTTGACAGCGCCTCTCTGGGGTTAAAAAGTAAATAAATACAGCAAGAAATCAGATGGTGTTCAGTCTGTAGCAGCAGGCTGTTCATTTCACACGTCCATGCTCACATACAGCAGGGGACTGGACCAAGCTGCTTCTATGGGTCTCATTAAACCTGAAGAATAGTCATCGAGGATGGCCCGGTGGCGCAGCGGTAGAGTTGCTGCCTCGCCGCGCCAGAGACCCGCGTTCCATCCCGACTACGGGTGCTGTCTGTACGGAGTTTGTACGTTCTCCCCGTGACCTGCGTGGGTTTTTTCCGTAAATTGTAAATTTAATGATCCCCGCACATTCACACACACGAGGTATACGAAGTGTAAATTGTCCCTTGTGTGTGTGAGTGAGCGGGGATCGCTGGTCGGTGCGGACTCAGTGGGCCGAAGGGCCTGCTTCTGTGCTGTATATCTAAGCTAACTGTTTAACTCCAGTTAACTTGCAGCCTCGGAATACCGGAGGAAAGTGTTCACAGTGTGAGGGAACTTCCCAAAGACATAATCACAGATGTCTCACGCCCTCTCCCCGCTCCCGTGCGGCAGAAGGTGAATGAATGAATGAATAGGTTTATTGGCCAAGTATGTTCACATACAAGGAATTTGCCTTGGTGCTCCCCCCGCAAGTGACAACACGACATACAGTAAACAACACACAGAAGCTTGAAAGCGCGCACCACCAGACTCAGAAACATCTTCTTCCCCCTCTGTTATCAGGCTTCTGAACGGCCCTTCCATAAGCTAGGGTACTGTCCAATCTTCCAACTGATGTCATTGTGGACATTACATGTTTTATATATGAACTCTCTGTATAATATGTAACACTATTCCACTATATTCTGGCCTCTGGCCAATTTCTCTTTGCACGACCTGGTGATGTGTACGGTTTGATTGTAACTCCAATATCGCGCGATTTTACCCGATAGCACACAGACTTAAACCTCTCTCTGTATCTCACTGCACCAGACGATAATAAACTAACAGCAACATAGACACCAAACATCACATCAGAGCAACAGGTCCTTCAGCCCACAGTGTCCTTGTCAACCATGATCTCCTCTGCCTCTCCATATCCTCCCCTCCCTACAGATCCACGTGTCTGTCTGAAAGCCATCTAAACCCCACTACCGCACCCACCTCCGCCCCCACCCCTGGAAGCACGTTCCAGGCACCCACCACCCTGTGTGTAACAAGCCTGCCCCACAAACTGTCTCCTTTAAACTTAGCCCCTCTCACCTTAAAGCCGTGCCCTCTAGTCTTTGACACTTTTATCCTGGGAAAGAGGTTCTGACTGTTTCCTATAATGTTAGATCATTGTCATAGAGTCACAGAATGATACAGTGTGGAAACAGGCCCTTCGGCCCAACTTGCCCATGCCGGACAACATGTCCCATCCCACTTGCCTGCGTTTGGCCCATATCCCTCTAAACCTGTCCTATCCATGTACAATATCCTTCACAAGTGTCCCCTCAGCCTCTGATGGTCCAGAGAAAAGAATGGAAGTCTGTGCAGCCAGTCCCTGTAATAAAGACCCTAATCCAGGCAAGGTTGTGGTGAAACCTTCTCCGCACCGTCTCCCAACCCTCCTCATCCACCCTGTAATGAGACGACCAGAACTGCTCACAATCCCACGTACAAAACCATGCTGACTGCCCCTAACCAGCCCCAGTCTACCCAAATGCATATGTATCTGATCCTTCAGAATACTCTCCAGTAACCTGCCTGCCTCAGTCCTTTAGTTCCCTGGATTTTACTTGTAGCCCTTCTTGAATAGAGGCACAACATTTGCCACCCTCCAGTCTTCCGGCACCTCTCCTGTATTTATTGAAGACTCGTATACCCCAGACAGAACACCTGCAATTTCCCACAATGTCCTCGGATATATCTGATCAGGCTCGGGAAATTTGTCTACCTTCATACCCGATAGGACCTTCAGCACCTGACTGTAACACTGACTGCTCCTAGAGTCAAACGTCGCAGATACAAGCCCTTTGGACCAACTTGCCCACGTCGACCAACATGTCCCATCTACACTAGTCCATGTATGGCCCATATCCCTCTGAACCTTTCCTTGCCTTGTACCTGTCCAAGTGTCTTTTAAATGTTGTTATGGTTCCATATATCCATCAGACTCTGTGTGAAAACGTTGCCCCTCAGGTTCATATTAAATCATTCCCCTCTCACCTTAAATCTATGTGCTCTGGACCTCGATTCACCTACTCTGGGCAAGAGACAGGTGTGTCTACCCAATCTATTCCTCTCATGATTTTACCCACCTCTATAAGATCTCCCCTCATCCTCTTGCGCTCCACAGTGTGAAGTCCTCCTCTACCTCTCCCAATATCTCAATCCATCGAGTCCTGGCAACATTCTCGTAAATTCTCTCTGCGCTCTTTCCAGCTTTACAACATCCTTCCAGCAGCAGGGTGAGCCAAACGGAGCACAATATGCATCTGTCGATATGTCGAGGCTCATACACGGGGGGGGGGGGACAACACTTGATCTAGTCTCGGCAACCTGGGAGGGGCAAATACATGAAGTGCTCTGGGAGGAGACTTTTTCAACAACCATGACCACTATTGGATTAGGTTTAAGATAGTTCTGGACAGGGACGGAGAGGACCCACGAGACTAAATGCTAAACTGTGGCAAGGCCAACTTTGAGCATATGACACTAGGATAAAAGGATGAGAGGATATCTTATTGAAACATATAAGACTATTAAGGGTTTGGACACGCTAGAGGCAGGAAACATGTTGGGGGAATCCAGAACCAGGGGCCACAGTTTAAGAATAAGGGGTAAGCCATTTAGAACAGAGATGAGGAAACATTTTTTCTCACAGAGAGTTGTGAGTTTGTGGAATTCTCTGCCTCAGAAGGGCAGTGGAGGCCGTTCTCTGGATACTTTCAAGAGAGAGCTAGATAGGGCTCTTAAAGAGAGCGGAGTCATGGGATATGGGGAGAAGGCAGGAATGGGGTACGGAATGTGGATGATCAGCCGTGATCACATTGAACATGGTGCTAGGCCAAAGGGCCGAATGGCCTATTCCTGCACCTATTGTCTATTGAGACAGGAGCGTGCTCAAGTTGATTGGATTAGATTGCTTTAAGGAAAAGGAACGTCAGGAAGCTGGGATGTTTTTAAAAGTCCTAACACTCTAAATGCATCCTCACCCACAACCTGTACAAGTCAGTGTGGCATAACATCCCAACTTCTAAACTCAATGCCGTGACTGAGTATTCCCTTTAAACTTCCCGGTTTCCCTCGCCTTCCTGTCTTTCTCCAGGGTGAAACAATGGTGCCTTTTATAGAGGTATTTCTGAGAGTCAGTGGCTATGTTTGGCTTCTGGGTTTCACGCTCCCTGCATTACAGCCAGATGACCCTGCTTGTTAACAAGGCCCACACTGTAATGACTCAGGCACATCAAGGCAGCCTTCCAGCTTCCTGGCACTTTAAGTGATTATTTGTTCAATTTGACAACTTTAAGAAAGGTATTGAGACTTCTAAAGCCCCTGACCTTGAAGTGACACTATGCAAATATTAGCCGACTGCTCAACACTCTTCCTTTCCCTGTTTGCCATGTAGAGATATTAACCCTTAGAGCACCACACAATGGGATTTCAAACCCTGTAACGATGGACACAGAGTGCTGGAGTAACTCAGCGGGTCAGGCAGCATCTGTGGACAGAATGAATGCATGGCCGTCCGCAAGGGGGGTGCGTTGGGTGCGGTCGCACCCCCCCCCCTTTTTCCAAAAACAAATCCCAAGAAAAGAAAAAAAGATTCAGCCCGCGGGATGATTTGAAAAACAAATCCGACCTGCGCAGTGGGGAGCTGGTGACGCGGTAACGACGTCAATAGACTCCGCCTCTCCGCGCGCGCAGTGTCCGGATCAGACGCCGCCCTTTTCATCGCCTCGCCTCGACACCGACGCCCCCGGGCCGGGCCGGGCCTAGTCTGGGTGGGTGGGTGAGTGCGGCGGGGGGGTGGGAAGAAGCTGCTTGTTTTATATCGGGTGCGTTAAACTACCCGCAAATGGTCCAATGCGACCCGCGGGATGATGTGGGAAAACAGGGAGTGCCCGCGTCTCCCCCTCCCCCCCCACCCGTCCTCCGTGCCCGGGGCTGCGGCGTCGCCCAGCATCACCCCTCCCCCCCCCCCCCGCCGCCGGTTCCCCCCCGCCCCACCCCGTCCCCCCCCGCCCCAACCCAACCCACCCCCCCGCCCCACCCCGCCCCACCCCAACCCACCCCCGCCCCACACCCCGCCCCCCCATCCCCGCCCCATCCCCGCCCCGCCCCAACCACACCCCGCCCCACCCCACCCCACCCCCCCCCACCCCCCACCCCAACCCGCCCCACCCCACCCCACCCCAGCCCCGCCCCCACCCCCCACCCCCCCACCCCGCCCCACCCCCCCACCCCGCCCCACCCCACCCCACCCCAACCCACCCCAACCCACCCCAACCCCACCCCACCCCACCCCGCCCCACCCCACCCCGCCCCACCACCAACCCACCCTGCCCCACCCAAACCCACCCCACCCCACCCCGCCCCAACCCCCAAACCCACCCCACCCCACCCCCTACACACCCCACACCCCACCCCAACCCACCCCAACCCACCCCCACCCCACCCCAACCACACCCCAAACCCACCCCACCCCACCCCACCTCAACCCAACCCACCCCGCCCCACCCCGCCCCACCCCACCCGCCCCACCCCAACCCACCCCCCCCAACCCACCCCACCCCACCCCGCCCCACCCCACCCCAACCCACCCCACCCCACCCCGCCCCACACCCCACCCCCCCACCCCCACCCCACCCCACCCCACCCACCCCAACCCACCCCACCCCACCCACCCACCCCACCCCGCCCCACCCCACCCCACCCCCCCCCCTCCCCCGCCCCACCCCCCCCCGCCCCGCCCCACCCCCGTCCCCGCCCCACCCCCGCCCCCCCTCCGGCCCCCCCCCCCCCACCCCACACCCCAACCCCCCCCACCTTCCGCCCCGCCCCCCCACCCCGCCCCACCCCGCCCCACCCCACCCCGCCCCACCCCACCCCACCCACCCCGCCCCACCGCCTCTCTGCAGCTTCTTGCATTTCTTTGGAATTGTCAGACCAAGCGGTGATGCAACGTCAGGGTACTTTCTACACCGCCCCTTGTAATTGTGTAGGAAGGAACTGCTGTTTTTAAAACCGAAGGTAGACACAAAAAGCTGGAGTAACTCAGCTGGAATTTAGAGAATTGAGAGGGGATCTTATAGAAACTTACAAAATTCTTAAGGGGTTTGGACATGGCTAGATGCAGGAAGATTGTTCCCGATGTTGGGAAGTCCAGGACAAGGGGTCAACAGCTTAAGGATAAGGGGGAAATCCTTTAAGAACCGAGATGAGAAAGACTTTTTTCACACAGAGAGTGGTGAGTCTCTGGAACTCTCTGCCACAGAGGGTAGTTTGAGGCCAGTTCATTGGCTATATTTAAGAGTGAGTTGGATGTGGCCCTTGTGGCTAAGGGGATCAGAGGGTATGGAGAGAAGGCAGGTACGGGATACTGAGTTGGGATGATCAGCCATGATCATATTGAATGGCGGTGCAGGCTCGAAGGGCTGAATGGCCTACTCCCCTGCACCTAATTTCTATGTTTCCTATGTTTCTATGATCCAGCCAACGGTGAACAAACACGTTTTCTCATCCACGAAGAAGCAAAGACCAGGACTTCCATGCAATCACCTGTCTGCCCTCACCTTCATCCACATTCACTATGACTGCCCATAACTTGGACAAAGTCGTGACTAGGTTTGCGCAGTTACATTCTTGGAAAATGGAACTGCAAAACATGAATTCTGGCTAAATGGCAACATATGCAGCCGTGCCACGCGTGTCCATCGCCTGCATCACTCCCCAGGACTTCCATGAGCAATGACAGGCTGTCTGCACTCGCCTTAATGTACATTCACTGTGACTTTGCCCATGACTTGGGCAAAGTGGTGACTGGGTTTGCACAGTTATATTCTCGGAAAATGGAACTGGAAAATGTGATTTATGGCTAAATGGCAATATATGCTGGTCTGCCAAGAGTGTTGTCAAAGTGTGTGAGAGGAATTCTGAACGGTCTGCTAATCCCCTCACACTGGAGCCCAGACAGGGCACTGCAAGGAGAGGTAGAGGTAGGGCCACCTACATCAGTGTACTAGCTGCGGAACGACACAGGCCTTGGACAGCGTTAACAAACTGAGCACTGCCGTGCTGGATAAACTGGTCTGAGGTGCTATATTCGTGGAACCAGGAATGGCATATAGGCTAAGGCCAACAAATGCCTTTGCATTAGTAGTAGGGGTAAATGGCAATATACATCCAGGAGCACCTGAATGCTTATGTAGCATCATGCCAGCATGTTTGATTGGTTGGTAAACTATATGATAAATTGAAAAATTTATGTATATTTTTATGTTATAGAATCAAAATCAAGAATTATAAATTCACATTTCAAAAATGGTTTCACAATTCAGTAGTACTGATTTTCAGTATTCCATAATAATATTTGAGAATACATGAGGTTGCATGCAAAACACTGATTTTCAAAAATCCAGTTTCTGTGTAGTACGTTCCATTGCATTTAAGTGAGAAACACCGATTTCCCCAACAAAATACTGATTTTCAGCCATCAAAATACGGAAATGCTCGGTGAAACTTGGCAGCTCTGCAATTATTAATCTTGACTCCACCAACATTATTTCTGAAATATTGGTCATAAATTTGGTGTAAAAATGCTCCAAAATAAGGCTCAGAGGGCAGCAGAGATCATCTAAAACCCCGGCCACGAGGGACTTCACGCTCGTGATGTGCGCTGTGCGCACATTACGTCACATAAAATTTTGATAATCCTGTCATGCCACCCCCCTTTTTGAAATGCTTCGTACGGGCCTGGAATGGGTGACGTTTCGGGTCGAGACCCTTCTTCAGACTGATCACAGAAACGTAGAAACTAGATGTAGGAGTAGGCCATTCGGCCCTTTGAGCCAGCACCGACATTCATTGTGATCATGGCTGATCGTCCCCAAACAATAACCCGTGCCTGCCTTCTCCCCAGATCCCTTGATTCCACTAGCCCTAGAGCTCTATCTAACTCTCTCTTAAATCCATCCAGTGACAGCCTCCACTGCCCTCTGTGGCAGGGAATTCCATAAATTCACAACTCTCTGGGTGAAAAAGGTGATCAGATGGACACAGAATGCTGGAGTAAGTCAGTGGGACAGGCAGCATCTCCGGATAGAATGAATGGGTGGCGTTTTGGGTCGAGACCATTCTGTTCGTCATAGGAGCAGAATTAGGCCATTTGGCCCATTGGGTCTACTCCACCATTCGTCATGGCTGATCTATCTTCCAGTTCAATGATTCAGTGAGACTTTATTGTCACATGTACCTAGCTACAGTGTATCCGGTAAATCAGACAACACTGTAAAATCTTGTAGCAAGCCTCACTCACCCAGGCAGCTCACAAGTGTCGCCACATTTTGGCGCTGACAGTTGCAAAGGTTGACCGGATAGCCGTCCCTGCCACACTTTATGTTTAGTTTATTATTGTCACGTACCAAGGAACAGTGGCATCTTTATTTTCACCTCTACCCCATTGCGGACATTGGTCTGTGGAACTGGTGCGCTACAATGCTGACAACTATATTCTGCACTCTGTGTCTTCCCCTTTGCTCTCCCTGTTGTTCTGGAGTTTGACTTGATTGTATAGTAATTATATTGTCCCTGTATAGTATTACCTGATCAGATAGCATGCAAAACAAAGCTTTTGTCTGAAGAAGGGTTTCGGCCCGAAACGTTGCCCATCTCCTTCGCTCCATAGATGCTGCTGCACCCGCTGAGTTTCTCCAGCATTTTGTGTCCCCCCAAAGCTTTTGACTGTCTTAGAAAGGGTCCCAACCGGAAACGTCACCTATCCATGTTCTCCACAGATGCTGCCTGACCCGCTGAGTTACTCCAGCACTGTGTATTTTTGTAAACCAGCACCTGCAGTTCCATGTATCAACACATCTATTCACTTAGTTGGTTCAGCACAAAGCCACGATCATCAGTGGCCAGCACTAGTTAAGGCTGTGTTTAGTCATAGAGGCAACATTAATTTCACTGCACTTTATTGTGTATGTGATGAATATCCTCCCTCCACCACCTCCAGTTTAAATTCCATTTGGAATATTTTAGAGGACCAAGAAGCAAGAACTGAGAATCCAGAGCCGTTTTATGTCGTCATTACAGGTCCATCAGGGAATGAGTTGATCGTTTCCTGATCGTACTCCACCTCTGTACAAAGCGAAGCTGGAGGAAATACCCCGGTGCTCTCTGTCTGGGCTTGATTGCAAGCCGGCCCTCTGGGACAATGCTTCACAAACTCTGCCAGACGGCAACAGCAGGCAGCGTTACAGCAGTGAAGTGCAATAAACGGTGTAGACAGCTCGCAAACACCTCTTTACCATTCACCGTTGGGGGAAATATGAATCAGGTTACACCAGCCTACAGAGGAAATATTAAACATAGTGCCTGAGGGTGGACTGGACACTAACGTGCCCAACAGCAAACATTCTTCACTGTGCATTAACGCTAGATTCACAATGTGTACTGTTATCCGCTGGGGGCTGGCTCGGTGGAACACACACTGTCTGCAGTCTGACTGAGGACAGACACACACAGAGTGCTGGAGTAACTCAGCGGGACAGGCAGCATCTGTGGAGAGAAGGAATGGGTGACGTTGCGGGTAGAGACTTTTCTTCAGACTAATATGCTGCAGAAATCACCGGGGTATTTTGAGCCGGTCAACAGTGGTATGCGGCTCTCTGACCTTGAAAGACTGGACACAGAGCAGCTGGCAGAAGATGCCGGGCCTCCCCCAGGTCTCCATGCAGTGGCCGGCTGGCGTCTGCTATAAATACCCCCAGCGGCATGTGTGCAGAGCAACGACCTGCATTCTCTTACAGAAGCGGAATTACAGGGACATTAGTATTATCACAAGAAAATATATCAGCATTAATATTATTCCAGATTCACGGACAGCTTCTTCCCAGCTGTTATCGGGCAACTGATAACCTAACAATCCTACCACAAACAGAGAGTGGTCCTGAACTGCTGTCTACCTCATTGGAGACCCTCGGACTGTCTTTGATCAAACGTGGTGCAGGCTGGAAGGGCCAAATGGCCTCCTCCTGCACCTATTTTTTACGTTAACCTTTCTAGCTTTACCTTGCACTAAACGTTATTCCATTATCCTGTATCTGCACGCTGTAAATAGCTCAATTAACATAGAAACATAGAAATTAGGTGCAGGAGTAGGCCATTCAGCCCTTCGAGCCTTGCACCGCCATTCAATATGATCATGGCTGATCATCCAACTCAGTATCCCGTACCTGCCTTCTCTCCATACCCTCTGATCCCCTTAGCCACAAGGGCCACATCCAACTCACTCTTAAATATAGCCAATGAACTGGCCTCAACTACCCCTCTGTGGCAGAGAGTTCCAGAGACTCACCACTCTCTGTGTGAAAAAAAAGTCTTTTCTCATCTCGGGTCTTAAAGGATTCCCCCCTTATCCTTAAGCTGTGACCCCTTGTCCTGGACTTCCCCAACATCGGGAACAATCTTCCAATTGTAATCAGGTGTTGTCTATCTGCTGACTGGATAGCACGCAACAAAAGTGCACTGTACCTCGGTACACGGGACAATAAACTCAACTGAACTAAATAAACTAACCATGTTCTGTGTTAATCCTGGCTGAGATAAGTGATGTACAAGCTTGCTCCTACTTCAGCAAAGTCCAGGTCAGAGTGACTTTCAACCTCCTACCCGATGGGTTATGAAGACCACAGAAGATGCCTTCACTACAATCTCCTGATCCCCTGCCTATAGCACCACAGGCAAGCTGACCGCCACTGCCCCAGACACAGGCAAGCTCACAGTAGACAACAGGTGCAGGAGAAGGCCATTCGGCCCTTCGAGCCAGCACCACCATTCAATGTGATCATGGCTGATCATCCACAATCAGTACCCCGTTCCTGCCTTCTCCCCATAGCCCCCTGGCTCCGCTATTTTTAAGAGCCCTATCCAGCTCTCTCTTGAAGCATCCAGAGAACCGGCCTCCACCGCCCTCTGCGGCAAATAATTCCACAGATTCACCACTCTCTGTGAGAAAAAGTGTTTCCTCGTCTCCGTTCTAAATGGCCTACTCATTCTTAAACTGTGGCCCCTGGTTCTGGACTCTCCCCCAACAATGGGAACATGTTTTCCTGCCTCTAGTGTGCCCAAGCCCTTAACAATCTTATATGTTTCAATGAGATATCCTCTCATCCTTCTAAACTCCAGAGTGTACAAGCCCAGCTGCTCCATTCTCTCAGCATATGACAGTCCCGCCATCCCGGGAATTAACCTTGTAAACCTACGCTGCACTCCCTCAACAGCAAGAATGTCCTTCCTCAAATTAGGGGACCAAAACTGAACACAATACTCCAGGTGTGGTCTCACTAGGGCTCTGTGCAGAAGGACCTCTTTGCTCCTATACTCGACTCCTCTTGTTATAAAGGCCAACATGCCATTCGCTTTGTTCACTGCCTGCTGTACCTACATGCTTACTTTCATAGACTGATGAACAAGGACCCCCAGATCCCTTTGTACTTCCCCTATTCCCAACTTGACGCCATTTAGATAGTAATCTGTTTGTGCTATCAAAGTGGATAACCTCACATTTATCCACATTAAACTTTATCTGCCATGCATCTGCCCACTCGCCAACCTGTCCAAGTCACCCTGCATCCTCATAGCATCCTCCTCACAGTTCACACTGCCACCCAGCTTTGTGTCATCTGCAAATTTGCTAATGTTACTTTGAATCCCTTCATCCAAATCATTGATGTATATTGTAAATAGCTGCGGTCTCAGCACCGAGCCTTGCGGTACCCCACTAGTCACTGCCTGCCATTCTGTAAGGGACACAGTAATCCCTACTCTTTGTTTCCTGTCTGTCAACTACTTCTCTATCCATGTCAGCACCTACCCCCAATACCATGTGCCCTAATGTTGCCCACTAATCTCCTATGTGGGATCTTATCACCGCCATACCGGCCCCAGACGCAGGCAAGCTCATCGCCACACCGCCACCAGAACCGTGACCTCATCTCCATCTCTGGGTCTTTGCAGATCTCTCTAAAACACACACAACTATTCACTGCATTCATGGGCTCATTCAAGCTCCCTTCACAGAGCATAGACATAGAACACAGATCATAGAACATAGGACGGTACAGGAACAGGCCCTTTGGCCCACAATGTCCGTGCCTAACATGATGCCAAGAATGCGGGAATTCCTCACCACCATGAAGACGACTCCCTGGCAACACCCGCGAATGTGGCGACTGGAAAATCTGCCTCGCATTTAAGCATTTTAATTATTAATTTACCATCTGCCTGTACATGACCCATATCCCTCTATTCCTTGAATATCCATGTGCCTATCTCATACACCACTATCGTATTGCCTCCATCATCACCCCTGGCAGCACGTTCCGGGCACCCACCGCCCTCTGTGTAAAACACCTGCCCCACACATCTCCTTTACACTTTGCCCCTCTCACCTTAAACCTACACCCTGTGGTGCTGGACATCCCCACTCTGCGGAAAAGGTTCTGAGTGTCTACTCTATCTCTGCCTCTCATAGTTTTAGATAATTCTTTCAGGTTTTCCCTCTGACGTTCCAGAGATACATTAGCATGCTGAATCAGTTGCCCAAAACACAGGTGGTCATCCAACATGGCCAGAATATGTTGATGGTCAGTTCTTGAATCCTGGAACATCTTCAACCCCTTTGGCCTGAGAGAGTCTGATGGCTGGATCATTGTAGAGCCGCACTGGCCAGAGGGATGGATGTGGACTGGACACATGGACAGCACTGGTTGGAGGGATGGGACCTCGGCTGCACTCCACTGTTCCGGAGTCCAATGACCACATTGGATCAGTGATCAAACAAGGGTCCCATTAATATCAGGGTGAGAACACACACCCTCCTTCACCAGCCTGTTATGCAGGCGGGGGATAGGGCAAGCGGGCTGATATTCTCGCTACTCGCCATGGCGGCTTTATTCCGGTTGCCGCTAATTTTTCAACATGTAAAATTCACGGTGACCATAATGAGATGACCATAACCACGACTAGTTCCCAGAATGCGGGAATTCCTCACCACCATGAAGACGACTCCCTGGCAACACCCGCGAACGTGGCGACTGGAAAATCTGCCTCGCATTTAAGCATTTTAATTATTTATTTACCATATGCCTTTTGAGGTGAAAAGGGCAAGGTTTAAAGGAGATATGGGAGGATGTTGCCAGGACTGAAGGGTCTGAACTCCAGGGAGAGGTTGGGCAGAATAGGACCTTGTTCATTGGAGCGCAGGGGTGATCTTATAGACGTGATCTATAAGATGAGGGGTGATCTTATAGACGTGATCTATAAGATGAGGGGTGATCTTATGGACGTGTATAAAATCACAAGGGGAATACATGGAGTCTTTTATTTCCATAGTAGGGGAATTACGAACCAGAGGATAAAGGTTTAAGGTGAGAGGGAATTGATTTAATAGGAGCTAAGGAGCAATTTTTTCAGAGGGTGGTGGGTGAATGGAGCTAGCTTCCAGAGGAGGTAGTTGGGGCAGGTATTATATCAACATTTAAGACATTTGGACATTCAGTTGAGTTTCAGTGTAGTTTATTGTCACGTGTACCGAGGTACAGTGAAAACCTTTTTTTGCATGCTATCCAGTCAGCAATAAGACAATACATAGGAAAGGTTTAAGGGCCTGTCCCACTTGGGCAACACTTTAGCCGACTGCCAGGGACTAGCTTCAATGGAATTCACCTACAACAACCTACAACACCCGTGTCAAACTACGACAGCAAAGATTGTCACCACTGCTGCTGGAAAATGTTCAACATGTTGAAAATGTTGTGGCAGTTGCCAGTAGTCGCCGAAAAAATCGGCCAAGTGGGACAGGCCCTTTAGAGGGACAGGGGCCAAATGCGGGCAGGTGAGACTAGTGTCAATGGGGCATCTTGGTCAGCGTGGACAAGTTGGGCAGAAGGGCCTGTTCCCGTGCTGCATGACCACAACACTCACTGTGTTTTTTGCTGCAAGTGGATGCCTTTCCCAAAAGTAACATCATTCTGTTATGTTCCTTGCATCCGAGGGAAATAATTTGCATTCTTCATAGGTTTTCTTTTATAACACAGTAAAAATAATCAGCGCTAACAGCCTCCTTTGTGCCAGATTGCAACGTTACACCTCTGCCTGTAAGGTATTATTATTCAACATTGAACTTCAGCCAATCTTTCTTTGAAAATAAAAGGGAATGAATGTCACAGCACTTGGACTGACAGCAAATCAACAAATGCCAAGAGGCGCACTAGTTTACTTTCGAGATTCAGGGCGGAAACAGGCCCCTCGGCCAGCTGGACCAGCACTCACCCTGCACACTCGCACTATCCTACACACTGGTGACCATTTATAATTAACCTACCAACCAGCACCTTTGGAGTGTGGGACGAAACTGATGGGTGAATGAAATAGCTTCCGGTGGAGATACGCTGAGGAAACCCACACAGTCACGGGGAGAACATACAAACTTCATACAGAGAACACGCGTAGTCGGGACCGATCCCAGGTCTCTGGCGCTGCGAGGCAGCAACTCTACCGCTGCACCGCTGTGCTGCCCATCCCACTAATCCACTGTGTAACGTGAATGTCAGAGTTAACCTGTGCTCCACTCCAATCATCCCTCACAACTCTTCTTGTTTATGCTTGAAGATTTAAGAGCCAGAATAGACTAGAATAAACAAAGTGATATGGTGGATATCAAGGGGTGAAATAGCCTGCTTCAAATCCCAGCATCAGATAACTACATAAAAGTTTTCTCCAGATGCCAAGTGGCTTATCTTGTGATAACAAACTCTACCGACAAGACTAAGGAGAAAATGATTGGAATTCCAACACGTCATTATCAGCATCTCTTACAAGTCACCTCAAGCCACTGGAACATAGATCCGTACATCACGGACACAGGCGAGCGGCCCAAACCTGGCCATGGTCCAACAAGCCCCATCCACGCTAGTTTCAGTCATGGTCGAACAGCACAGCAACATGGCCTTTGGCCCACCCTGCCCATGCTGACTAAAGTGCCCCATCTACACTACACCCATTTGTCCCATATTCCTCTAGATCTTTCCTATTCATGTACCTGCTCAAATGCCTTTTAAATGTTACCATAATACTTGCCTCAACTAGTCCTGTGGCAGCTCATTCCATATGCACATCTAGCAATGCTGCCTGACCCGCTGAGTTACTCCAGCACTCTGTGAAACGTCACCTATCCATGTTCTCCACAGATGCTGCCTGACCCGCTGAGTTACTCCAGTACTCTGTGAAACGTCACCTCTCCATGTTCCCCACAGATGCTGCCTGACCCGCTGAGTTACTCCAGCACTCTGTGAAACGTCACCTATCCATGTTCTCCACAGATGCTGCCTGACCCGCTGAGTTACTCCAGCACTCTGTGAAACATCACCTATCCATGTTCTCCACAGATGCTGCCTGACCCGCTGAGTTACTCCAGCACTCTGTGAAACATCACCTATCCATGTTCTCCACAGATGCTGCCTGACCCGCTGAGTTACTCCAGCACTCTGTGAAACGTCACCTATCCATGTTCTCCACAGATGCTGCCTGACCCACCCGCTGAGTTCCTCCGGAATGCAGTTCCTTGTGTTTGCTTTTTTAAAACCCTCTGAACATCGACACCCGCCCCATGTTGTGTTATTAACCATAAAATGAACAGACCACGAGGAGGATTCCATGTATTCTGTTCCACAGAATATGCACATTGCTGTATTTTATGTTACCATTTACAGTAATTATAAAAGCAAATGTGCTGTAAGGTACAAGCAAGGCTCGGTCTCCACCAGAGGACGTCTTGGTATAAATACTCATGCTTCCAATTCACGGCGTGTGTGTTTTAAAGGTACAGCAAATAATAAAGCCAGAACAAAAATAATCAATGCTAAGATGGAACAAGCTTGCTGACATTAGAGGATTAGGATGGGATTCTTTTGCATAGAAAATAACATCTTGCAATGAGCATAATAAATGTCATGACTAAGGCTTTAGCAGTTGGAGGGGGAATTAAGTAGCATAATTAATAAGGAGACCATCATTGTCTTCAATGATACAAAGCGAGTGAAGCGACCGTTAGATTCAGGGCAGACACAGCATGGTAGTTCACACAGGGTTTGTCTTTACAGTACCATCAGACGGATTTTAAAAAGACTAAAGATATGGCAGTCATAGTACAATCCGTACGTTGCCAGTGTAAGGGTACAGCAAGACAACAACTTATGGACAGGGGGGGGGATCAGGCAACATCTTCACGTGTCTCACATCGCATGTGGAGAGAACGGGTTCTCTGCTCATCACAAATAATCCAACACATCATAGAACGGGTTCAAATCCAAACTCAAAGAGAGACATTTACAAAGCAACATTTCCTGTGCGCCCATTAGAAAAAAATACAAAAACAGTCACCCATTTTTTAATTTCAATCGGGGCAATGTTCAGATTGTTTCACCCCAGCCACGCAGACATGATACTTGGATATAAAAATACCTTCTGAGTTATCAGCTTCAAATTACAATTACAGTAAAAGGGACTATCACAAAGGAAAGAGCCAAGAGTTCAGTAGCTTTTGGTCATCTCATAGGATTGTGGGAATGCTGCCGAGTAGTGTCCTGAGCCCATGATGAGAGGCAGGATGCCGGCATTGGGGACCACGTTCCACGACAGCGACAGAGTGATGTTCTCATTACCCCTGAAAACAGAGAGCACCACAGATCACTTTTACAGCCAGACAACCACTCACATACAGATGATTACAGTCATACAACCTTAGTGTGGAAACAGGCCCTTCAGCCCAACTTGCCCACACATCCCATTTACACCTGCCCTATATCCCATAGCCCACATCCCTCTAAACCTGCCCTATATCCCATCCCACATCCCTCTAAACCTGCCCTATATCCCATAGCCCACATCCCTCTAAACCTGCCCTATATCCCATCCCACATCCCTCTAAACCTGCCCTATATCCCATCCCACATCCCTCTAAACCTGCCCTATATCCCATAGCCCACATCCCTCTAAACCTGCCCTATATCCCATCCCACATCCCTCTAAACCTGCCCTATATCCCATAGCCCACATCCCTCTAAACCTGCCCTATATCCCATAGCCCACATCCCTCTAAACCTGCCCTATATCCCATCCCACATCCCTCTAAACCTGCCCTATATCCCATAGCCCACATCCCTCTAAACCTGCCCTATATCCCATAGCCCACATCCCTCTAAACCTGCCCTATATCCCATAGCCCACATCCCTCTAAACCTGCCCTATCCATGAACCTGCCTCAATGTTTCTTAAACGTTGCAATAGGTCCAGCCTCAACGGCCTCCTCCGCCAGCTCATTCCATACACCCACCACACCCTGTGTGCAAATGTTAGCCCTCAAGTTCCTATTTCATCTTCCCCCCTCACCTTAAACCCACGTCCTGTTGTTCTTGATACCCCCACACTCTGGGCAACAGACTCTGTGCATCTACCCGATCTATTCCTCTCATGATGTTATACACCTCTATAAGATCTCCCCTCATCCTCCTGCGCTCCAAGGAATAGAGAGAGACCCAGCCTACTCAACCTCTCCCTGTAGCTCACACCCTCGAGTCCTGGCAACATCCTCGTAAATCTTCACACATTCCAGCTTGACAACATCCCTTTGGTGCCCAAAACTGACCCCAATATTCTAAATGCTGCCTCACCGATGTCTGATACAACTGCAACATGGCCTGACAGCGTCTATACTCAATGCTCTGACTGACGACCAGCATTTTTGACCACCCGATCTACCTGTGATGCCACTTAGCAAACCTTGCACATGTACTCTTACTATTCTCCAACACTCCCCAGAGGCCGACCGTTCACTGTGTAGGTCCTGCCCATGTCAGACTCCCCAAAATGCAACACCTCACATTCCTCTCTATTAAATTCCATCAACCATTCCTCAGCCCACCTGGCCAATCGATCCAGATCCTGCTGCAATTTGTGATCAGCAAACTTGCTAATCTTGCCATGTACGATCTCATCCAAATCATTGATGTAGATGACAAACAGTAACGGGTCCAGCACTGAATCCTGAGACACACCACTAGTCACAGGCCTCCAGTCCGAGAAGCAACCTTCCACCATCACCTTCTGCTTCCTTCCATGAAGATCATTTTCCATCCATCCTTCATGACGGAACCATTAACACAATCCTGCTCACTCAAGCTCTTTTACTCACCAATCAACACTGGGTCCCAAACCAATAACACATTTTAGGCAACCCCGAACACCCCATCATTTCTCCCCCACACCCCCCCCTTCCACCCCTGCATCCCATCTGGACTGCCA
This sequence comes from Okamejei kenojei, assembly GCA_035221665.1. NCBI lineage: Eukaryota > Metazoa > Chordata > Chondrichthyes > Rajiformes > Rajidae > Okamejei > Okamejei kenojei. Next base: position 711,952 of record CM069133.1, read on the forward strand.
CCTATAGCACCCCTACTTTCCTCCCTCTGGCTTCAAAACCCGCTACTCTTCAAACCTGTCTCACATGTTATGTTTTTACCTCTGGTCATTATTGTAACCAATAACCCTCACTCACATGTGACGACCTATTCCCTACCACACGTTGTCCTGCCTGTCGCTTCTTCCAGCGTTCTTCTCCTCCTCCCTTAAATCTGAAGAAGTGTCTTGACTGAATCATCACCTATCCATGTTCTCCACAGATGCTGCCTGACCCGCTGAGTTACTCCAGCACTCTGTGAAACGTCACCTATCCATGTTCTCCACAGATGCTGCCTGACCCGCTGAGTTACTCCAGCACTCTGTGAAACGTCACCTATCCATGTTCTCCACAGATGCTGCCTGACCCGCTGAGTTACTCCAGCACTCTGTGAAACGTCACCTATCCATGTTCTCCACAGATGCTGCCTGACCCACCCGCTGAGTTACTCCAGCACTTGTGTCCTTTGTGTATTAACCAGTATCTGCAGTTTGTTCTAACACTTCGTGTGTTCAGGGTCAGGGTTTGTATCGTCAAGTGTACTGAGGAAGAGTGAATAGCTGTGTTTTGCACGCTATCCAACCCGATCACATATACCATACAAGTAGATACAATCGAGTCCCACTCAAGTGCAAGAACCCGAGCCGAGGAGAAGGAACAGAATGCAGACTTTATAGTTGTCAGCGTTGCCGAATATTGTGATGCGGTACAGACAGACGTTGCCATGATGGCACCGTGTGGCAGATGGTGGAGCCGTTGCTTCACAGCACCATAGAGCCGGGCTCACTGCCGATCTCGGCTGCTGTGTGTAGTTGCACCTTCTGTATGTGAACTGCTATGTGGAGTCTGCACATTCTCCCTGTTTGACGCAGCAGTAGAGTTGCTGCCTTACAGCACCAGAGACCCGGGCTCAATCCCGACTACAGGTGCTATCAGTAGAGAGTTTGTACATTCTCTCTATGACCGCGTGGGCTTTCTCCGAGATCTCCGGTTTTATCCCACACAGACCATTGGCTTGGTGTAAGTGTAAATTGTTCCTAGTGTGTGTGGGATGGTGTTAAAGTGCGAGGATAGCTGGTCGCCGCAGACTCTGTGGGCCGAAGGGCCTGTCTCCACCCTGCATCTCTAAACTAAACTGTGTGGGTTTCTTTTTGGTGCTCATAAGGTCATAAGTTGTCGGAGCAGAATTAGGCCATTCGGACCATCAAGTCTACTCCACCATTCAATCATGGCTGATCTATCTCACCCTCCTAACCCCATTCTCCTGCCTTCTCCCCATAACCCCTGACACCCGCACTAATCAAGAATCTGCCAATCTCCACTTTTAAAATGGCCATTGACGGCCTCCACAACCGTCTGTGGCACAGAATCCCACGGCCGCTCCATTTACCTCCCACACCCTACGGGAGGCACAGCTCTGCAGGTTAGTTGGCCCCAGTGTATTGGTGAGAGGTGGAATCAGGGGGAGACTGCAGGAATTTGGGGAGAATGGGATTAGTGTAGGATCAGTGTAAGTGGGTGAGCATGGACATGGACGGGGGAAGAGCCTGTCTCTGTGCTGCAACACTTACATTAACCGACCATCCTCTATTTTACAGAGGTTTGCCTCCAACAAGTTATCCCATGTATTCTAGACTTTCTTCACCTCAAAGTGTCTCCTAATGTCTCCAACCTCTCGCCACTTCCTCAAGGCCCATTTCCTGAAGATTTGGTCACCCACCTCAAAGTCGTTACACTCTACAGATAGACCCTGGCCTTCTCAAAGTCGTTACACTCTACAGATACACCCTGGCCTTCTTCTTCTTCTTTCGTGTGGCGTGCACAGCCTAATGTTGTTGGACAACTTGTTCTATTTGATCTTCCATTTGTGCAGGTCGAGTTGGGGGGACCACGTGAAGGTTGCAATCTCCCACCCCACACCCTGGCCAAGTCAATGGGCTGTTTAAGGCAGAGACTGGGAGCTTCTTGATCAGTGTGGGTGTCAGGGGTTATGGGGAGAAGGCAGGAGAATGGGGTTAGGAGGGAGAGATAGATCATGATTATTGATGGGCCGAATGGCCTGGAAGCCATGAACATACAGATCATTGCTGAAATGTACAGATTATGCAAAGGTTCACCGTTTACTGGAGTTGCAAGATAAATAGTCAAGGGGCCAGTATGATATACATGACCAACACACAGGGAACATGCATCCAACATGTCAACAGCTAGCAGGAAGAAGATGATTATGTGGTATCAGGAGGGCCTTGGTTCAGCATATGTTAACCAACTGCTGGAGCTGCTCAGAAAGGTGGCTTCATAAGCTCAACATTGACACCTGGAGACTCGTCATGGTACTGCAGGCATCAATCTGTTTTTTTTCTCTATAAAATGCTGGAGTGTCAGGCACCATTACTGGAGAACAAGGATGGGTGGCGTTTCGGGTTGGGACCCCTCCTCAGGCTCATGTTCTGAACGGTTCATTCTCCTTGGCTATTAGCTCCCTGCAAGACGCCAGCCGTCTGGTGGCAAAATGCACACATTCCCCGCGTCAGTAATCAATCAGTGATGTCAAGCTGTGGAAATTGGGGGGTAAATGCAACACTTCTGCACGTGGTCCCTGTGACCAGGTGGATTCCTCTAGTTTCCACCCACGTCCCAAAGACGTGCATGTTCATCGGTTCATTGTCCTGCGTAAATTGTCCCTAGTGTGTAGGGAGGGGATGAGAAAGTGGGATAACATAGAACTAGTGAGAAGGGGTGAGCGATGGTCGGTGTGCAGTCGGTGGGCCTCAGGACCTTTTCCCCTGCTGTATCTTCCAATCATTATATCGTGAGGTGCGCCAACATCAGTCACCCAGATATCCTCGCGTTATCATAGATCTCTAACGCGATGAACGATGGCAACACCAAGAGCTAAGCAATGTTAGTGTTACACCTAAAGCACAGCATTTAAATGCTAAAACTGTGTAGTGTCAAAACACAATCTTACAATATCTATTGCACTTCTCTGGGTAATTTGGTGAAAGATAAACTTGAAATAACGTTTTCCAAATTGATGAACTAATTCTAGGTGTAACTAACAAAGACCAAGAACATAGAGCAGCACAGCACAGGAACAGGCCCTTCAGCCCGCGATGTCCATGCCCAACATGATACCATCTCTTACCTGCCTGCAAATATCCGTCCATTGCCTGCATATCCTTGTGCTCATCCACAAGTCTCTTAAACACCACGATTGCACCCGACTCCACCACCACCCCTGCAGCTAATTTCCAGGCACCCTTCACCCTCTACGTAAAATACATTTGCCCTGTACATCTCCTTTAGACTATTTGATTTTTCCATCACAGGAATAAAGATTCTGGCCATCTACCCATCTGTGCCGCTCATAATTTTATATATTTCTATCAGGTCTCGCTGCAAACTCGATCGTTCCAGAGAAAACAATCTAAATGTGTCCAACCTCTCCCTGTAGCTAATACCCACTAATCCAGGCAGCATTCTGGTAAACCTCCTCTGCACCCTCTCCAAAGCCCCCACATCCTTGCTGTAATGGGGCGACCAGAACTGCACGCAATACTCCAAATGCAGCCTTGGTAAAGTTCTATAAAGCTGCATTGTAACTCCCTGACTCGTACTCAGACAAGCTTATTCTGAAGATTTAATGTTTCTGGAGAAGATTGAGTGAGAGGGACCAGACTACATCCCTGTTTCACTCCTCACCCTTCAATCCTGTTACTAAACACAGTCCAGGGATTGACAATTGCATTCATACATTCAGTATTTCACAGCAACTAATCATATTAAAAGGAATCTTAAAATGCCAACCATCAACATTCAAAGCTCTTAAAACCAGTAAATGGCCCAGAGAACTCACAAATGCCTCGACTTCCTTAGGAAGTTTGGCATGACCCCGACAACTTTCACCAGCTTCTACAGATGCGACGTAGAAAGCATTTTATCGGGATGCATCACGGCACGGTTTGGGAACAGCTCCGTCCAAGACCGCAAGAAATGACAATGAATTGTGGACGCAGCCCAGACCATCACACAAACCAACCTCCCCTCCATTGACTCCATCTACACCTCACGCTGCCTCGGCAAGGCTATCAATATTGTCGAGGGCGAGTTGCACCCTGGCCACTCCCTCTTCTCCCCTCTCCCATCAGGCAATAGGAACAGAAGTGTGAAAACGCACACCTCCAGATTCAGGGACAGTTTCTTCCCAGCTGTTATCAGGAAACTGAACCATCCTACCATAACTATAGCGCTGTCCTGAACAACTATCCACCTTATGAGGGACCCTCAGACTATCTTTACTGCCTTTATCTTGCACCAAATGCTATTCACATCATTCCCTTCATCATGTATCTGTACGCCGTGGATGGCTCAATTGTAATCATGTATATTGTCTTTCCACTGAGTGGATAGCGCGCAACAAAAGCTTTTCACTGTACCTCGGTACACGTGACAATAAACTACACTCAAATTCAGTACTACATCAATATATGTCTTGTTTTAAGCAAGAGTAATATGCTGTCCATTTATCATTTGTTAAGTTCCACACTAAATGTTAGTGCAAATTAATGCCAATGAATAAATGACAAATGATCATCCATGATCAGCCATGATCACATTGAACGGCGGTGCTGGCTCGAAGGACCGAATGGCCTACTCCCGCACCTATTGTCTATAAATATTTGAACATCAGAATAAAAGGGCTTTTCTTGTTTGCCCTGTGGCTGTTACAAATCCACATCTTTGGAAGTGGCCAAATGTAATAATCAGATGGTGCCAGATCTCACATGACTTGGTTTGGAGAGTGTTTGCCCGTCAAAAACCTGTAGGTTCCCTTTCAGTGAATGGGAGCACAAAACTCCAGAACAGCACACAGGGAGTGTTGTAATCCCACAAGCCAACATCTGAACCATCAGTCGCTGAGGTACCACCTTGTCTGCTAATATAATGTATTTATAAATCCATGTTTCAAGCCTCACGTCTGCCTACTTCTGTGTCAAGTTATTAATTTCATCTCACACTGTGATCACTCTATCACACGATGCAGGCAGCATTCAAACCCCTAGTTTAAGAAGGAACTGCAGATGCTGGAAAATCGAAGGTAGACAAAAATGCAGGAGAAACTCAGTGGGTGAGGCAGCATCGATGGAGGGAAGGAAATAGGCAACGTTTCGGGTCGAAACCCTTCTTCAAACCCCTAGAATGGTTTAATGTGAGATTAAATAAAGCTGCTTCCTGAAGGTACAAGTTCAGTGGATAAACGTGCACATATTGCTTACCTCAGGCCGCTTCCATCGTCAAAGAAGAAATACTTTGACTTCACGTCTTTCATTTCCAGCTTTGTTTGGTCGCCGCGAAGTACAATCTTGTCCCAGAGAACAACCTGGTTCAATGCCTGTGTTTACAGCAAAGCCAACATTACTGGGATGCACAAACCAGCCGCACATACACACATAGCAGACCGCCAGCTGCTGGGAATCTAGATTGCTGCAAAATGGCCCAGAGAACAACCTGGTTCAATGCCTGTGTTTACAGCAAGAGCCAACATCACTGGGATGCAGAAACCAGCCGCACATACACACATAGCAGAGCGTCAGCTGCTGGGAATCTAGATTGCTGCAAAATGCTACCATCAATATCTATGCAGACAATAGCTCGAACAGTATTAACAAAGTGGGTCGAATATAGGCAGTGAAGTTAGTTATCAAACATGCCAGCAGGATCTTGATCAGCTGGGCAAGCAGGCCAAGGAACGGTTAATGGAGTTTCACGCAGATAAATGCTAGGCGTGGTATTTTGGGAAGTGTAACCAGTGCAAGATCTTCACACTAAATGTCAGGGACTTGGGGAGTGCTAGCAGTTAGTGCCACACGGTGGCACAGCGCCACAGACCCGGGTTTGATCCTTGAACTTTTTATTTCTTTCTCTTCCCCGGTTATGTACTATGTTTACAAATTCACATATTCTGTTGTGCTGCAGTAAGTTAGAATTTCATTGTCCCATCTGGGACATGACAATAAAACACACTTGACTGGACTACGCGTGCTATCTGTAAGCAGTGTGTACGTTCTCCCCCTGGGTTTTCTCCAAGATTGTCAGTTTCCTCCAACACCCCAATAACGTACAGGTTTGAAGATTAATTGTGTTAAAGAAGGAACTGCAGATGCTGGAAAATCGAGGGTACACAATGTGCTGGAGAAACTCAGCGGATGCAGCAGCATCTATGGAGCGAAGGAGATAGGCAACGTTTCGGGCCGAGACCCTTCTTGTGTACCCTTGTAGATTAATTGGCTTGGTATAATTGTAAAATTGTCACTAGTGCGTGTAGGATAGTGTTAGTGTGTGGGGATCGCTGGTCAGCACGGACTCGGTGGGCCAAAGGGCCTGAATCCGCGCTGTAGTTCTAAACTGAACACATAAATACCCCAAATGTGGCCCGATGAAAGTCCTATAAAGCTGCATCCCAACTTGCTGCCTGCTGCGCTGAATATCTCGACCAATGAAGGCAAGCATACCATCTGCCGTCTCTGCCGTAGAGAACATACTTACATTATTTCTTGTTTTATACTCTGCTGATAAATAAAGGAACAGCTGCTTGACATTCCAGTCAAAGATGGGCTTCAGATGTAGAAAGCAGTTAAAGAAAAGGCAGAGCAAGGCAGGATTACATCGAGCTGCTGCTGAGATTACCGTTCCTGCAGCACAAACCAACACATTCCCTCTCCCGCATGCACAGACAATGTTTGCAGCTGCAATTCCTGGAAAATCTTTGGTAAAGTTTCCGGAAAACAGTCAGAAATATTTCCCCAGAGGGCTGACAGATATGAAGGATGATCCAGAAAACTATAAATCCCAATGATAGCAGGGTGGTGCAGCGGTAGAGTTGCTGCCTCGCAGCGCCAGAGACCCGGGGTCCATCCCGACTACGGGTGCTGTCTGTACGGAGATTGTACCTTCTCCCCGTGACAAAGTGGGTTTTCTCAGAGAACTTCGGTTTCCTCCCACACTCCAAAGACATACGGGTTTGTAGGCTAATTGGCTTGGTGTATATGTAAAAATTTGTCCCTAGTGTAGGATGGTGTTAATGTGCAGGGATCGCTGGTCGGTGCAGACTCGGTGGGCCAAAGGGCCTGTTTCCGCACTCTATCCCTAAACTAAACTAGTAGCCAGTTGCTTGTAGCAAGCACAAGAAACAACACAGAACCGGATTTCATCGTTCCTTTTCCTATATTTATTACATTTTGCCTATTCGGGCGAGTATAGCAGAGAAACTATACGACAAGTACCAGAATGTGAAGACAATCAACATACAACTGATGGGTGGACAGCTCATTCTGGCCAACTGTGCAGGGATCGCTGGTCGGGGCGGACCAAGTGGGGCAACGGGCCTGTTTCCGCCCTCTATCTCTATAACTACTCATCATGGGTTGGATCGGTCTTCAGCAACATGATCAATTCTCATTGATTCTACAAAGAGTTGTCAGCTCGGCTGCACGAGTAACTGCTCAATAAACAATCCGCCATTTTCTTCACGTTAGACACAGCGCGGAAACAGGCCCTTCGCCCATTGATTCTGCGCCGACAGCAATAACCCAGTGCACTAGCACTATCACACACTGGGGGCAATTTTATGGACTTGCCAAAGCCAATTAACCTACAAACCCGCACTTCTTTGGAGTGTGAGATGAAACCGGAGCACCAGGGGCAAACACACACGGTCACAGGTAGAACGTGCAAACTCCATACAGACAGCACCTGTGGTCAGGCTGGAACCCGGTTCTGTGGCAGCAGCTCTACTGCCTGTACGAGCCGCCCCTAAATCTGTATTCAGCATAAATCAATATAAAAATTGCTGAGAGTTTGAGAAGTACAGGTAGTTACTGACAAGCTTCTAAAACACTTGCTATATTCATTACACACAGGAATTATTTGGACAACTAATCAATGTCCAAAACATCACATGTTGTGCTTCCTTGATGCAAGAATATTCAAAGGATATCTGCAAACAGATCAAACGTGATCAATCCCAAGTCACTTCTTTCGCGGGGTCCTGTGAAATCTTCCACATTTTTCCTGCAACAGAAAGTATCTGATTAGTTATTCCATAAAGCCTTTAGAGATATTTTTTAAATGATTAAAGTCAGCTGCAGGCTGGTGCAGCAACACAATCAGGTTTTAACTTTGCATCTCATGGAGCACGGTCATGAAGTCAGTGGTTTCCAAACTCATTCCAGCTGACGATGATATTTTATTCTCACTTGTACCTAGCCAGGTTCAGTGAAAGTCTTTGTTTTTGCAAAAGTTACAAAAAGTACTCATCCCTCCTGTCCCCGCCGCCCGCCCCCACCCACAGGGTTCCCCTTGGTTCTCAGTGGCTACTGACTGCTACTATTATCCCAACATAACAATGGGCCTTGCTCACTGCTGGCCCAAGCCGGTTTTAGGATGTAGCAGCCCTGTCCCACTTAGGAGACCTGAACAGCAACCTCTGGTGACCTTGCCTGCCACCCAAGGTTTCCATGAGGTCACAGGAGGTTTTGGTCACTCTCCCTAATGGCTGAAAGTGGTTTTTGAGTGGTCGAGGCTTCATCTAGGTTGCTGCTATTTTTTCAACATGATTAAAAACGACCTCGACTAAAAATAGGTTGCCGTTTTAAAAATCGATAAATATTTAGTCGCAGGTCTAGTCGAAGATGGTTGTGATGCTAGTCGAAGGAGTTCGCTGTAGGTCGAAGGAGGTTTTCTTCACAGTCGAGGAAGGTTTTCAACATATGCGTGGAGGTGGTAGGAGGTTGCAGGTCACCTCGACCATGATTTTTTTTTGGGTGGCGGCCAAATTGAAATTATGTCTCATAATTTTATACACTTCTATCAGGTCTCCCCTCTACATCAGTCCTCCAGAAACAAACACAATCAAAGTCTGTCCAACCTCTCCATGTAGCTAATACTCCTTAATAATCACGGCATCATTCTATAAACCTTCTCCGAACCCACTCCAAAGACTGCATATACTTTGTGTAATGAGGCAACCAGAACTGCATACAATACTCCAAATGCTGGCCAACCCAAAGTCCTGTAAAGCTGCATCCTGACTCAAACTCAATGCCCCGATCTATGAAGGCAAGAATACCATGCACCTTTTTAAAGAGCCTGTCCCACTTATGTGACCAGTCATAGGTCGCTACAGGTCGGCGAAAATGTTCAACATGTTGAAAATCCAGCGGCGACCAGAACAAGGTCCGACTCTTTGGGCGACTACTCACGCCCATACAGGCTTCATGTCGCCTGCATGGTCTTGAGCTGTCACCTCAGTCGCCCAAAGGGCCGTAGCATCTTTCTGGTCGCCGCTGGATCTTCAACATGTTTTCAAAGTCGCTTTACCATTCTATGCACTTGTTTACCATTTTGAAGGGGTTATGGACTTGGATCCCAAGATCTGTACATCAATGCTGCAGACTGCCACAGCTCTCCAGATGATTTTAAATATTCTGCCTTATGGGAGATGTGAGAAGAGGGAACAACTAGGATGTAAGTGGTTCTTGATTATGTCGGCTGCTTTCCCCAAGAGAGCATGTAGATGGAGTTAATTGTGGAAGAAAGGGCACAAGTCTGCGTGAGGGACAAGAGTATTTTATTGTCATATGTCCCAAAATGGAATCATGAAATTCTCACTTGCAACCGAATAGATCGGTAAACATCGTATTCTGTAAACTCCTTAATGACCAACAAAAGGGTTCAGTGCATAAAAGCAAAAAAAGTGTAAGACAAAAGCAATGCCCTCAAGTCTGTGTAGTTTGGAGCTCACTTGTAGCGTTTAATAGACTGATGGATGTTGTGAAGAACCTGGATGTTAGGTTTCAGGCTCCTGTACCTTCTTCCTGATGCAGGGGTGAAATGAGTGCAAGTGCGTGGCCAGGATGGTGTGGGCCTCTGGTGATGCTGGCTGCCTTGAAGCGGTGACTCTGGTAAATCACTTTGATGGTGGGGAGGTCAGTATGTGATGGACTGGGAAATGTGTAGTGGGGAGGTCGGTACCCGTGGACTGGGCAGAGTGTGGTGGGGAGGTCAGTATCCGTGACAGAGCGGGCAGTGTGTGGTGGGGAGGTCAGTACCCGTGACTGGGCAGAGTGTGGTGGGGAGGTCAGTGCCCGTGACAGAGCGGGCAGTGTGTGGTGGGGAGGTCGGTATGTGATGTAGTGGGCAGTGTGGGGTGGGGAGGTCAGTACCCGTGATGGAGCGGGCAGTATGTGGGGAGGTGAGTGCCTGTGATGGAGCGGGCAGTGTGGTGGGGAGGTCAGTATCCGTGATGGACCGGGCATGTGTGGGGTGGGGAGTCAGTACCCATGGACTGGGCAGTGCGTGGTGGGGAGGTGAGTATGTGATGGAGTGGGCAGTGTGGGGTGGGGAGGTCAGTACGTGATGGAGCGGGCAGTGTGGGGTGGTGAGGGGAGTACCCGTGATGGATCGGGCGGTGTGTGGTGGGGAGGTCAGTACCCATGGACTGGGCAGTGTGTGGTGGGGAGGTGAGTATGTGATGGAGCGGGCAGTGTGTGGTGGGAGGGTCAGTAACACGGTGGGGTCAGGTGAGTATGTGATGGAGCGGGCAGTGTGTGGTGGTGAGGGGTTAGTACCCGTGATGGAGCGGGCAGTGTGGGGTGGGGAGGTCAGTACCCGTGGACTGGGCAGTGTGTGGTGGCGGGGGGGGGGGGAGGTCAGTACCTGCAATGGACTGGGCAGTGCTCACCACTCTCTGCCATCTCCTTCATTCCTGGGCGTTTTGAGTAGCCAAACCAAGTCATGAAACAACCAGTCCATACTCTCCACTGAACACCTGTATTCGTTGACATACCAGATCTCCTCAATCTTGTTGGAGATCAGTGCCTCTACTCAAGGATGTAGAGGCACTGATGGGCTGCACACACAACTCTCTGCACTTGTTGCAGTGCGGGGCACAGCTGTCGCCAGACCATGTTGTGATGCATCCCAACAAGATGCTTTCTACCGAGCATCTATAGAAATGGAGATGGATGGTTGGAGCCAAGCTGAATTTTCTTGGTCTCCTGAGGAAGGAGAGGCATTGGAATGCTTTATTGGCCTTAGCCTCAATGTGGTTGGATCAGGACAAGTTATTAATGTTTATGCCCAGGCACGTGAAATTAAGAACATGGGCAAATCCTGACAATAAAGGATGGGATATAGGCAGTACATGGAATGGATATTAACTTAGAAAATCAGCAAGTGAAATCAGTCTGGTGGGAAGCAAGAAATAGTAAGGGGTAGAAATATTGTAGGATAACGCCCACGGGGGCCCAAACACATTGCGTTACCGTTGGATGAAGTATTAACCTTGACATAAGAAGCACAATAATCATGGGGTTCATTCAAATCTATGTACAATGACAGATGAAGGTGTTGAAAGTGTGGAAGATTAATTCAAATAGTTTTCTAAATATATAGGTTTAGGAATCAGGGAAACAGGAAGGCAGATTATTATCTGAATGGTGTCAAGGTGGGAAAAGAGGAAGTACAACGTGATCTGGGGGGTCCTTATTCATCAGTCAATGAAAGTAAGCATGCAGGTACAGCAGGCAGTGAAGAAAGCGAATGGTATGTTGGCCTTTATAACAAGAGGAGTTGAATATAAGAGCAAAGAGGTCCTTCTGCAGTTGTACAGGGCTATAGTGAGACCACACCTGGAGAATTGTGTGCAGTTTTGGTCCCCTAATTTGAGGATGGACATTCTTGTTATTGAGGAAGTGCAGCGTAGGTTCACAAGGTTAATTCCCGGGATGGTGGGACTGTCATGCGCTGAGAGAATGGAGTGGCTGGGCTTGTATACTCTGGAATTTAGAAGGATGAGAGGGATCTTATTGAAACGTAAGATTATTAAGGGTTTGGACACGCTAGAGGCAGGAAACATGTTCCCGATGTTCGGGGAGTCCAGAACCAGGGGCCATAGTTTAAGAATAAGGGGTAAGGTATTTAAAACGGAGATGGGGAAACATTTTTTCACAGAGAGTTGTGAGTCTGTGGAATTCTCTGCCTCAGAGGGCGGTGGAGGCCATCTGGATATTTTCAAGAGAGCTAGATAGAGCTCTTGAACATAGCGGAGTCAGGGGATATGGGGAGAAGGCAAGAAAGGGGTACTGATTGGGGATGGTCAGCCATGATCACATTGAATGACGGTGCTGGTTCGAAGGGCCGAATGGCTTACTCCTACACCTATTACCTATTGTCTATAGCTATGGGAGTCAGCAGGTTTGTAGTAGATGTCAATCAATAGTCTGTTTCCTGTGCTGGAGGCCTATTTGTAGATTTTGGGGCTTTAGGGAAATTGCTATAATGTCTTAAGATAGTGATTTAGTTCAGCATATTCTGTTGTACTGCTGCAAGTAAGGATTTAATTGATTTTTTTGGGACATTGACAATAAAACACTCTAGATTTAACTCAGGAGCGCAGGAGTATGAGGAGTGATCTTATAGAGGTGTATAAAATCATGAGAGGAATGGATCGGGTAGGCTCTTGCCCATATTTGATGAACCAAAGGACATAAGTTTAAGGTGAAAGGGAATAGATTCTATAGGAATCTGAGGAGTAACTTTTTCACACAAAGAGTGGTGGGTCAGTGAACAAAGAGTGAACAAGCTGTCAGATGAGGTAATCGAGGCTGGGACTATCCTGACGCTTAAGAAACAGTTACTCAGGTACATGGTAGGGCAGGTTTGGAAGGGTATGGACTGAATGCGGGCAGGTGGGACATGTTGGTCGGTGTGGGCAAGTTGTGCTGAAGGGCATGTTTCCATGCAGATATCACTCCATGACTCTATAATTCTATCTGAGTGATAAATCTAAATTATAAAAGCTTGAGGCACAAGTTGGTTATAGTAGATTGAGAAACAAGAAGGTAAACAAGCAAAAGTTAACACTTAATGGATTCATACATCATTAATTACAAACGGTCTTCTGTTTTTGGAAATAATCCAACAGAAAAAGTCTAAGATATACTTATACACCAAGTATAAGAGCCAGGAAGTCATGAAGCAGCCTTGTTGGACTTTGGTTAGTCTGCACGTGGAATATTGTGTACATTCTGGTCACTCCATTACAGGGAGGGTGTGGAGGCTTTGGAGAGGGTGCAGAGGAGGTTTACCAGAATGATGCCTGGATTAGGTGGTGTTAGCTGCATGAACAAATCAAACAGACTTGGACTGTTTTCTTTGTAAAAAAAAGGACGTGGGGAGGTGACAAAAGTATATTTATCGAGATACATCATAGTTTGGTTTGGGAATCGTTCCATGCAAGATGGGAAGAAATTCCAGAGAATTGTGGAGGCAACCCAGACCATCACACAAACCAACCACCCTTCCATCAGGGTTAGGGATAATGACTTATCTAACTTCAGATAGCCCTTGCTTTCTTTCTCCATCCCTTCCCATCCCAGTTCTCCCACCAGTCTTACTGTCTCCGACTACATTCTATCCCTGTCCCGCCCTCTCCCCTAACATCAGTCTGAAGGGTCTCGACCCGGAACGTCACCCACTCCTTCTCTCCAGAGATGCTGCTGTCCCGCTGAGTTACTCCAGCATTTTGTCTACCACCCTTCCACTGACTCCATTCAGTGTACAAAGTAGTGCAATTCCATTCCTATAGCTTTCTCGTAAGCTTTGCAAATGTTACCTTTCCACAGGTTGCGTGTTTCGTTAGTGATCAGTACTGAATGTGCACCAATCCGCAACTCAAACATTATCATAAACGAACAAGTCATCAAACAAGATTCTGAGATGGTCAAGGAAAAGAATTAACTCGTCAAAAAATCTGACATTATTACAACGTACAAAATCTGTCGATACTAACCATCCCAAATTAAATTAGTTCTTTTGCATGCTAAATAATAGACACAAGACGAAGGAACAGCAAACCCTGAAGCTATAGGTTTCTTCAATTATTGAGATCTCTGCAGGTGGCAACATTACAGTTATATTCACATTAAACATTGTCTTCCAGTAATTACTACCTTGTATTTACAAACTCAGACAGCAACAATGTTGTTCTACTCTCAATACAACAGCTATTACACTGCAAGGCAACATTACCGGCCCTTGTCACAGAGGCAACATCTGAACAACACAGGACTGCCAACATTGGGTGAGAGTTAGAGTGAGAAACTGCGAGGGAACGTAGCGACCGTTGTGGGGGGGGGGGGGGGTGTCCCCTCCCACAGTAGGGAGCTTTCACATTTTCCAGCTTGAAATTGTACAATCTGGTGCATACTGTAGCGAGTCTTTTAACTTACTTGAATGCAACATTTATGCTTTAAATTCAATTAGGTATGAAAAGGGTTAGGCTAAATTACATTCCTAATTACATTCCACAGTAGACCCAGAGCTTTGATCAACAGGTGCAGCACATGAATGACCTTGGTATTTTCTTGTATGGAAATCACATTAAAATTCATGCTGTTATTCATGTAAATATGGTATTAGAGAGGGAGGAATAACTGTGAGGTGGAGATGTAGATGGGGTGGTAAAGAAAGCCTTTGGTGTGCTGGCCTTTATAAATCAGAGCATTGAATATAGGAGTAGGGAAGTAATGTTAAAATTGTACAAGGCATTGGTAAGGACCAATCTGGAGTATGTGGTACAATTTTGGTCGCCTAATTATAGGAAGGATGTCAACAAAATAGAGAGAGTACAGAGGAGTACTAGAATGTTGCCAGGGTTCCAGCAACTATGTTACAGAGAAAGGTTGAACAAGTTAGGTCTTTATTCTTTGGAGCGCAGAAGGTTAAGGGGGGACTTGATTGAGGTCTTTAAAATGATGAAAGGGATAGACAGAGTTGACATGGATAAGCTTTTCCCATTGAGGGTAGGGAAGATTCAAACAAGAGGGCATGACATGAGAATTAAGGGACAGAAGTTTAGGGGTAATGTGAGGGGGAACTTCTTTACTCAGAGGGTGGTGGCTGTGTGGAATGAGCTTCCAGCAGAAGTGGTGGAGGCAGGATCGATTTTAACATTTAAAAGTAAAGTGGATAGGTATATGGACGTGAAGGGAATGGAGGGGTATGGTCTGAGTGCAGGTAGATGGGACTAGGGGAAAACAAATGGTCGGCACGGACTGGAAGGGCCGAGAGGGCCTGTTTCCGTGCTGTAATTGTTATATGGTTATAACCTCACCCTTTGACTATAGAAGCAAAACAAAACTAAATGCCACATATTTAATCGTATTTGGTTCAATGAAAATAAGATATATATGGAAAACATATATATGGAAACAGGCCATTCAGCCCGCCAAGTCCACACCGCCCAGCAATCTACCAAACACCAGTTCCATCCTACACGCCACGGACAATTTACAGAAGCCAATTAACCTACAAACCTGCACTTCTTTCGGATGTGGGAGATGTCGGGGATAGACAGATGTCGGATATCCAGAGAAACCCATGTGGTAGTAAGGCAGCAACTCTACTGCTGCGCCACCGTGCTACCCCATTACATTATTTTTTCTTTAATATAATTATTATGGTGTCACATCAATAAATAACACATGATTCCGATTTCTGCCCTTAGTTGGATAACACACATCTCCTGTCATTGTGTTTTACTTCTATATGGCTGGTTTTCAACCTCTTCAGTCTGAAGGTCTCGATCCGAAACATCACCCATTCTTTCTCTCCAGAGATGCTGCCTGTCCTGCTGAGATTTTCTAGTTTTTAGTGTCTTTCGTCAGTTTAAACCAGCATCTGCAGTTCTTTCCTACACTCTTTGTTAAGCAAAACAGGTTCTATTCTCATAATATTATTCACCTCAACTAAGTTTTTTCTTCACCTCCATTGCTGCAGAGAATATAATCCCAGTTATCAAATCTTTCTTCAATGTGAGAAAACAATTCCAGCCCTGCCAACATCTTCATAAATCGCCCCTGGATGCTCTCCAGAGCAATTGCACCCTTTCTACAGTGTGTCATAGTCTTACAGCATGGAAACAGGCCCTTCATCCCAACTTGTCCATGCAGATCAAGATGCCTCGACTAAACTAGTCCTATGTATCCACATGTGTGTGTGTGTGGGGGAGAAAAAAGAAAAAGAGAGAGAGAGAGAGCGCAATATTTTGAACTTCCAGCACCTGCAGATTTTTGAGCGTGAGAAATTTGTGATCAGCATGAGAACGTGAGAATTTTGTGAAATGCGTGACTCTCACGCTCAATGCGTGAGAGTTAGCAGCCCTGACAATATATCTCCACTACTTCTCACATTTCAAGAATTCATATCCACTCCCTTACTAAAAATAAACTCTGTCATTAGCAGTATGGTGGCGCAGCAGGAGAGCTACTGCCAGAGACCCGGGTTCCATCCTGACTACGAGTGCTGTCTGTGCGGAGTTTGTACGTTCTCCCCATGACTTGCACGGGTTTTCTCCGGTTTCCTCCCCCACTCCGAAGACGTACAGGTTTGTAGGTTAATTGGCTTGGTGCAAATGTAAATTTGTCCCTAGTGTGTGTAGGGTAGTGTTAATGTGTGGGGATTGCTAGTCGGTGCGGACGCGGTGGGCAAAAAAATGGCCCCGTTTCCACGCTGTTTCTCCAAACTAAACTAAAGTTTAGTCAAGCATCAAGAGTTTTTAAACTCTTGTCAGCATCAAGAGTTTTGTCAGATTTAATAAAGCAGAACTGACAACTGCGTGTTCAAGGCTGCAAGGTGCTCCAACAGATTGTTTGTTGCTCCTGATTCCAGGATCCACGCTATCCGTTCCAGACAGGAAGTTTACACAAATAAAGAAAAGGCACATGGTGGGTGGGGCATGTTACTAAGACTATCACTATCCTACACGCTGGATTCTGTGTGTGGCTTTGCACAGGTATGACATCATTGAGAGAGAGCAGAGGCATTTCTCCATGACTCCACTCGGCTCCTTTTCGTTTTACACAGTGGTGGCTACCAGAGGTGGGGGTGGGGGTGGGGGCGCTGCGAGTCGGCTGCCCTGTCAGTAGCGTGTCTGTTATTTCAACTTTTTTTTGTTTTTTTTGTTTGTTTTGTGTTTGTTTTGGGTGTGTCTTGTGTGGGGGTGGGTGGGAGAAAGGGGGAACCGTTCTTCAGTTACTCTCGACAGAGAGGCGACTTTTTCCATGTCGCTTCTCTGCCTCCCACCTCGCGGCCCAACAGCTTGGATTGGAGTGGCCTTTCCTGGAGTCGGGCATGGAGCATCAGCAGCGGGTGGAGCATGGACTTTTTCCATCGCAGAGCAGGTGAACCCTTGCCGGGGGTCGCCAGAGAGGAGTGCTCCGATCGCTATGAAGCCGCGGTCGGCGGAGCTTCTAACCGCGGGCACGGCATGGACTTTCCATCACGGAGTCTGGGATCTCTTGCCGGGGATTGTTGGAGAAGAGTCCGAACGCCGGTGCGGCCTATAACATTGTGAAGCTGCAGACTCTGGTAGGAAAGTGCCGATTAGGGCACTCCAGGCTGCAGAGTGTGTTCGACCATTCATGACCCCAAACACGGGGGAACAATGGAGGAGGACTTGCTGAACTTTGTTGCCGTGGTGGATGTCTGTGTTAAATCTTACTGTGTGTTCTTTTCCAGTGTATCGCTGCTGGCAAATTCATTTCACTGCACCTTCGGGTGGACGTGACGAATAAAACTGACTTTGACTTTGATACGATGGCGGTGTTTAAGGGGCTTTTTCCACAGGCACATGGACACGCAGGGAATGGAGGGATATGATCACGTGCGGGCAGAGGAGACTAGTTTAAACGGCATTGTGTTCAGCACGGACATTGTGGGCCGAAGGGCCTGCTCCTGTGCTGTGTTGTTCTATTCTCAGACCGGCTTACTCGTGTTTCCACCAAAGTCCCAATGATGTCTGTTACTGCTGTTTACTTCCCATGCTTATTAGTTCAAGCTTTTGGTAGTTATTATCAGTTAATTCTATATTTTTTACAGGTAGTTAAATTGTCACACCAGGTATTGTTTTCAGGAGTGGTGCAGTGGTAGAGTTGCTGCCTCACAGCACCAGAGAGCGGGATTCAATCCTGACTACGGCTGCTGTGTGTACCGAGTCTGTAAACTCTCCCGGGTTTTCTCTGGGTTCCTCTCGCATTCCAACGTACGGGTTTGTAGGTTAATTGGCTTTGATAAAATCGCTAAATTGGCCCTAGTGTGTAGGATCGTACCAGTGTACGGGGTGATCGCTGGTCAGCATGAACTCATTGGATCGAAAAGCCTCTTTGCGTGCTAGATCCCTAAAAGTAGAAGGTAGTAAATTATTACCATCAGGCCAATCTTCATCCAATGAAAGGTAGACAAAAAATGCTGGAGAAACTCAGCGGGTGAGGCAGCGTATATGGAGAGAAGGAATTGGTGACGTTTCGGGTTGTGAGGGATAAAGTGATTAAACCCCACTATTGTAAGGTGCTTTAAAGAGGATTCAAACCGATAGGGGCCAGGAAGAGGGTTCTGACACAGCTGTGTATAAAAGTTACCAGACCCATCCTTGAGTAAGCATTGTACAGCGGTAGAAGGGAATGATGTAGATAGCTCCCTATCAGTAGAATGGGGTGATAGATGGGACCCTTGTCACTATAGCTTAGCTTTAGTGCTGATATAGGAGGATTGAGAGAGTTCACTTGGAGGTGAGTAAAACTAGGATAGATCATGAACAACTGAGCATGCTTAATAAAATAAATGAATATTACAACACACCCCTGGTCAAGAAACTGCTTATTACAATGAACATGCGATGTATGATGTGGGAGGTACTGAGGGACGTACCTACAGGTTGTCCACCTCAGTGTCTGATTGGAGCGGGTCCAAGGAGTGGAGGTTGGATGTAGAATTGTGTGTATAAAGGGGGATGACTCTTCTGACTTCGGTGTGTCTCAACTTGGAGAGACACCCGGCTCTGCAGACTCGAAAATAAAGAATCTCTTGCTTCCACGATTTAGTCTTTGAGTTGTGATTGTGAGCACATTGCATATCTGACAGGGTCGAGACCCTTCTTCAGTTTAGTTCAGAGATACAGCGCGGAAACAGGCTCTTCGGCCCACCGAGTCCACGCTGACCAGAAATCACCGTACTAACACTGTCCTACACAACTAGGGAAAGTTTACAACTTTACCAAAGCCAATTAACCTACAAACCTGTACGTCTTTGGAGTGTGGGAGGAAACCGGAGCGCCCGGAGAACGGGAGGAACGTGCAAACTCCATACAGACAGCACCCAAAGTCAGGATGGAACCACTTTAATGCAGCGCCACTGTGCTGCCAAGAGTCGGGTACTGCTCCTATATGGTAAATGTTCCCACGTTAAAGTCCAGCTATTCCCATTACGTGCCCAAGCCCACAGTGAACATTACGCTGGCTGGTGCCATGTAACAGCTGGGTTACACAAATAGTTCCTCGTACCTTGAGATATGCTACCTCCCTCTATCACCATCCGGTGGGTTTTCCAAAATATATTACCATTTTTTCCACTTGCTCATAAGACTTTGAACCACTCAGAGTTGGAATGGAAACAGCATTAGCAAACAGCTGCAGACTTTAAATAAAAGCCTATCAGCGACTCCCCACAAATGACCTCGACAACAGGCTACGCAAAGTAGAAAACACAAACAACGGCACTCTGAGGCACCTCCTGTTTCCACAGCAAAGCCAGTATGTGAGAGAGGTGAATACCATGAGGGAACAGGACTATGGAGATGAGACACTGGATGTAACAAACAAATCCCACGAGGATAATGTAATGTGTTGTGTAAGAAAGAACAGCAGATTCTGGTTTAAATCGAAGGCAGACACATAATGCTGGAGTAACTCAGTGGGTGAGGCAGCTTCTGTGGAGAGAAGGAATGGGCGATGTTTCTGTAACGTGTTGTGATGTACTTGTTGGCCATCAAGGCTGTGCTCCCCGATGACCGCCAGCCCCTCACATTCAACCC
This sequence comes from Okamejei kenojei, assembly GCA_035221665.1. Taxonomy (NCBI): domain Eukaryota; kingdom Metazoa; phylum Chordata; class Chondrichthyes; order Rajiformes; family Rajidae; genus Okamejei; species Okamejei kenojei. The sequence continues at coordinate 731,901 of CM069133.1, forward strand.
CTACGACGTGCACGTGGCACTGAGTAGGATCAATGTACGTAAGGCTGCCGGCCCTGACGGCATCCCCGGGCGCGTCCTCAGGACCTGTGCTGCACAGCTGACATTCGTCTCGGACTGACATCTTCAACCTGTCACTTGCCCAGGCAGTTGTCCCCACGTGCCTTAAAACTACCTCCATCGTGCCAGTGCCAAAACACTCCACTGCGGCGAGCCTCAACGATTTCCGCCCAGTTGCACTCACCCCTATCATCGCCAAGTGCTTTGAAAGGCTGGTCATGGCACACCTCAAATGCTGCCTACCTCCCACTCTGGACCCCTACCAGTTTGCGTACCGCAAGAACAGGAGCACGGAGGATGCCATCTCAACAGCACTCCACTCCGCCCTCTCCCACCTCGACAACAGAACCACTTATGTGAGAATGCTGTTCATCGACTACAGCTCAGCAATCAACACCATTATCCCTTCGAAAATGATCGCCAAACTCGATGACCTGGGCATCAACCCCTCCCTCTGCAATTGGTTACTGGACTTTCTAACCAACAGACCACAGTCTGTTAGGTTGGATAACCACTCCTCTTCTACCCTCACCCTGAACACTGGCGCACCCCAGGGCTGCGTGCTGAGCCCCCTCCTCTACTCTCTCTTCACCTACGACTGCATACCTGTACATGGTACCAACACCATCATCAAGTATGCAGATGACACAACGGTGATTGGCCTCATCAGCGACAACGATGAGTCGGCCTACAGGGAGGAGGTTCAGCTCCTAACAGCATGGTGCGCCGACAATAACCTGGCCCTCAACTCCAAGAAGACCAAGGAGCTCATTGTGGACTTCAGGAGATCGAGAGGCTGCACGCACAACCCCGTCCATATCAACGGGACGGAGGTGGAACGTGTCTCTAGCTTCAGGTTCCTGGGGGTCAACATCTCCGATGACCTCTCCTGGACCCACAACACATCCTCGCTGATCAAGAAGGCTCACCAGCATCTCTTCTTCCTGAGGAGACTTAAGAAGGTCCACCTGTCTCCTCAGATTCTGGTGAACGTCTACCGCTGCACCATCGAGAGCATCCTTACCAACTGCATCACAGTATGGTACGGTAACTGCTCTGTCGCCGACCGGAAAGCTCTGCAGAGGGTGGTGAAGATCGCCCAACGCATCACAGGCTCCTCACTCCCCTCCATTGAGTCTGTCCATAGTAAACGATGCCTGCGCAGGGCACACAGCATCGTCAGGGACAGCTCACGCCCCAACCATAGACTGTTTACCCTCCTCCCATCCGGGAGACGCTACAGGTCCCTCCGCTGCCGGACCAGCAGGCTCAAGGACAGCTTCTTCCCTGCGGCTGTCACACTTCTCAACGCTGCACCTCAATGACTGCCTGTCTCCACCCCCCCCCCGGACTATCCAATCACCAGCACATTGCACGGATACCACTGTATATGTATAGATGTATATACTCATACTACTGCGCAATTACTTGTTTATTCGTAAGTTTGCCCTTCGGAGATACCGACTGCATTCCGTTGTCTCTGTATTGTACACTGCACAATGACAATTAAAGATTGAATTGAATTGAAAACTTGGACACAGTGGTAGAGCCGCTGCCTCACAGCATCAGATCAATCTTGACCTCCAGTACTGTCTGTTTGGAGTTTGCACGTTCTTCCTGTGACTGCATGGGCTTTCCCTAGGTGGTCCGGTTTCCTCCCACATCCCAAAGACGTGCGGGTTTGTAGGTTAACAGGCTGTCCAGGGCTCTCGCTTAACTTTTTGTCCCTGTTGCCAGCCGGGCAACCTTGACAGCTTTTTAGGTTGCCAAATGACAGATTAGGTGGTCATTGAAGACGGTTTGCATGACGCGTGCGATAATGTGCTCGATCAAAGTGTGTAGTTACCAGTCGGAATTATGCTCAATGAAGCATTCACATATTATGTTCAAGAAGGAACGGCAGATGCTGGAAAATCGAAGGTTGACAAAAGTGCAGGAGAAACTCAGCGGGTGGAGCAGCATCTATGGAGCGAAGGAAATAGGCAACGTTTCAGGCCGAAACCCATCAGTATGAAGAAGGGTTTCGGCCCGAAACGTTGCCTATTTCCTTCGCTCCATAGATGCTGCCGCATCCGCTGAGTTTCTCCAGCACTTTTGTCTACATTCACATTTTATTTCTGCTTCAAATAACTCACAAACTAAACATATTCACCAATCAAGAAATGATATATACCAAAATGACATGCAGCAAAATTATAACACAATATCTCAACTCTTTTTACACATTGCAATTAATGCAATTTCTATTAGTTCTTTCCACTTCCAAACAAACTGTGGTTGGACTATTCAGCAAATGATCAACCTGTGTCAATAAATCCTGGAACCATGCACACTACAGATTGATGCAAGCATGTTTTCTGTGAAGGACCGAAAATTACCATGACATGGCCATAGCATTGGTCGTTATTGCTATTGGCACAGAAACACTCTGGCTTCCCACATAATTTATCCATAACAAAATATACAGGTTGCAAGGAAATTTCTAAAGGCATTTTATGATAATAGCTGTTAAAACCGACTATACCCATCTGACAAGTTAAACATTACACTAACTGACAAGACATGGCCAAAGGACGTAACTGCAGCAACTACAGGATGAATGAGGGGATCACTACAGGATGAATGAGGGGATCAGTACAGGATGAATGGGGGGGATCAGTACAGGATGAATGGGTAGATCACTACAGGATGGATGGGGAGGTTTGGTGCAGGGTAAATGGAAGGTGGGTCAGTACGGGATGAATGGGTGGGTCAGTGCAGTATGAATGCGGGGGGGAGAAGTGCAGGATGGATGGGAAGGGGGGTCAGTAAAGGATAATTGGGGGACCAGTGTAGGATGGATGGGGGGGGGGTGGCAGGAGAATCAATGCGAGGTGAGTAGGGTGATGAATAGATTGGGGGGGGGGGGGGGGGGGGGTAGATGGGGAGGGGAGCACAGGGGATGTCAGTGAGGACTGAATAGAGGAGGGAATGGGGGATCAGTGCGGGATGGAGAGGAGGGGTCCCAGGATAAGAGGGGTGAAGGGGGGGGGGGGGGGGGGGGAGAGCGAGAGAGAGAGAGAGAGAGAGAGAGAGAGCGAGCGAGAGCGAGAGAGAGGGGGGGGGAGAAGGGGGCAGAGGAGGTGGGGAGGGAGGAAGGTCAACGCTCCTCGGACAATATCATCCCGCTGCCTGGGCCGTCCCTGTTCAACGCCAAAGTGCCGCAATCAAAGATACTAAAGGAATACAGCCGCCGCCGTCGACACGAAACGTCACGCTCCTATTCTCCAGAGATGTTGCCTGACCCGTGGAATTACTCCAGTTTTTTGTGTCTATCGGTATAAACCAGTATTTGCTTGCCAAGCCGGGCAAAATGAGTCGGCGTTTAGGTTGCTCGGCGGCACTTTGGGTGGTCATTGGCCCTGGGCAACCGCTAATTTCGAGCCCTGCTGTCTGTAAATGGCAGCTAGGTGGTGGTGTAAAAGTGGGATAGCATGGAACCAGCGTGGTTGATGGTCGGCCTGGGCTCGATGGGCTGAAGAGCCCATCGACAAACTGTGTCAATTCAACAAGGCTTTTGATACTTTCTCATTTCCCAGCTGTGATGAAGGGCTTCCAACCCAACACATTATATCTTTCCACAGATACAGCCCAGCCTGCTGAGTGTTTCCGGTATTTTCTGGCTGTATTTAGGGTGCATCAATTAGGTGCTTATGTAAAATTACAAGAAACAAGAGCAGCAGCAGGCGGGTCAGACCAAGGCTGGTCGATCGCCTCGACACCAGTCTCACCTCACATTCCACCAGAAAGGCCATTCGACCCATCAAGCCCTGCCTGCTGGGCCATGCAGCTCACATTGATAGCGGACGATCAGCCATTTCACAATGAATGGCGGTGCTGGCTCGAAGGGCCGAATGGCCTCCTCCTGCACCTATTTTCTTTGTTTCTATATCCCTTGATTCCCTTTAAAAGGGATCCTTTATAAAACCCCTCACTAAAAATATATCGATCCCCACCTTGAATATACCAAGTGATCTTAGTCATAGAGCTGTACAGCACGGAAACAGACCCTTCAGCGCACCTTGTCCATGCCAGCTAAGTTGGTATATTGAGCTCATCCCATTAACCAGCTATATCCCTGAAATATATATATTACAGGGATATCTCCAATACCCCTCTTAGAAAGATATTATTTGTCCTTATATGGGATCCCTTATATCCCTCAGTCTATAAGGAATATACCAATACTATCTACCTCATTGGTCATCCTCGGACTTTACTGGCTTAACCTTTTACTAAACGCTATTCCCTTATCATGTATTGGGTCGATTGTAATCATGTATTGTCTTTCTGCTGACTGGCTAGCACGCAACAAAGGCTTTTCACTGTACCTCGCTCGGTACACGCAACAATAAACTAAACTGAAACTGAACCTTCAGTCTGAAGAAGGGTCTCGACCCGAACCATCACCCATTCCTTCTCTCCACAGATGCTGCATGTTCCTCTGAGTTACTCCAGATTTTTGTGTCTATCTGGTTTAAATCAGCATTTGCAGTTCCTTCCTACATACTTACAGTTTTGTAAATCCTGGTCAAAACAAGGCCTTTTTGGCCAATTCTGTATTTCTGTATAAGAAGCCACAGGCTGCTGGCTGGTGCCGGGAAGCCAAGGTCCCAGGTCAGTGCTTCAGATATGAAAGGTATAAGCATCTTTGCAATTGTTAATATGTATGAGAATCTTGCAGAGGAGCGCCAAGGTATTGCAAATGCATGAGTTTGATTGGATTGCTGCAAAGGAATTGTAAAAAATGTAAATAATGTTTGCAAGACAGTTACCCTGCTGTTTGTTGATTGGCCAAAGTGTTAAACCTTGGCAGAATTGTGGGTACACAAAAGGCCGGAGAAACTCAGCGGGTGCAGCAGCATCTAAGGAGCGAAGGAGATGGGCGACGTTTCGGGTCGAGACCCTTCTTCAGACTGGTCAGGGATCAGGGAAACGAGAGATATAGACAGTGATGTGGAGAGATAAAGAACAATGAATGAAAGATATGCAAAAAAGTATCGATGATAAAGGGAACAAGCCATTGTAAGCTGTTTGTAGTGTGAAAATGAGAAGCTAGTGCGACTAGGGGGAGAGAGATAGAGAGAGAGGGGGAATGCCAGGGCCCGAGGGCTGAGGGAGAGGTGGGAAGGGGAGGAGACAGCAAGGGTTAACAGAATTGAGAAAATTCAATGTTCAAGCCCAGAGGATGCAGACTCCCCAAGCGGAATATGAGGTGTTGTTCCTCCAACTTGCGGTGTTGCTCAATCTGGCCGTGGAGGCGGCCCAGGACCGAGAGGTCGGATACGGAATGGGAGGGGGAGTTGAAGTGCTGAGCCACACAGAGGTCGGGTTGGTTAATGCGGACCGAGCGGAGGTGTTTTGTGTTCCAGGGTAAACGTTGCATTATTCGGTTGACTAGCTTCCTTCCACAAGCTTCTGTAAGAAACATTGTTTTAGACGCTCTGTAATTGGATTTTGGAACTGTCAATAATGTATTGATGTAATTGATACGTTTGACTGGATTGTAGGGGGACCATCCCTACGTAGTTCGACCCCTCAATGTTTGTGGACCCATAAAAGGTAGCCATATGTTACACCGGTGTCGATCTTCTGGAAGTGCGCTTGGGACTGCGTGACCTTTTGGAGTGTTTCTGCTTGCACAAGGCTGAAGGGTTTGGCCAGGCAGAGACAAGGATCAAACCCGCGGTGGTTTAGGTATCCTATAGAGGAATTTGCTGTTCATTCTAAAAATAAAGATTAGTTGGTCCAGCGCTTGAGTCGGTGTTTTTTACTGAACTAGACTAGGGGGTAAGCTTTAGGAGCGTATTTACAATATATATATATATACACACACACACACACACACACTAAAGGATATAGACCCATACCCTGCTAAATCCTTCCCATCCATATATCTGCCCAAATGCCTTTTAAAAGTCTTTATAATATACGTGCTGCTATAGCTTCCTCTGACAGCTCATTCCAGATACGGATAACCCTCCGAGTGAAAAATGTGTTCTCGTTGCTGCAGCCTCTAGCATTTACCGCTCTGCGGGTGATGACATTTCTCATCTCTGACTCAATGGCAAACTATTTATTTTGAACTGTGACTCCTGTTTTCCCCCTGAAAAAGGTAATCAAACTCTGCATCTCCCAGATAGGGTCTATTAGGAATTGTGCACGTTTCAGTTGTGTTCCAGTTCGGCCGCAGCTCAAGCTCTGCACACCACATTAGTGGGAGGGAATGAACTGGCGAGTGCAAAAGCGATTTACAAAGATGTCATCAGAACGGCAATTTGTATTCATAAAGAAATAATTGGATAAGGATTGGCCTTTTTGAAACGGGGAGGCCAAGGGGAGACAACGGAGTTGTTTACAATGAGTACGTTTTTTGTGATGATATGTGTGGTGTGGTATGCCAGCCTCTAAAACATTAAAAGCTGAACTTTCACATTTTTAGAATTGTTTTTGATTTTATACTTTTTAGCTATTAGATTAAATTAGAAATTGATTGGTCACAAACTGAAAACAGCAGAGGGGGTATATTTATGGACAAGAATTGTTGATAAATGTAGCTTAATTTTTAATTGATAAGCGTACTGGAACCTTTTGTATACAAAAGCAGCACAATATACAACCAAGAGAGGCCTAGATACTGTAAATGCAAGGAGATATATTTGAAATATACAACGTGGAAACAGACCCTCTGGTCCACGCTGACCATGAATCACCCGTTCACACCATTTCTGTGTTATGCCACTTTCTCATCCACTCCCACATTAGGGGCAATTTACAGAGGTTAATTAGCCTACACATTTGTACATCATTGGAATGTGGAGGGTAACCGGAGCAACTGGAAAAAACCCATGTCGTCACAGTGAGAACATGCAAACTCCACACAGACAGCAGCTGAGGTGGGGAACCAGGAGCTCGGGAATTGTGAGGCAGTAGCTCTACCAGCTGTGCCAGTATACCAACCAGAGACTTGTGACTCTGTGGAATTTTCACCCAGAGAGTTGTAGATCTGTGGAATTCTCTGCCACAGAGGGCAGTGGAGGCCTATGCACTGGATGTTTTCAAGTGAGAGTTAGATTTTGCTCTTGGGGCTACAGGAATCAAGGGATATGAGGAAAAAGCAGGAAGGGGGTATTGATTTTGGATGATTAGCCATGATCATATTGAATGGCTGTGCTGAGTCGGAGGGCCGAATGGCCTGCTCCTGCACCTATTTTCTATGTTTCTATATACATACATACATACAACCGGAGATGGTGGTGGGTCTGGGGCATTTTGGCACCAATGTCTGTTCGGTCAAGATGTCAATCCTATCCCATCTGTCTGTACATGATCCATATCCCTCTATACCCTGGCTAGTCACGTCACAGCCACAAGCAGGCCCAATGCCTCAAATTATTCATGGTGACCAAACACCATCTAAACTAGTCCCTCTGAACCTTGCCTATTCATGTACCTGTCCAAGTGCTTCTTAAATGTTGCTGTAGTCCCTGCCTCACTACTGCCTCCAACAGCCCTATACCCACCACCCTGTGCGTGTGAACTGTCCAAATGCCTCTCAAACTTTCCCACCGCATCTGCCACCACCACGTCCACTACCAACCAGCTCCAAGCACCCACCATGTCCTGGATTAAAGACTTACTTTGCACATCTCCTTTCAACTTTCTCCCGCTCACAGTAAACCTGTCCCATGTGGCATTTTACATTGGATAGGTGCCTCCTTTGGTTTTTTGGTATGTCCTCTGTGTTGAATGCTTGGCTGGCAGCAGAGTACTGCAGTTTCCCCCTCAGGTCGCAAGCAAAGTGGCGCTGAGACTACACTGACGTGCATGACTCAGATTAACATTGATCCATCAAAGTCCCTGTTGATTCAAGGGGATTGGAGCCATTTGCCGACACAAAGCACATTCCAATCCCACGTGGTGGGGAGGATAACAAGCCCTTCCTGGTTGGCAGAGACAGAGGCATCAAAGCTCTGAGGGGCCAAATAATCTGTTCCTGCTTCTCAGGGTCAGCATGGAACCAGGCCCTTCAGCCCAACTTGCCCACACCGACCAACATGACCCATTGACACTGGTCCCACCTGCCTGCGTTTGGCCCTCATCCCTCTGAACCCGACATTTCCATGTATCTGTCTAATTGTTTATTAAACGTTGCAATAATACGTGCCTCAAATACCTCCGCTGGCAGCTTGTTCCATACACCCACCATTCTTTGTGTAAAAAAGTGACCCCTCTGGTTCCTATTAAATCTTTCCCCTATCACCTTAAATCTATATCCTCTGGTTCCCAATTACCCTACTCTGGGCGTGTGCATCTACCCGATCTATTCCTCTCATGATTTTATACACCAGTGTAAGATTACCCCTCACCCTCCTGCGCCCCAAGGCTGCCTGTACAACCTCTCCCTATAGCTCATTCTTGAATCTTTCTGTAACTACCTGTGGGCAAATGGGACTAGCTTAGATGGGGCCTCTTGGTCAGCATGAACATTGGGCTGAAGGGCCTGTTTTTGTGCCTAATAAGTCTAACACCTGCATGTCAAGCACTGGGACATAACATTAGACAGCAGAGTTCCATTCTGACTGACGACAGGACAGCTCAAAGATCTGCATCATAAAAGTTCTGATCTCAGCATTATTGTGCCAATTCCATTTCCCAAATTACCCATTCCACTGGCAGCTCTGTGCAAGCTTCATTAAGTCCTAAATTAAATGCCATTTACCACCAGGAGACAGATGTGTATCTCCATCCATTACATTCTTTTATAGATCTTTCCACTGAACTTAGTAGAACTAAAGCTTTCTGATTTTTACCTTCAAATGTGAAACCATGCGTGTCACCAGAAAGAGGAATCCAGGCGTCACATCTTACAACATACTTGGTGCCACCCTTGAAGAATCAAAACAAACCAAGTATCTTGGCATCAAATTGCAGAATGATCTACATTGGTCAGACTCATCATGCAACAGTGAAAGCAACAGGTGTCCTAAACGTCCTGAGGCGCAACTTCCATCATTGTTCAGCTTCTGTCAAGAAGCTGTATTTCACCCTCGTTAGACCTCATCTGGACTATGCAGTTGCAGCTTGGGACCCATACACAGATAAAAACATTTCATCCATCGAACGTGTCCAAAGACAGGCCGCTCGATTTGTTAATAACACCTACGAGAGAGAAGCGAGTGTCACCAGACTTCTGAATTCTCTGGGGTGGAACCCTCTCCAAGACAGACGTGAAGCTCACCGTTTGACCTGTTTTTACAAAATGTTAAATGGTCAGCTAGACATAGATCACAAGACCTACACCAACCCCAAACCAATTAGGAGCAGACGAGGGCATTCGATCCAATTTGTGGTCACGGCCACAAAGACAGATGTGTACAGCAATTTGTTCTTCCCATGCACTATTAAAGCATGGAATAATCTCCACCAAACCACGGTTGCCCAGCCAGATGCAACTAAATTTAAAGTGGCACTTTCTGCCCAGTAATCATCTCCGGCTAAATCCCTCCCTCACCACCTCCAGTTTAAATTCCAGTTGGAATATTTTGGAGGACCAAGTAACCAAGAACCTTAGGTTTTAGAGATACTACGCGGAAACAGAGCACCAAGTCCGCGCTGACCAGCGAATACCCTCACATTAACACTATCCAACACACCAGGGATTATTTGACAGATTGAAGAATTGCGTTGACCCAAAATGTCACGCATTCCTACTATCCAGAGAAACATAGAAAATAGGTGCAGGAGCAGGCCATTCACCACTTCGAGCCAGCACCGCCATTCAATATGGTCATGGCAGATCATCCAGAATCAGTACCCCGTTCCTGCTTTTTCCCCCATCTATATGGGACAAAGCCTAACAAAGAGTACAGTAGCATTGGAGGCAGCACCAAGGAGGTTCACCAGACTAATGACTGGAGGAGAGGCATGTCATATCTTGGAAGACTTGGTGATCTTCTTGAAACATATTAAATGGTACAGGGACATTTTGAGATGTTTTAATTAGTGGGAGAAACCCAAAGGAGGGCCATAGTTGCAAGACAAGGAAGGGGCTGGTCATTTATAAACAAGATCGAGACATTTCATTCTGCATAGAATAGAGGCTAGCTCCAGTGACATATGTTTTAAAGTGGAGATAAGTAAATTAGAAAGATTGGGGAATTGGCGACTGCAGGAGTTCACCACACAAGAGTTGAGGCCTGGGGAAATTGAGACATGGAGAAACAAGGAACTAGAGATGCTGGATTGTGAGCAAAACAAGAGTGCTGGAGTAAGCCAGCAGATCAGGCACCATCTCTGGAGGACATGGATAGTTGATGTTTCAGGAAGGGACTCTTCTTGCGTATTTTTGGGGCTGATTAACCTGTCCCTGATTTTTTTTCCCCCCCCAATACCATTCTGACAAGTTGTTAGTCTCCCAATTATTCCTCAGTTAAGGATCTACACTATGTTTCAAGTGTGTGTGTACCTTGTGTGTCGGCAGACCAATTTCCCTCCGCGGATGAATAAAGTTCTATCGTATCGTAAGCTTATTCTGTTCCATTTGGAAACACGAAAGAAATACTCCAGATGATGCTTGGTCAAAGTTTTGTTCAACTGAGACACGATTCCCTCATTTCTGAATTTACATCCGATGTATTAACATTTTTGCAATATGTGCCCTTTATATTGATATTGTTTTACACCCTTTCTCTGTGAAAAAAATGTACCTTTGCGGTACATATACACAAAATGCTGAAGTAACGCAGCGGGTCAGGCAGCATCTCGGGAGAAAAATAATATGTGACGTTGTGAGTCAGTCCCCGTTTCTAAACATCACCTATTCTTCTGGGGACGCTGCCTGATCTGCTGAGTTATGTCTATCTTCGGTATAAGCCAGCATCTGCAGTTCCTTCCTACCCTTATACCCGTACCTGCTCTTATATTAGGCAACAACGCACCAATAAACAGATATATAGATAGGAAACGTTCAGAGCTATATGGACCAAATGTTGGCAGGTGGGACTAGTGTAGATGGGCATTGGGTCGAACAACCCGTTTCCATGCTGTCTGACGCTTTGACTGAACAAAAAAAAATCTCACGACACAAGAGATTGTAGATGCTGGAATCTGAAGCAACAGATAATATGACATGTTGAGGTCATAATGACGTGGGCCTTGAAAGCATAGATAGAGGACAATAGAATGGTTAAGCCCCAGCCATACAGTTATTCACACGGCATACTCATTCTTGGATGGTCTGACACTTACTTATTGATAAATTATCCAAACAACCAGCATGCTTTATCATTTGTTGACATAGTCAGGTGGGTGGTAACAAGGCAGAGAGCAGCAGTAAAGTGCCTGTGAAACAACACCCAGCATCTACTGCTATTCTCTGCCTCAGAGGGCGGTGGAGGCGGGTTCTCTGGATGCTTTCAAGAGAGAGCTAGATAGGGCTCTTAAAGATAGCGGAGTCAAGGGATATGGGGAGAAGGCAGGAACGGGGTACTGATTGTGGAAGATCAGCCATGATCGCAGTGAATGGTGGTGCTGGCTCAAGGGGCTGAATGGCCTACTCCTGCACCTATTGTCTAGCACAACAGTGCTCCTAAAGCTGGACAATTAACACTTTGTTTCAATATCTTAGAAACATAGAAATTAGGTGCAGGAGTAGGCCATTAGGCCCTTCGAGCCTGCACCGCCATTCAATATGATCATGGCTGATCATCCAACTCAGTATCCCGTACCTGCCTTCTCTCCATACCCCCTGATCCTTTTAGCCACAAGGGCCACATCTAACTCCCTCTTAAATATAGCCAATGAACTGGCCTCAACTACCCTCTGTGGCAGAGAGTTCCAGAGACTCACCACTCTCTGTGTGAAAAAAGTCTTTCTCATCTCGGTCTTAAAGGATTTCCCCCTTATCCTTAAGCTGTGACCCCTTGTCCTGGACTTCCCCAACATCGGGAACAATCTTCCTGCATCTAGCCTGTCCAACCCCTTAAGAATGTTGTAAGTTTCTATAAGATCCCCTCTCAATCTCCTATATTCTAGAGAGTATAAACCGAGTCTATCCAGTCTTTCTTCATAAGACAGTCCTGACATCCCAGGAATCAGTCTGGTGAACCTTCTCTGCACTCCCTCTATGGCAATAATGTCCTTCCTCAGATTTGGAGATCAGAACTGTACGCAATACTCCAGGTGTGGTCTCACCAAGACCCTATACAACTGAAGTAGAACCTCCCTGCTCCTATACTCAAATCCTTTTGCTATGAAAGCTAACATACCATTCGCTTTCTTCACTGCCTGCTGCACCTGCATGCCTACTTTCAATGACTGGTGTACCATGACACCCAGGTCTCGCTGCATCTTCCCTTTTCCTAATCGGCCACCATTTAGATAATAGTCTGCTTTCCTGTTTTTTTTGCCACCAAAGTGGATAACCTCACATTTATCCACATTATACTGCATCTGCCAAACATTTGCCCACTCACCCAGCCTATCCAAGTCACCCTGCAGTCCCCTAGCATCCTCCTCACAGCTAACACTGCCCCCCAGCTTAGTGTCATCCGCAAACTTGGAGATATTGCCTTCAATTCCCTCATCCAGATCATTAATATATATAGCGGTACCCCACTAGTCACTGCCTGCCATTGTGAAAAGGACCCGTTTACTCCTACTCTTTGCTTCCTGTTTGCCAGCCAGTTCTCTATCCACATCAATACTGAACCCCCAATGCCGTATGCTTTAAGTTTGTATTCTAATCTCTTATGTGGGACCTTGTCGAAAGCCTTCTGGAAATCCAGATACACCACATCCACTAGTTCTCCCCTATCCACGCTACTAGTTACATCCTCAATAAATTCCACAAGATTCGTCAGACGTGATTTAGCTTTCGTAAATCCATGCTGACTTTGTCCAATGATTTCACCACTTTCCAAATGTGCTGCTATCCCATCTTTAATAACTGACTCTAGCAGTTTCCCCACTACCGATGTTAGACTAACTGGTCTGTAATTCCCCGTTTTCTCTCTCCCTCCCTTCTTAAAAAGAGGGGTTACGTTTGCTACCAGCCAATCCTCAGGAACTACTCCAGAATCTAAAGAGTTTTGAAAGATTATCACTAATGCATCCACTATTTCCGGAGCTACTTCCTTAAGTACTCTGGGATGCAGCCTATCTGGCCCTGGGGATTTATCGGCCTTTAATCCATTCAATTTACCCAATACCACTTCCCAACTAACCTGGATTTCACTCAATTCATCCTTTGACCCGCGGTCCCCTGCTATTTCCGGCAGATTATTTATGTCTTCCTTAGTGAAGACGGAACCAAAGTAGTTATTCAATTGGTCTGCCATGTCCTTGTTCCCCTTGATCAACTCACCTGTTTCTGACTGCAAGGGACCTACATTTGTTTTAACTAATCTCTTTCTCTTCACATATCTATAAAAACTTTTGCAGTCAGTTTTTATTTTCCCTGCCAGTTTTCTTTCATAATCTATTTTCCCTTTCCTAATTAAGCCCTTTGTCCTCCTTTGCTGGTCTCTGAATTTCTCCCAGTCCTCTGGTATGCTGCTTTTTCTGGCTACTTTGTACGCATCATCCTTTGCTTTGATACTATCCCTGATTTCCCTTGTTATCCACGGATGCACTACCTTCCCTGATTTATTCTTTTGCCAAACTGGGATGAACAATTTTTGTAGTTCATCCATGCAGTCTTTAAATGTCTTCCATTGCATATCCACCGTCAATCCTTTTAGAATTAATTGCCAGTCAATCTTGGCCAATTCACATCTCATACCCACAAAAGGTTACCTTTCTTTAAGTTAAGAACTATTGTTTCTGAATTAACAATGTCACTCACCATCCTAATGAAGAACTCGACCATATTATGGTCACTCTTGCCCAAGGGGGCACATACAACAAGGCTGCTAACTAACCCTTCCTCATTACTCAATACCCAGTCTAAAATAGCCTGCTCTCTCGTTGGTTCCTCTACATGTTGATTTAGATAACTATCCCGCATACATTCCAAAAAGTCCTCTTCCTCAGCACCCCTGCCAATTTGATTCACCCAATCTATATGTAGATTGAAGTCACCCATTATAACTGTTTTGCCTTTGTTGCACGCATTTCTAATTTCCTGTTTGATACCATCCCCAACTTCACTACTACTGTTAGGTGGCCTGTACACAACACCCACCAGAGTTTTCTGCCCCTTAGTGTTTTGCAGCTCTACCCATATCGATTCCACATCCTCCAAGTTAATGTCCTTCCTCTCCATTGCGTTAATCTCCTCTCTAACCAGCAACGCTACCCCACCTCCTTTTCCTTTCTCTCTATCCCTCCTGAATATTGAATATCCTTGGATGTTCAGCTCCCAGCCTTGGTCACCCTGGAGCCATGTCTCCGTAATCCCAGCTATCATAATCATTAATAGCTATCTGCACGTTCAACTCATCCACCTTATTACGAATACTCCTTGCACTGAGACACGAAGCCTTCAGGCTTGTTTTTACAATGCTCTTACCCCTTATACAATTATGTTGAGAAGTGGCCCTTTTTGATTTTTGCCCTGGTTTTGTCTGCCTGCCACTTTTACTTTTCACCTTGCTCCCTATTGCTTCTACCCTCATTTTACATCTTGTGACTGTAAATCAGGAGATACTAATTCTGCATGATATAATACTGCAGAAATATTGAAAAATAATGATATAATACTGGAAAAAATATGCCACAGGCCATTCAACCACCATATCTATAGAAACATGGACAATAGGCAGTAGGTGCAGGAGTAGGCCATTCGGCCTTTCGAGCCAGCAACGCCATTCAATGTGATCATGGGTGATCATCCACAATCAGTACCCCGTTCCTGCTTTCTCCCCATATCCCTTGATTCCGTTAGCCCTAAGAGCTAAATCTAACTCTTTTGAAAACATCCAGTGAATTGGCAGAGAATTCCACAGATTCACAACACTCTGTTTGGCATATTGGCTGTTTCTCCATATCCCTCAATTCCCTTAGTCCCAAGAGCTAAATCTAACTCTCTCTTGAAAACAGTGGCATGTAGTTAGTAACCAATTCAGTGCCACACCCGAGTATACTCGGGTTACGGCCAATAGTGAAATCAAACTTGGTAGTGAACAGGTTAAAACTCATATGTTGCAGACCAACCACACTGAAGTGACGGGCAAGCAAGCACAACAAAGCCTCTTGTTCCTGAGGAGACTGGGGAAATTCATCAATTGGAGCTTCTACAGATGCATCATAGAAAGCATACAGCTTGCTTTGGGAACAGCCCTATCCAAGACCACAAGAACATGCAGAGAATTGTAGATGTAGCCCAGTCCATCACACAGATCAGACTTCCTACCATCCACAATTCATGCTGCTTTGGAAATCCAGCCTTCATGATTTTAAACACCTCTATAAGATCACCCCTTAGCCTCCTGTGCTCCAAGGAATAGAGCCCTTCTTCCAAACATATGGCACACTATCTTACTAAAATTTAAATACTGAATTTAGCACAAATATCCAGCTCTCAATAGATGTATCAGACTGATTTTCCACAATTAGCATGGCTCCGTACTATCTTTCCAGATCAGGTCGGGGTGAGTTCCCCCCACCACGGGTACCATGTGATCCCGTGCTACCCGCTCCATGGTCGGATAGTCGGCGACTAAACCGTCTCCCCCACCTGGTTTGCCGGGTGAGGAGGGGGCTGTGGACCCCCAGCAGGACCAAAGACAAGACCTGTCAAAGGGTGGATGAGCTCCTAGCGAGCCAACGGCCATCCACTCTTCAGTAGAAGTTGCGATCACTGTCTAACAGGGCATTGTAAGGAATGATGATAAACCACACACACCAAAATCCTATACTTCCAGAGGCTGAAGTCCACAGGAACTGGAGGATGGAGATGTGTGGTGCGTCTGTCAATGTCCAGCACCACTGCGTCGCTAATGTTTTCATCGATAATGAATCAATGAATACTATCTTTAGACACAGGAATCAAAAGAGGACATTCAGAACAGTACAGCACAGGAACAGGCTCTTCATCCGACAATGTCTGTGCCTAACATGGTCTCAAGTTAAACTATGCCCTCTGACTGCACGTAATACATATCCCTCCATTCCCAGCATATCCATGTGCCTATCTAATAAACGCCACTATATCTGCCTCCACCACCACCCCAGGCAATCCTCTACGCATCTTTTAATTTTACCACCTTCATCATAAAGCTATGCCCTCTACTCTTTGTCACTTCCACCCTGGAGAAAAAAGGCTCTGGCTGTCTTCCCCGTCTCAAGTAAATGGTAGAACTGTGGGGAGTACTGAGGAACAGAAGGAATTTGCTGCATAAGGATCCATAATAGTGGCAGCACATGGAGGGAGTACAAGGTACTTGCCTTCATTGCAGGAATGGAATGGAAGATACTAGAGGTCACAGTCTAACTTTATGAAACATTTCATCAGCCACGGCTGGGGTACTATGTACATTTTGAGTCACCGCACTACAGCAAGTATTGGCACTGATATGGGAAGGAGGTAGAGCAGATGTATCAGAATGTAAAGAGTCAAGTGAATCAGAGGACATGGGTTTAAGGTGAGGAGGGAAAGATGTAATAGGAACCTGAGCGGTAACTTTCTTTACACAATGGGTGGTGAGTAAATGAAACGAGCTGCCGGAGGAGGTAGTTAAGGCAGGGACTATCATAACATTTAAGAGACATTTAGACAGGTACATAAATAGAGGATTATGGGCCAAGCACATACAGGTGTGACTAGTGCAGATGGGGCATGCTGGTCGGCAAACAATGAAAATCTTACTTGCAGCAGCTTAACAGTGTTCAGTCTGAAGAAAGGTGTCGACCCAAATCATCACCTATCCATGTTCTCCACAGATGCTGCCTGACCCGCTGAGTTACACGCGCACTTTGTGTCTATCTTCTGCTTTGTTTATATATCTGTTATACTTTTGCAAGTATTAATCTCATTGCTATATAGATGACGTTCTGCGGTGGGACCCTTATTCTATGAAGTTGAGAGACAATAGGTGCAGGAGTAGGCCATTCAAGCCAGCACCGCCAATCAATGTGATCATGGCTGATCATCCCCAAACAGTACCCTATTCCTGTCTTCTCCCCATATCCCCCGACTCCACTCTCTTTAAGAGCCCTATCTAGCTCTCTCTTGAAAGTATCCAGAGAGCTGGCCTTCCCCGCCCTATGAGGCAGAGAATTCCACAGACTCACAACTCTCTGTGAGAAAAGTGTTTCCTCGTCTCTGTTCTAAACGGTTTACTCCTTATTCTTAAACTGTGGCCCCTGCTTCTGGACTCCCCCAACATCGGGAACATGTTTCCTGCCTCTAGCGTGTCCAAACCCTTAATAATCTTATATGTTTCAATAAGATCCCCTCTCATCCTTCTAAACTCCAGAGTGTACAAGCCCAGCCGCTCCATTCTCTCAGCATATGACAGTCCCGCCATCCCGGGAATTAACCTTGTAAACCTACGCTGCACTGCCTCAATAGCAAGAATGTCCTTCCTCAAATTAGGGGACCAAAACTGCACACAATACTCCAGATGTGCTCACTAGGGCCCTGTACAACTGCAGAAGGACTTCTTTGGTCCTATACTCCTAGTTTGTAGTATTTAATAACCCAAGACAGACATAAAAAGCTGGAGTAACCCAGCATCTCTGGAGAAAAGGGTCGAGACCCTTCTTCAGACGTATTTAATAGCCTGATGCTTGTAGAGAGGATGCTGCTTCTAAACCTGGGTGTTACAGTTTTCAGGCTTCACGTTCTAACTCTCAGTTCTTCCACCGGCTCCATTCTGATAGCTGCACAAGGCTGCTGGCACGATAAGTATGTGGCAAATTTGCAATACCTCACATCTCTATGAAGCATAAAGGAGCCTGGTGCAGGAGAGAGCGGAGAGTCTAGAAATGAGTGAAAAACAGGCTCTTCGGTCTGACTGACGAGCGATCAGCCCATTACACCAGCACACACTATGGACAATTTACAATTTTTACCCAAGCCAATTAACCTACAAATGTGTACGTCTTTGGAATGTGGGAGGAAACCAGAGCACCCAGAAAAACCCACACTGTCACAGGGAGAACATACAAACTCTGTAGACATCTTCCGTAGTCAGAATTGAACCCGACTTTCTGGCGTGGTAAGGCAGCAACTCTCAGCTACACTAGAGTGCCATACCACGTGCCAGTAGATATCTAGCAGGAGGGTCACAGAGCTTAAACAGGCCCCACAGCCCACCTTGTCCAGACCAAACTGCATATTGGGCTGGTCCCATTTGTCTGCATTTAGCCTCTATTTCCCTGTCCACATATCTGCCCAAATGTCTTTTAAAAGTCGCTTGTAAAGAGGTGAGCAAGGACTTGGGCAAGAGCACAGGTGAAGTACAATATACATGTAATGAAAGGTAACGTGACAATGTGAGCTGCTGAGGATATGCCAGGAACATTAGCCGAGGAGGGTGGAGACTGACTAAACTACATACAGAACGACTGATATTAAAATTACCAGGTCCCTTCTGTGAAAACCACAGGAGGATCAAACACCTGAGAGGACATGCAAACAAATCTTAATGCAAATGAAATGATAAACTGTACTTTAGAGATCAGGGAGAAGGGTAGTAATAAAAGCTGTTGTTTTCGGTAGCACAAGCGCACAGCGCCAGAGATCTGGGTTCAATCCTGACCTCAGATGTTGACTGTGGAGTTTGCACATTCTCCCTGTGACTGCGTGGGATTCGGCCTGGTGCTCTGGTTTCCTCCCACATCCAAATGACTGCAGATGTGCACGTTAACTGGCCTGTGTAAAGTTTCCCTCGTGTGTAGGGGGTGGATGAGAAAGTGGGATAACATAGAACTACTATGGTGGGCGTGGACTTGATGGGCCAAAGGCCCCGTTTCAATGCTCTACCATTCAATCAAACAGAGACATTAATACTTAAGATGCTGAAAGGGCTCATAGGCTATAGACTAACGTAATGACCAATCAGTCAACATATTGTTCATGAAGGCATCAGTAGGCAAGGGCCATGTTCAAAATGGACACCATCAAAATGTTTGACTGCCCAACCCGGTTAATGGTTTAGTTTAGAGATACAGAGCGGAAACAGGCCCTTCGGCCCACCGCGTCCGCACTGACCAGCAATCCCTGCACACTAACACCATCCCACACACACTAGGGACAATCTTTACATTTATCAAGCGAATTAACCTACATACTTGTACTTCTTTGGAGTGTGGGGGGAAACCGACAATCTCGGAGAAAGCCCACGCGGTCACGGGGTGAACGTACAAACTCCGCACAGACAGAACCCATAGTCGGGATTGAACCCGAGTCTACGGCGCAGAATTAGCTGCAGGCAGCAACTCTACCGCTGCGCCACCGTGACCGTGGTCAGGGGTTATGGGGTTGAGAGGGAAAGATAGATCAGCCATGATTGAATGGTAGAGTAGACTTGATTGGGCGAATGGCCTAATTTTACTGCTATGACTCATGAACCTTCTTAAATGAATTTTAACAAGTGAACAGAGTTCACATTCTCAAATAACCTTAACATTCTTCAAAACCCCATGCAAGTTTTTAGGTAACTAACTGTAACATACTGACAAGTTCTGTTCGCTGAATTAGAAGATGACAACCACGGCAAAGGACATTAGGTTTCCTGTTTTAGTTTTAAATGTGCGTCATTTAATGATATAACACTATATTCTGCATTCTGATTATTTCTTTTTTGCATTCCCTGATGTGAGGTACGATTTACTGGATATCAGGCAAAACAAAGCTTTTCATCATTTCTCAGTACATATAAACATAGAAAAATAGGTGCAGGAGGAGGCCATTCAGCCCTTCCAGCCAGCACCGCCATTCAATATGATCATGGCTGATCATCTAAAATCAGTACCCCGTTCCTGCGTTTTCTCCCTATCCCTTGATTCTTTTAGCCTGAAGAGCTAAATCTAACTCTCTCTTGAAAACATCCAGTGAATTGGCCTCCACTGCTTTCTGTGGCAGAGAATTCCACAGATTCACAACTCTCTGGGTGAAATTTTATTTTCCTCATCTCAGTCCAAAATGGCCTTCTCCTTATTCTTAAACTGTGACCCCTGGTTCTGGACTCCCCCAACATCAGGAACATTTTTTGTGCTGCTAGCCTGTCCAATCGTTTAAGAATTTTATATGTTTCAATAGATCTCCTCTGATCCTTCTAAATTTCAGTGAATACAAGCCCAGTCGATCCATTCTTTCATCATATGTCAGTCCCGCCATCCTGGGAAATATACCTGGTGAACCTAAGTTGAACTCCCTCAATAGCAATAATGTCCTTCCTCAAATTAGGAGACTAAAATTGCACACAATACTGTGGTCTCACCAGGGCCCTGTAAAACTGCAGTAGGACCTCCTTGCTCCTAAACTCAAATAAGGCCAACATGCCATTAGCTTTCTTCACATTGCCTTCTGAACCTTCATGCTTACTTCCAGTGACTGATGTACAAGGACACTCAGGTCTCGTTGCAGCTCCCCTTTTCCTAATCTGACACCATTCAGGTACTAATCTGCCTTCCTGTTCTTGCCATCAAAGTGTATAACCTCACATTTATCCACATTACACTGCATCTGCCCACTCACCCAACCTGTCCAAGTCACTGAAACATCCTCGTAAAAATAAAAGTTATTTCGTAAAAATCTTCTCATTTTCAGAATTATAATTTATTAACACAAACTGTTCCCCCGCAGGGTACACAAAAGGCTGGTGAAACTCAGCGGGTGCAGCAGCATCTAAGGAGCGAAGGAGACAGGCGACGTTTCGGGTCGAGACCCTTCTTCAGAACTGTTCCCCCGCAGAGTTGATTACAATGCGAGTCGGGTCGGGTTACTGAAATGGATGAACAAAGGGCCCACGTTCCGCTCCATTGTGTACTACAGGTCAGCCCATTGCATTTAGCAGGAGTGGTCTATCTAGATCCGCTGTAGGGTCTTTGGTTCCTACCTCCCACTAGATCCTCGGTCTCCAGTATTTCTGGGAGATTGTTTGTCTCTTCCTGAAGATAGAACCAAAGTACTTGTATAACTGTCATTTCCTTGTTTCCCATTATAAATTCACCTGTCTCTGATTGTAAGGGACCTACATTTGTCTTCACTAATCTTTTACTTTTTACATATCTGAAGAAGCCTTTCGAGTCCGTTTTTGGTTCATGTTACAATAATAAACCAAAGACGAGCTATGACTAACCATTAAAAATAAAGAGCACAATCACCTTGAGTGGCGTGATACGCAGACATTTAGATGTGCGAATTTATGGCACTCTGCATCAGTGCAGTTATGTATTTTCTTCTAGTTAAGCAAATTAAAGAACAGGGTCAGGCAGCCGCTGCAGCGTTGCTGCCTGCTTTGTGCATACGTGGACCACACTGATTCGCAGCATCTACAACGGAAATGAAACCTCTCGTCTTTTAACCGCCAACTACGGAAAACAATAGCGAAAAAAGTGGTTAACATTCTGGTTAACATCGACCTCATAGAATGAGAGCAGGTCTAGTTTTTCGGTGTTGAATAGCTACAGCAAAAGGTAGCACTTACAAAGTCAGCGCTGCCATATGGAGCAAGGCAAAAAAACTTGAACGCAGTTTTCAAGCCCCTGATACAAACTTGATCAATTTGTGGAACTCCAATCTTTAATTTTACACGTGCCTCTCCTCAGCCAAATCCATTCGACATATACAACGCGTCGGTACAAAAAGGTACACGTATCCTTCAAGCAAATACGTCAGATCACACCAAGTTAAAGAAATGAACTCCAGGGATAAAACTCGCGGCACCAACTACACACAAAGGGAAAGTGATCTCGCACCCCGCACACACACGCGAGGCAATATAGTGGGTGTGTGAGGCAGGCAGACAGGTCGCAGCGGAGACTCTCAATGTTCAGCACACAGAACAGACACACAAAGCACAAGCAGAAGGAAGCAGGGCGTCGGGAGGAAGAACAAGAGGCGTGAGGTCGATGAGAAGAAATGAAGGATCCTTCAGGGGAAAGACAAAGCCTGGCCCCGAGAACAAAGTCAATCCAAGCCGCCACTGGCGCTCAGTCCCCCCCAAACCCCATGCCCACCCAGATTCACAGACACCAGCCTGCTTCCGCGGTCCAAACCGGCCTCCCCCAGTCGCCCTGGACCCCTCCACACACCCCCCAGTACCCCCCTCTCCCCCAGCCCAGCACCCCTGTACACACCCCCCCCCCAGTACCCCCTCTCCCCCCAGCCCTGGACCCCTGTACACACCCCCCCCCTAGGCCCGGCCCTGGACCCCTGTACACACCCCCCCCCCAGTACCCCCTCTCCCCCAGCCCTGGACCCCTGTACACACCCCCCCCCCCCTAGGCCCGGCCCTGGACCCCTGTACACACCGCCCCCCCCAGTACCCCTTCTCCCCCGGCCCGGCCCTGGACCCCCCCCCCCACTCACAGCACGACTTTGGAGACGTGGATGCGGACGGCGACGCTGCGCTGCTTGAAGGCGGTGGAGAGGAAGCAGCCGAGGGTGAGCGCCGCCATCACACTCAGCGAGAAGGCGAACAGCGAGTTGGCGCGGGACAGCGCCGTGTTCATGGCGGCGGCGGGGGGAGTCCGGGGTGGAGGATGGATGGGTGGAGCGGGCTGGGCCCGGGGTGTACGTGTACCCGGGGCCGGGGCCGGTGTGTGGAGCGGGCTGGGCCGGGCGTGTACGTGTACCCGGGGCCGGGGACGAGCAGCTGCCGGGCACCGCAGCGGCTGGGGAAGGGAGAGCGGGCGGACCGAGCGCGTCACCGCACCGCAACGCACCGCCCACCCGGCCGGCAACACGGGCCGGCTCCTGCGTTCCGCGCTCGGGTGTAGGGAGAGGGGGTGTAGGGAGAGGGGGTGTAGGGAGAGGGGGTGTAGGGAGAGGGGGTGTAGGGAGAGGGGGTGTAGGGAGAGGGGGTGTAGGGAGAGGGGGTGTGAGAGGGGTGTAGGGAGAGGGGAAGGTGTAGGGAGAGGGGGTGTAGGGAGAGGGGGTGTAGGGAGAGTGTAGGGAGAGGGGGGGTGTTAGGGAGAGGGGGTGTAGGGAGTAGGAGAGGGGGTGTAGGGAGAGGGGGGTGTAGGGAGAGGGGGTGTAGGGAGAGGGGGTGTAGGGAGAGGGGGTGTAGGGAGAGGGGGTGTAGGGAGAGGGGTGTAGGGGAGGGAGTGTAGGGAGAGGGGGTGTAGGGAGAGGGGGGGTTATAGGGAGGGGAGGTGTAGGGGATGGGGGGTGTAGGGAGAGGGGGGGTTGTAGGGAGAGGTGGGTTATAGGGAGGGGTGGGTTATAGGGAGGGGGGATATAGGGAGGGGGTGTAGGGAAAAGGGGGGATATAGGGAGAGGGGTGGATATAGGGAGAGGGGGGGATATAGGGAGAGGGGGGATATAGGGAGGGGGGGGGTTTAAGGGAGAGGGGGGTGTAGGGAGGGGGGTGATATAGGGAGAGGGGGGGGAGGTGTTGCCTGACTTAATGTGGGGGAGAAGGAGGGGTGCCGCTAGACGTCTTCATATCGAGTCCACAACACAAGGTGAGAAATTGTTCAGCCAGAGCTGAACACACGGTGAGAAATTGTTCTCGGCATCTGCATATATGGCTTCTTGTGCGTGGTGGTGGAAAGATTGGTGGAAACAGCCGCTCTTTTGCTTGGCCCCACGCTAGAGGTGAATCGGACAGTACCCTGCCGCATGGAAGGGTGTCGGGGTACTCTGGCAGCTCATTCCGCACACCCAACACCCTTTGTGTGAAAAAGTTACTCCTCAGATTCCGAATAAATCTTTTCCACTTCACCTTAAACGTATGTCCTCTGGTCCTCGATTCCCCAACTCAGGGCAAGAGACTCTGTGTATCTACCCATCTATTATTCTCATGATTTTGTACACCTCGATAAACTCTCCCCTCATCCTCCTGCACTCTAAGGAATAGAGTCCCAGCCTACTCAACCTCTCCCTGTAACTCAGACCCTCAAGTCTTGGCAACATCCTTGTAATTTTCTGAACCCTTTCAAGCTTGACAATATCGACTTTTCTTGTTTTTTTTAGTATGTCCAAATGTATGTTTTGTGTGGGGAAACGGCTTTCGGTCGCCTCCTCTACGGAGAAGCGACTTTTTCCATGTCGCCTCCCTCGCGGCCTAACACCATGGATTGGTGCGGCCTTTCCCGGAGTCGGGCCCGGAGCTCCAGCAGCGGGCGCAGCGTGGACTTTTTCCGATTGCTGGCCCGTGGCCCGTGGACCGTGCAGCCAGAAGCCGTGGTCTGCGGAGCTTCTAGCCGTGGGCGCGGCGTCCGGAGCCAGGGATCCCCGGAGGAGAAGAGCTGCGACCCGCCGGCCAGCGGCCTTCATCATCTTGAAGCCGCAGTCTGCGGAGCTTCTAGCCGCGGGCGCACCGTGGACTTACCATCCGGAACGGGATCACTCGCCGGAAATCCCTGGAGAAGAGCTCCGACCGCCGGGCTGCGGCCTACATCATCTTGAAGCAGCAGTATCCAGTAGGGAAGCACCGATTCGGGACTTACCTTCCAGAAGAGAGGGCCTGTACATCTGGCCGCCCGTAGCGTTGACTGCGGAGGTTCATGACCCCGACCACAGTGAAGAATGCTGTGGTGGATGTTTGTGTTAAATATTATTGTGTATTGTGTGTTTTTTATTGTACCGCTGCTTGCAAGTTCATTTCACTGCACTTTATTGTGTCTGTGATGAATAAATTTGATTAATTGATTGATTGATTTCTTATAACATGGTGCTCAGAACTGAACACAATATTCTAAATGCGGTCTCACCAACGTCTTATACAACTGCAACATGACCTCCCGACTTCTATACTCAATACTCTGACTGATGAAGGCCAAAGTGCCAAACACTTTTTTGACCACCTTATCTCCCTGCGACTCGACCTTCAAGGAACCATGCACCTGTACTCCTAGATCCCTCTGCTCTACAACACTACCCAGAGGCCGACCATTCACTGTGTAGGCCCTGCCCTTGTTCAACGTCCCAC
>CM069133.1:759545-824945 GCA_035221665.1 Okamejei kenojei
GTGTTGTGTGAGCATGTGTGTGTGTGTGTGTGTGAGCATGTGTGTGTGTGAGCATGTGTGTGTGTGTGAGATGTGTGTGTGTGTGTGCATGTGTGTGTGTGAGCATGTGTGTGTGTGTGTGAGCACGTGTGTGTGTGTGAGCATGTGTGTGTGTGTGTGTGTGAGCATGTGTGTGTTGTGTGTGTGTGTGAGCATGTGTGTGTGTGTGAGCGTGTGTGTGTGTGTGAGCATGTGTGTGTGTGTGAGCATGTGTGTGTGTGAGCATGTGTGTGTGTGTGTGAGCTTGTTGTGTGTGTTGTGTGGTGTGAGCATGTGTGTGTGTGAGCGGTTGTGTGTGTGTGTGTGAGCATGTGTGTGTGTGTGTGAGCATGTGTGTGTGTGTGTGAGCATGTGTGTGTGAGCATGTGTGTGTGTGAGCATGTGTGTGTGTGAGCAGTGTGTGTGTGTGTGAGCATGTGTGTGTGTACGTGTGTGTGTGTGAGCATGTGTGTGTGTGTGTGTGTGTGTGTGAGCATGTGTGTGTGTGTGTGTGAGCATGTGTGTGTGTGTGAGCATGTGTGTGTGTGAGCATGTGTGTGAGTGTGTGTGTGTGAGCATGTGTGTGTGTGTGTGTGTGTGTGTGTGTGAGCATGTGTGTGTGTGTGTGAGCATGTGTGTGTGTGTGTGAGCATGTGTGTGTGTGTGTGTGTGAGCATTGTGTGTGTGTGTGTGTGAGCATGTGTGTGTGTGTGTGTGAGCATGTGTGTGTGTGAGCATGTGTGTGTGTGTGTGAGCATGTGTGTGTGTGAGCATGTGTGTGTGTGTGTGAGCATGTGTGTGTGCATGTGTGTGTGTGTGTGAGCATGTGTGTGTGTGTGTGTGTGTGAGCATGTGTGTGTGTGAGCATGTGTGTGTGTGTGTGAGCATGTGTGTGTGTGTGTGTGTGTGTGTGTGTGTGTGAGTGTGTGTGTGTGAGCATGTGTGTGTGTGTGTGTGAGCATGTGTGTGTGTGTGTGTGTGTGAGCATGTGTGTGTGTGTGTGAGCATGTGTGTGTGTGTGTGTGTGTGTGAGCATGTGTGTGTGTGTGAGCATGGTGTGTGTGTGTGTGTGTGTGTGAGCATGTGTGTGTGTGTGTGTGTGTGTGTGTGTGTGTGTGTGTGAGCATTGTGTGTGTGTGTGTGTGTGTGAGCATGTGTGTGTGTGTGTGTGTGAGCATGTGTGTGTGTGTGTGTGTGTGTGAGCATGTGTGTGTGTGAGCATGTGTGTGTGTGTGTGCGTGTGTGTGTGTGTGTGTGCATGTGTGTGTGTGTGAGCATGTGTGTGTGTGTGTGTGTGTGTGTGTTGTGTGTGTGTGTGAGCATGTGTGTGTGTGTGTGTGTGAGCATGTGTGGTGTGTGTGTGTGTGTGTGTGTGTGAGCATGTGTGTGTGTGTGTGAGCATGTGGTGTGTGTGTGTGTGTGTGTGTGAGCATGTGTGTGTGTGTGTGAGCATGTGTGTGTGTGTGTGTGTGTGTGTGTGTGAGCATTTGTGTGTGTGTGCATGTGTGTGTGTGTGTGTGTGTGTGTGTGTGAGCATGTGTGGTGTGTGTGTGAGCATGTGTGTGGTGTGTGTGTGTGAGCATGTGTGTGTGAGCATGTGTGTGTGTGTGTGTGTGTGACCATGTGTGTGTGTGTGAGCATGTGTGTGTATGTGTGTACAGGACTATTTGGTGCCTTCCCTCACAGTGGAAAGTGTCGATTCTCCTGTGGGGGACGTTCATTTTGAATCCTACAGTGTATTGTGTCTTTTTTTCTTTTTAGGTGGATGTATGGGGGTAATCGAATTTCTTCTGTGTAAAGCACCTTGGCTTCAACGTGATTTGATTTAAAAGTGCTAAATAAATAAAACTTACTTACACCTGTGGGCCGCGCGGGCGGGGCGCGGGGCGCGCGCGGGGAGTAACGGACACTGAGCGCGCGCTCCCTCCCTCCCGCCCTCCCGCCCGGGGTGTATGAGGGAGGGGGGGTGGCGGGGAAGAGAGGGGAGATTTGGGGGGGTGGTCGGAGCATGGCTACAGGCCTCAGACCTGGATCAGTCGGTGCAGACAGTGTTTATAGAGGGTGGGGAGAGGAGAAAGAGGGACGGGGTTGGGGCCAGAGGGGCCCTGGAGGGGGGCGAGAGGCCGTGGGTGCGGAAGAGGGGGTTGTGGGCGAGGTGGGAGGTTGGGGGGGTATGGGGAGGGGTGCAGGGAGATGCAGGCAAAGGCTGGGCTGGGGAGAGATGGGGCAGCATCTGTGGAGGGAATGGACAGACAATGTTTTGTATTGGGACCCTTTGTCAGAAAGATCAGATTATTCACACCAGCAACACCACCTGAACTATTCCCACTACCACCGGGACACATGGAAATACCATCACCTGCGAGACACGGCATCCTGACTGGAAAGGTAACGTTTTATCTCAAGCTGGAGGTGGAGGTGAAAATAGTCAGTCTTGGTGAAAGAGCTGTAGAGGACAGAAGCTGAGGATAGAGCCACAAGTGAAATAATTAGTTGAAGAATGGCAGGGGTGCTCTAGTTTATCCATAGGTGTCCCATTTGAAAAGTACTCAGATGTGTACGAGCAATGTGATTTGCAGATCTAATTCTGGAAGGGGTGATGAAGGCGTTGGCTCTCCTAAAATGTTCACGGGTAACAAAGGTTGAATGACTATATTGCAATGTTCTATGATTGTGTGGCTAAAACGTCTACAAGCTGTGGACTTCTACTTGTCACTCACCAGTAAAATAACCCTTCACCTTTATCCACCCATGACTTGCCAGACTTGTTCTCTCCTATGTGGTGCCAGATGCCAGTATACAGCGAAAATCGACACAATCGTTCTTTTCTCCTTAGCTCCTAATCTCACATTTTTTGTCTTTTCATCTCCAATCATTCTCCAATGAAATCCCCTTCATGTGTATCCACCTACCAGACCAGACATCTGATATTCCGTTTCGATGGCTTACAACACAAAAGTTTGAATATTGTATTCTCCAATTTTAGGTTACTAGCCTCCAAACTATCCATCCCCCTTGTTTCCTCCACTCTCTTCCCTTTCATCTCTGGCCCTTGTCCAACCATTTGACTGTCAAAAACCACTCCCCCCTCACCTGTATCCATGTATCACTTCTCAGGCTTTTCCTGTCCCAGCTTTCTCTTCCCTCCTCCCTAGAATCAGTCTGAAGAAGGGTCCAGTCCCGAAAGGTTACCTATCTGTGTTCGTCAGATGCTGCCTGACCCGCTGAGTTACTCCAGACTCTGTGAAACGTCACCTATCCATGTTCTCCACAGATGCTGCCTGACCCGCTGAGTTACTCCAGCACTCTGTGAAACGTCACCTATCCATGTTCTCCACAGATGCTGCCTGACCCGCTGAGTTACTCCAGCACTCTGTGAAACGTCACCTATCCATGTTCTCCACAGATGCTGCCTGACCCGCTGAGTTACTCCAGCGCTCTGTGAAACGTCACCTATCCATGTTCTCCACAGATGCTGTCTGACCCGCTGAGTTACTCCAGCACTCTGTGAAACGTCACCTATCCATGTTCTCCACAGATGCTGCCTGACCCGCTGAGTTACTCCAGCGCTCTGTGAAACGTCACCTATCCATGTTCTCCACAGATGCTGCCTGACCCGCTGAGTTACTCCAGCGCTCTGTGAAACGTCACCCATGGCTTATTGTGTATGACCAAAGATGCCCCATGTGTAAAGACTGTGGAATGTATTTACCCATGACACACACGCTGTTGCGAGCGGTGTGATGGTGTTTACCAAATGTAGACATTTGACTCATTTTGTGATTTGTATGACTTTATCATCCATTTGCCAACAAATTAATCTGTGTTGCCTTCAACAGTTGGCAATCTGATACAGATGGTAGGAAGCAATTTTGTTGGGTAAAGTCAAATGCTATTAAAAAATAATGTTGATTGATTTTCTGGAAAAGATTGCAAAAGGACAGCTAAAAAAAGGAATAGGGCAAATATAGACACTGTAATATATCCCCCCTCGATGACACTTCCATCGGCTATTGTAGTGGAGAATCTATTTTTATTTTGTCTGTATTTAGGTGCGATGCACTGGCAATGTACAACTGAGCAGCTACGATATGCTGAGTAGTTGATCCCTGTTAGTGCATGGTAATACCTCTTCATGCTGCTGCCTCCATAACACGGAATTCGTTGCTTAAGTCAACTGTTGTCTTGTATCAAAGTGGAATTCTAAATTTGCCAAAAAACTAAGGAAGTCTGTATTCAATATAATAAAAAGTACAGAAGCTAATATTGAATGTGTAATTACGTTTAGGACTGCAGTGTTTGAATCTTTGCTGCTGTGCTGCGTGCAAAATGTTGCCACCAAAACGTGTCATTTAGTTTTATTTTCCTGTTACATGGGAAGAAAACTCTTGCTCCTTGATTATAGGATTCAAATGTTCAAGTTTTTCTGTAACGTTACTTACTCCACCCCACTTGCCACATCCCCTTCACCTGTATCCCCACCTCAGAGAAGGACCTAGACTTGAAGGCTTTGTCCTTTTTTACCTACCTCTTTTTTACAGCTTCCTCCCCTCCTACTCCCATCAGTTTGAAGAAGGGTCCTAACCAGAAACATCATCTGTCCATAGCCCCATAGATGCTGTCAGACACATATTTCTGTTGTCCAGTTATGTTGCTTGACTCACTGTTACACCAGCATTATGTGTCCTTTTTGTAAATCAGCATCTGCAGTTCCTTGTTTCTGTGCCCAATAACCTGACTGATCGTCAATAGACCAACAGCCTTTTTTCTCACTATCCACTTCTGATGCCACTTTCAAAGAATTATATACCTGCACTCCTGGATCCCTTTGCTCTACAGCATTCCCTAACCATTCCTGGGAAGGTCCCTAACCCAGGTCCTGCCCTGGTTTGGCTTTCCAGCACCTCACACCTATCTCCATCAAAGCCTTCTCCTCACGCGTTGTCCTGTCTCTCCACTCTTCCAGCTTTCTTCTCCCCCCCCCCCAACAATCATTCTGAAGAAGGGCCCCGATCCAAAACGTCAACTGTTCATGTTCTGCACAGATGCTGCCTGACCCGCTGAGTTACTCCAGCACTCTGTGTGCAGCTTTGGTGTAAATCAACATCTGCAGTTCCTTTTTACACACTTTGTGTCCATTTGTGTATAAGCATCTGCAATTCCTCATTTCTAAACTTATAGAATTATTCTGGATGTGATTGGAATTGTGTTGGATCACTTTCCACTGTTTGTTCCTCCAATTAAAGCTTTTCTAATAGTCCACTACCAAGTCTTCACCACTGTAAACCGTTTGTTTGTACAATGCTTAACACCATTCTCTGCTCTTGACATGTGAAGATGACTCAGTTCATTCTTGATTTTACAACTGTGAATATCATGTGGGGAGTGGTAAAAATAGTCACTAGTGGTGTACAAATTGTTTGATCAGATGAGCAGACCAGTGCCAGCGAGCATTATTAGTACAGTGTATCGACCAAATAAAAAACTCCATGACAAATCTGCCTCAAATAGACTGAAGCTGGCACCGTCACAAGCAACTGATGCTTATTTTGTCAGGACCCGCCTGTTAAAGGAGCTTCAGGACAGTCGGTGTTCACATGAAAAGAGTTACTTTAGCTGAGTGGAAGCAATGACGGCGGTGGAAAACTACCGTTTCTCCCAGCATTTGGCCAATGTCTACTTCACCATATTCGCCCTCTTCTGTTTCAAACTGTTTGTGAAAATCAGCCTTGGCATCCTGAGCCACTTCTACATAGTGAAGGGGAACCGCGCGGAGGCAGCCCGGATAGCTGCAGAGTTTTACGGAGCAACTCCAGCTCAAGGTCAGTCTACATTTGTGTGATCGGCCCAATCTGTTCTCTCTTCCCTCACTATCATTGTCATGGATTCCATTGGCTTATCAGGAAGCAGCAAAATGACATATTCCCAGCTTTTTCTGTTCTAATTTCAGATTTCCACCTCCTGCAGATTTTTATTTGTATTTTCTGATCATCATGATTTTGCCGTGAGTTCTTGCCATCTTCCTTGCAGGTCACACCTCATCTCTCTGTTTCAGCACGAAAGAGAAACCTCTGAGTTTGTGCAAAGTTTTCAACTGAGGTCTGGCATTTGTGTTTGACATTCAACATTCCTGCAGTGGTGCCAAATGTTAACCCTGACCTTGGCTGCAAATCTGGCTGCGTTTGATACTGTGGTTGATATCCCCTCCCTCACAAGCTTTTTGGAAATGATGCGTTACTTTCTGTGTGTGATCCTTGCAATCATCATATGAATGCAAAGGCTAACTAACGTGTGTAGAACCGTCATATAGAGTTCGTTGGTCCATCAAGTCAAGTCGCGTTTATTTGTCACATACACATACAGGATGTGCAGTGAAATGAAAGTGGCAATGCCTGCAGACTGTGCACAAACAACATGAACAGAACAAAATCAGTATTTACATTTTAATAAAAGTTAATAAAACTATTTGTGAGTGTCAGGAATCGGCATTAACTCGCATTTAATAGTAATTGAGTCATTAACTTTGATTATGTCGAATATAAGTGATTCATTGCAGCTCCTGGTTTTGTTCTTGTTAGGTACTGAAGTTAATTATAGTAAACATGTTATGCAACAATATATTAAAACAAATTGAAAACAATGTTTAAAGCTTTTGGGTATGCACATTCGAGAGTACTAGCAGAGCTTGGATCCAGATAAAATAAGATTCTATCTTAAACTGATGCGCAGAGGAACCTGTTGAACTTTGGAGTGCTTCAACACCAAACAACTGTATGTAGCCGGAAATGTGTAAGTTAACATTAAGGACGGACTGAATGGTCTACAGAAAGGTCACTAGGGACAGGGTAGTGCTGTTGCAGGTTTATATTGTCACGTATACCGAACAACAGTGGAAAGCTTTGTTCTGCAGGCTATCCAATCAGATCAAACACACATATGTATAATTAAGTACAATAGATAGAGCAAAGGGGAAGATACAGAGTGCAGAATATACTTCTCAGCATTGTAGCGCATCAGTTCTATAGTCCAAGTCCAATGTCCGCAATGGGGTAGAGATGATTCGGATGGTACCCTGGCTTATGGAAGGACTGTTTTAATTATGTTGGCTGCTTTCCCGAGGCAGTGTAAAATATAGATGGAGTTAATGGTGGGGAGTGTGGTCTGTGTGATGGACTGGGCCACATCTACAACTCTCTGCAAGCGAGTCTATGGTCTGGGGCAGAACAGTTCCCAAACCGACAGTATGCTTTCTGTGGTGCGTCTATAGAGTTAAAGAAGGAACTGCAGATGCTGGAGAATCGAGGGTACCAAAAGGCTGGAGAAACTCAGCGGGTGCAGCAGCATCTAAGGAGCGAAGGAGATAGGCGACGTTTCGGGTCGAGACCCTTCTTCAGACTGGTCAGGGATCAGGGAAACGAGAGATATAGACGGTGATGTGGAGAGATAAAGAACAATGAATGAAAGATATGCAAAAAATTATCGATGATAAAGGGAACAAGCCATTGTCTATAGAGGTTTGTCAGACTCACTGGAGACATAGAAACATAGAAACATAGAAATTAGGTGCAGGAGCAGGCCATTCGGCCCTTCGAGCCTGCACTGCCATTCAATATGATCATGGCTGATCATCCAACTCAGTATCCTGTACCTGCCTTCTCTCCATACCCCCTGATCCCTTCAGCCACAAGGGCCACATCCAACTCCCTCTTAAATATGGCCAACAAACTGGCCTCAACTACCTTTTGTGGCAGAGAATTCCACAGATTCACCACTCTCTGTGTGAAAAACGATTTTTTCATCTCGGTTCTAAAATACTTCCCCCTAATCCTTAAACTGTGACCCCTTGTCCTGGACTTCCCCAACATCGGGAACAATCTTCCTGCATCTAGCCTGTCCAACCCCTTAAGAATTTTGTAAGTCTCTATGAGATCACCCCTCAATCTTCTAAATTCCAGCAAGTACAAGCCAAGTCTATCCAGTCTTTCTTCATATGGAAGTCCTGCCATCCCAGGAATCAGTCTGGTGAACCTTCTCTGTACTCCCTCTATGGCAAGAATGTCTTTCCTCAGATTAGGAGACCAAAACTGTAAGCAATACTCCAGGTGTGGCCTCACCAAGACCCTGTACAACTGCAGTAGAACCATCCTGCTCTTGTACTCAAATCTTTGAGACATGCCGCATTTCCTCAGTCTCCTGAAGGCGACATCAATGTGGTTACTCCACAATATTTCATCAGTAATATTAACACCAAGAAACTTGAAGCTCTCAACCATTTCCACTTTTGTACCATTGATGCTGAACGTGGCATGCCCTCCACCATGCTTCCTGAAGAGGTCCACTGCGACCACATGTTTGCTTGTGTACAATGAGATCCCCAGAAGAAACCAGCTGAGGATGTACAATGATATAGTGACGGTGCAGACGATTAGCGGTCCTGAGGTCTGGAGTGGCAGCACAGTAATTAACAGCTGTCTTAGCCCACTCACTTAAACTAAACACAATAAATGAGACAATGATTAGGCTTAAAAGCCAGCAGGTCTGCTTGGGTTTGCTGATTTTTAAGCACATTTCTGGGGAGAAGCTCTGCTCGTGTGGCTACTTGGGCAGCACAGTGGTGGAGCGGTAGAGTTGCTGCCTTACAGTGATAAAGACCCGGGTTGATCCAGACTACGGGTGCTGTCCGTACGGAGTTTGTATGTTCTCTCCTTAGTGTGGGAATCTTATAGAAACATATAAAATTATAAAAGGACTGGACAAGCTAGATGCAGGAAAAATGTTCCCAATTTTGGGCGAGTAGGAGTAGGCCATTCGGCCCTTCAAGCCAGCACCGCCATTCAATGTGATCATGGCTGATCATCCACAATCAGTACCGCGTTCCTGCCTTCTCCCCATATCCCCTGACTCCGCTATCTTTAAGAGCCGTATCTAGCTCTCTCTTGAAAACATCCAGCGAACCAGCCTCCACCACCCTCTGATGCAGAGAATTCTGCAGATTCACAACTCTGTGTGAAAATGTTTTTCCTCGTCTCCGTTCTAAATGGCTTGCCCCTTATTCTTAAACTGTTGACCCTGGTTCTGGACTCCTCCAACATCTGGAACATGTTTCCTGCCTCTAGCGTGTCCAAACCCTTAATAATCTTATTTGTTTCAATAAGATCCCCTCTTATCCTTCAGAGTATACAAGCCCAGCCACTCCATTCTCTCAGCATATGACACACCCGCCATCCCAGGAATTAACCTTGTGAACCTACGCTGCACTCCCTCAATAGCAAGAATGTCCTTTCTCATATTTGGAGACCAAAACTGCACACGATACTCCAGGTGTGGTCTCACTAGGGCTCTGTACATTTGCAGAAGGACCTCTTTGCTCCTATACTCAACTATTGTTATGAAGGCCAACATGCCATTCGCTTTCTTCACTGCCTGGTGTACCTGCATGCTTATTTTCCATCAGTCCCATCAGTCTACCCAACACCATTTCCTGCCTAATGTGGATTTCCTTCAGTTCCTCCGTCACCCCAGATCCTCTGGCCACTAGTACATCTGGGAGATTGTTTGTGTCCTCCTTAGTGAAGATCCAAAGTACCTGTTCAACTCATCTGCCATTTCCTTGTTCCCCATAATAAAGTTTGAATGCGAAGTCGTAGGGCAGGTTTTGTTACTGAGGGTGGTTGATGCCTGGAATGTGTTGCAGTGGTGCAAACACTTGACAATGTTGCTTAAAGGGTTTTTAGATAGACACAAGGATACCCACGTAGGTTAGAGATATTGGGTCACGTGCAGGCAGACCCATCAGTTTGGCACAGACATTTTCGGCTAAAGGGCCTATTCCTGTGCTGAACTGTTCTTTGTTCTATGTCCTGCCCTATGCTTCTCAACCTCCTTTCAGCCATTATGATGCTCGTTTATCAAACCTTTGGTCATCTGCCTCAATGATTCATGCCCGTCAATCAGTCAAAGTGTCACTGATAAATCACAGGATTGTAGAGTGAATTCCCAATCGACGAGCATCGACATCTTAATTGGTGCTTCAATGCATCGTTGCATTTTTACGCTGTAGGAAGGAACTGCAGATGCTGGATTAAACCGAAGATAGACACAAAAAGCTGGAGTAACTCAGCAGGACAGGCAGCATTTCTGGAACGAAGGTATAGGTGACCTTTTGGGTCAAGATCCTTCTTCAGACTGCCTTGATTTACTGCTAGACTTACTGTCTTTCAAATGAGTTATTAATCTGAGGTTGGGTCTTGCTTGATGGATTTATCATGATATTTTGAAAAAGACAGGAAATTTTCTGGTGCCCTGCCCTTGCGTTTAACATTTCCAAAGAAAATAGATCTTGTGATAATTATCACATTCTTATTTATGCAAGGTTGTGTGAGAATGAGCTGCTGCCTTCAGATTCAAACGAGTTTACTGTCATCTCCAGGATGCAATGGATTTGCTTGTTGACATGAAACTCAGACAGTAAACTATGAGTCATACAGTATGGAAATAGGCAGTCGGCCCAACTCACCGATGCGAACCAGACTGTTCTCTCTAAACTAAAATACTGATGGAATACAAAAGAGTAATTTTTGTATTAGAATCTACACCTGTGGCAATACGTGTGAAAGGCTCGATTGTAATTTATTGTCTCCCTGCAACAAAGGCTTTTTACTGTACCATGGTGCACGTGACAATAAACTAAACTAAGATTTGTATAAAGCTCTGCTTTGAAATAATAAATGTATCATCTCTGGAAGGGTGTATTGACAGGAGGAGCAGAGGCTTTAGGCTGGACATGTTTGCACTTTAATTGATTTATCATTGTCACATATATCAAGGGACGAGTTTTACTTGGTCTACATCCCCTTTGTCCTATTTTCACACCTTACACTTCCTTATCTATGTATCTCGCACGCCCCTGGCATCAGTCTGAAGAAGGGACTCGACCTGAAACATCGCCCATTCCTTCTCTCCAGAGATGCTGCCTGTCCCGCTGAGTTACTCCAGCATTTTGTGTCCAGCATCTGCAGTTCCTTGTTTCTACATAGAGATTCTCACTTTGTAGTGAGGTTAGTTTAAATTATCCCGCTGTTCGGGTGGTATTAAAAATGTTGTCTCGTGGTCCAGTCAGCCAGAACTTCAGATGCTTGTCTTGTCATTGGACTGGTATGTTCCATCGCTCGGGATGCACTTGCCCCATAACTCAACTCATTAAAAACTTCCGACTGACATATACCCAGATATGTCGATGGTTTAATCTCGATAACTCAGTAAGCTATCAATGTGACACGAGCAGTGAGTCAGTCACTCAGCAATTCTTTACTGGATACTCACCACCAATGCCCACATTCTATTCTCCAGCACAGTTGTTGGGTCTGGGAGCCAGTCTCACATTACAGGTTGGTCACCAGTCTATAAATACAGTTAGAAGGAAGCTTGACTTTTTCCAGCAAAGAATTAAACAAAAAATCTACTTGGAATCTAAAAATGTTTTAAACGACAATTTGACTACTGATAAGATGACCTTTTAGAGTTCACTGTAATATGGGTCAGAACACATTTCTGGAGAAACTCAGCAGGTCAGGCAGCATGTGTGGGAAGGAGCTGCAGATGCAGGTTCACACCGAATATAGACACAAAATGCTGGAGTAACTCAGCTGGACAGGCAGCATCTCTGGAGAGAAGGAATTGGTGATGTTTCAGGTCTCGAGTGTCATGCAGCATCTGTGGAGGGAATGGACAGACAACATTTTAGGGTTGGGACCTTGCTTTAGACAGATGGAGCAGGGAAGGAAAAGCTGGAAACCAGAGGTAATGATGGGGCAAGGCCTGGCAAGTGATAGGTGGATACTGGTAAGATGAGAGAGGTGATTGGCAGATGGGTGGGGTAAGTGACAAAGGTGGGAGGTGAAAAGGAAATAAGAAAGAAATGGAGGAGTGGTTTAAAGCTAGGTTCCGACCCACAACGTCGCCCGTCCATTGTCTCCGCAAATGCTGTCTGAGTCGCTAAGTTGCACCAACTCTTTGTATATTCGTAAGTCAAATCGGTAGTAAAGAAAGCAAACTATATGCTAGCATTTATTTCAAGAGGGCTTGTGTAAGTAAGTAAGTAAGTTGATTGGCCAATTATTCACATACAAGGAATTTGTCTTAGTACTCCGCCCACAAGTAACAATATGACATACAGTGACAGTTACGAATGACTCAGAAAACACTAAACACAAACGTCCAGGTTCAGAAACAGCTTCTTCCCCACAGCCATCAGGCTATTGAACTCAACTCAAACAAAACTCTGAACATTAATAGCCCATTGTCTGTTTATTTGCACTTTATCTGTTTTATTTATTCATGTGTGTGTGTATATATATTTATACAATAGTATATGGACACACTGATCTGTTCTGTATTCATGCCTTCTATATTCTGCTGTGCTGAAGCAAAGCAAGAATTTCATGACAATAAACTCTCTTGAATCTTGAACATTAATAATGATAAAACACTATTGATCAAGCATGTGAACCAACAAATGTGTCATGCTTGGTGGCTGAGCCAAACCAGACCATGATGGAGAAGGTGGGAACAGACTCTACGATGGTCGTGTAGAATTGGACCATCATTGCCTGGGGCAGATTGTGTTTCCTCAGCTGCCGCAGGAAGTACATCCTCTGTTGGGCCTTTTTGACTATGCAGTCGATGGTAGCCCCCCACTTAAGGTCCTTGGAGATGATGGTTCCCAGGAACTTAAAAGACTCCACAGATGTGACTGTGGTGTTGTTGATGGTGAGGGGAGGGGGAGCTCTCCCAATTCCACTGTCTTAAAAGCATTGAGCTCTAGGTTGTTGCTACGGCACCAGGACGCCAGCTGTGACACTTCCTGTCTGTGGGCAGATTCCTCCCCATCCTGGATCAGTCCAATCAGGATTGTGTCGTCCGCAAATTTGAGAAGCTTGACAGAGGTGTATGTGGAGGTGCAGTCGTTGGTGTCGAGAGAGTAGAGGAGAGGAGAGAGTACGCAGCCTTGCAGTGCTCCTATGCTGAGTGTTTGCGGGTCCGAGATGTGCTTTCCCAGCCTCACACGCTGCTTCCTGTCTGTCAGGAAGCTGGTGATCCACTGACAGAGGGGTTCAGGCACAGTCAACTCGGAAAGTTTGGAGTGTAGTAGCTCTGGCACAATGGTGTTGAATGCAGAGGTAAAATCAACAAACAGGATCCTCGTATAGGTCCCCTGGCTGTCTAGGTGATGTAGGATGAAGTGCAGGCCCAGGTTGACTGCATCATCCACAGATCTATTGGCAAACTGCAGAGGGTCCAGCAGGGAGTTTATGATATTTTTCAGCTTGCCAGCACAAGCCTTTTGAGTTTCTTCATGACTACAGAGGTCAGTGCAACAGGCCTGTAGTCATTAAGACAAGTAATCCTTGCCTTTTTGGGTACAGGGACAATAGTGAGACTTTGAAGCTGGCAGAGACAGTACAGGTTTGCAGGGACTGGTTAAAAATGTCTGTATATACCAGTGCCAGCTGTTTGGCACAGAGCTGTGAGATACGCTTTGTGCTCACAATCACTGGTCAAAGACCAAATCGTGGAAGCAAGATTCTTTATTTTACGAGTCTGCAGAATCGGGTGCCTCTCCAAGTTGAGACACACCCCGAAGTCAGAGAAGTCACCCCCCTTTATACACACAATTTTACATTCAACCTCCCCTCCGGACCCTTCTCCAATCAGGGTCTGAGGTGCACAATCTGTAGGTACATCCCTCCAGTACCTCCCACATCATACATCGCATGTTCATGGTAATGAGCAGTTTCTTGACCAGGGGTGTGTTGTAATATTCATTTATTCTATTAAGCATGCTCAGTTGCTCATGACCTATCCTAGTTTTACTCACCTCCAAGTGAACCCTCTCAGTTCTCCTATATCAGTACTAAAGCTAAGCTGTAGTGTAGATGGTTTATATGCAACCAATAATATAGTTACCTCAGTCCCATTAACCATATAACCATATAACAATTACAGCACGGAAACAGGCCCTCTCGGCCCTTCCAGTCCGTGCCGACCATTTGTTTTCCCCTAGTCCCATCTACCTGCACTCAGACCATACCCCTCCATTCCCTTCACGTCCATATACCTATCCACTTTACTCTTAAATGTTAAAATCGATCCCGCCTCCACCACTTCTGCTGGAAGCTCATTCCACACAGCCACCACCCTCTGAGTTATAGAAGTTCCCCCTCACGTTACCCCGAAGCCTCTGTCCCTTAATTCTCATGTCATGCCCTCTTGTTTGAATCTTCCCTACCCTCAATGGGAAAAACGTATGCACGTCAACTCTGTCTATCCCTTTCATCATTTTAAAGATCTCAATCAAGTCCCCCCCTTAACCTTCTGCGCTCCAAAGAATAAAGACCTAACTTGTTCAACCTTTCTCTGTAACATAGTTGCTGGAACCCTGGCAACATTCTAGTAAATCTCCTCTGTACTCTCTCTATTTTGTTGACATCCTTCCTATAACTAGGCGACCAAAATTGTACGCCATACTCCAGAATTGGTCTTACCAATGCCTTGTACAATTTTAACATTACTTCCCTACTCCTATATTCAATGCTCTGATTTATAAAGGCCAGCACACCAAAGGCTTTCTTTACCACCCTATCTACATGCGATTCCACCTTCAGGGAACTATGCACAGTTATTCCTAGATCCCTCTGTTCCACAGCATTCCTCAATTCCCTACCATTTACCATATACGTCCTATTTTGATTTGTCCTGCCAAGATGTAGCACTTCACACTTATCAGCATTAAACTCCATCTGCCATCTTTCAGCCCACTTTTCCAAATGGCCCAAATCTCTCTGTAGACTTAGAAAATCTACTTCATTATCCACAACACCACCTATCTTAGTATCATCTGCATACTTACTTATCCAATTTTCCACCCCATCATCCAGATCATTGATGTACATGACAAACAACAGTGGACCCAACACAGATCCCTGAGGCACCCCACTGGTCACCGGCTTCCAACCTAACAAACAGCCATCCACCATTACTCTCTGATATCTCCCATTCAGCCACTGTTGAATCCATCTTGCTACTCCGCCATTAACACCCAAAGATTGAACCTTCTTAACCAACCTTCCATGGGGAACCTTGTCAAAGGCCTTACTGAAATCCATATAGACAACATCCACTGCTTTACCCTCATCAATTTCCCTAGTTACCGCTTCAAAAAATTCAAGAAGGTTTGTCAAACATGACCTTCCAGGCACAAATCCATGTTGTCTGTTCCTGATCAGACCCTGTTTATCCAGATGCTTATATATATTATCTCTAAGTATCCTTTCCATTAATTTGCCCACCACTGACGTCAAACTAACAGGTCTATAATTGCTAGGTTTATTCTTTGAACCCTTTTTAAACAATGGAACAACATGCGCAGTACGCCAATCCTCCGGCACTATTCCCGTTTCTAATGACATTTGAAATATTTCTGTCATAGCTCCTGCTATTTCTACACTAACTTTCCTCAATGTCCTAGGGAATATCCTGTCAGGACCTGGAGACTTATCCACTTTTATATTTTTCAAAAGTGTCAGTACTTCCTCCCCTTTGAATCTCATAGTTTCCATAGCTACTCTACTTTTTCCCCTTAACTCACAGAGTTCAATATCCTTCTCCTTGGTGAATACCGAAGAAAATAAATTGTTCAATATCTCCCCCATCTCTTTTGGCTCTGCAGATAGCTGTCCATTCTGGTTCTCTAATGGTCCAATTT
Organism: Okamejei kenojei; assembly: GCA_035221665.1. NCBI lineage: Eukaryota > Metazoa > Chordata > Chondrichthyes > Rajiformes > Rajidae > Okamejei > Okamejei kenojei. The sequence goes on from CM069133.1 coordinate 775,327, forward strand.
TATCCCTCGTTATCCTTTTGCTATTAATATAGCTGTAGAAACCCTTTGGGTTTACTTTCACCTTTCTTGCCAAAGCAACCTCATATCTTCTTTTAGCCTTCCTAATTTCTTTCTTAAGATTCTTTTTACATTCTTTATACTCCTCTAGCACCTCATTTACTCCATGCCTCCTATAATTATTGTAGATATCTCTCTTTTTTCGAAACAAGTGTCCAATTTCCCTTGAAAACCATGGCTCTTTCCAATTTTTACTATTTCCTTTCAACCTAACAGGGACATAAAGATTCTGTACTCTTACAATTTCCCCTTTAAATGTCCTCCATTTCTCTTCTACATCCTTCCCATGAAACAAAGTGTCCCAATTCACTCCTTTAAAATCCTTACGCATTCCCTCAAAGTTAGCCTTTCTCCAATCAAAAATCTCCACCCTAGGTCCAGTTCTGACTCTCTCCAATAATTATATTGAAACTAATGGTATTGTGATCACTGGTCCCGAAGTGCTCACCAACGCATACCTCCGTCACCTGACCTGCCTCATTTCCTAACAGGAGGTCCAGCACTGCCCCTTCTCTGGTCGATACCTCTATGTACTGCTGCAAAAAACTATCCTGCACACATTTTACAAACTCCAAACCATCCAGCCCATTTACAGAATGTGTTTCCCAGTCTATTTTTGGGAAAATTGAAATCTCCCACAATCACTACCTTGTGCTTACTACTAATATCTGCTATCTCCTTAGATATTTGCTCTTCCAATTCACGCTCCCCATTTGGCGGTCTATAATACACCCCTAAAAGTGTTGCTACACCGTTCCCACTTCTCAGTTCCACCCAAATAGCCTCCCTAGACGAGCCCTCTAATCTATCCTGCCAAAGCACTGCTGTAATATCTTCTCTGACAAGCAATGCAACACCTCCCCCTCTGGTCCCTCCAATTCTATCACACCTGAAGCAACGAAATCCTGGAATATTTAGTTTCCAATCACAGCCCTCCTGCAACCATGTTTCACTGATTGCCACAACATCATATTTCCAGGTGTCAATCCAGGCTCTAAGTTCGTCCACCTTACTTACAATGCTCCTAGCATTAAAATATACACATTTTAGAAACTCACCATCCCTTATTCTCTGTCTATTATCCCCGCCTAGTTAACATTAATCATAACGCCTTCCCCTTCCTGGGTACAGCTCAGTAGAAGAATGTAGCCAGTGCTTGAAGATGTATGTAATACCCTGTGCTATCATTAAAAGATGTTGCACACTTTAAGAGTTTGTAAATTGCTTATTCACATGGTGTCAGAAGTGGGATGACACTTGCGTCTCCTGTCTATCGGGTTTTATTTCTTTTTTTTGATTTGTGCTTTTTGTGCTTAATCTCTCTGGCCATGGCGTCCTCTTGCAGAAAGCCCGCGCAGCTTGTCTTTGATGCTGACATCTCTGAGCGCTGGGCCACGTTTGAATTTGATTTCACACACTTTGTCAACGTCGCACACCGCGCTGATCCTAACTCCCTTAAAGCCTCCCTCCTACTCAGCCTTGTCGGACCTGATGCCATGAAGAGAGCCAGAACTTTCACCTACGCTCCAGCGGTCCTGGGACGACAACAACGTGGTGATTACTCCTGCAGAATCTGCCAGCGACCCCGCTTGCCTGCTACGTAAGTTCAGGGAGATTTGTGACCTGCCCTCGAACCGCATTCTAGAGAGGGCACGGTTCTTTACAAGGAGACAGTTGCTGGATGAACCTGTTGAATGTTTTATTGCTGATTTGCGTCATCTCGCCCAGCGGTGCCGCTTTGGTGACATGACAGACCAGCTCACTAGAGACATTTTAGTAACTGGCATGCATGACCAGAAGCTGCGATGTGAGCTTTTAAGGGATCCGGATCTAACGTTGGAAAAAGCCATGCATGCCTGCAGATTGTCTGAGGTCGTTGTATTGCCAGATGACCACCGGGACTCGGGCAATAAATCTGTCAACCTGGCTGGGTTTAGGAGACCACAGCCTCGGATGGGAAACAATGCTTTTCTGCCGCGTGCCAACCCTGGTCCTGGTGAATTGCCCCAAAAAAGGATATCGCCTGGGTCTGGCTCCCACATCACCAGCAGGCCTTTGACTGCCTCAAGTCAAAACTGATTAGCACTCCGACGTTGCGGTTCTTCGACGTGAGTCGCCCCATCACCGTCACCTGTGACGCTTCCAAGTTCGGCCTGGGTGCGGCTTGCCTTCAGTCTGTCGATGGATCGTTACACCCTGTCTCCTATGCCCCGCCACTCTCATACCAGCAGCCAGCTGCCGTCCCAGCCAGTGTTCCCTGCATGCCTCGATCCCCATCTCGAGCGCCTGGTTCCCCTCTGCGCGGGTCCCCTGTTGCCGGTCGCGGTTCTCCCTCTCCTGTTTCTCCCACTCCGCCACCCTTCCCTGGTTCCCCAGCTGCCTCGTGTCCTCCTGTTTCTTCTGCTCTTTCGGGGGAAGGGGGAGACATCCGTACGCGCTCGGGCCGGATCAGCAAGCCACCTGTTCGTTATGGCGATTTTGTTTAATTCTGCTGTTTAATTCTGTTGTCGTGACAACAATCTGTTTTTGATTTTCTAAGGGGAAGGATGTGGATGGTTTATATGCAACCAATAATATTGTTACCTCAGTCCCATTAACCCCGCCTAGTTAACATTAATCATAACGCCTTCCCCTTCCTGGGTACAGCTCAGTAGAAGAATGTAGCCAGTGCTTGAAGATGTATGTAATACCCTGTGCTATCATTAAAAGATGTTGCACACTTTAAGAGTTTGTAAATTGCTTATTTACATGTAGTGACAAGGGTCCCATCTATCACTCCATTCTACTGATAGGGATCTCTCTACATCACTCCCTTCTACCGCTATACAATGCTATTGCTTCTTACTCAAGGATGGGTCTGGTAACTTTTATACACAGCTGTGTCAGAACCCTCTCCCTGGCCCCTATCAGTTTGAATCCTCTTTAAGACTCCTTACTATAATGGGGTTTAATCACTTTATCCCTCACAATCCTCCCTTTTTCTTTTGCTACGCATCTACTGATTAAACCCCAATTTCAAGTTCCCTTAACTCGAATTGACGTAACATTGTCCTAATCTTCTTTTCCTGTAGATCATGGACCTCCCCTGGCCGCATTATCATTATTTTCTGTATTTCCCCTTTCTCTCCCATAGGCATGACTACAGCCTGCATCTGACTTATACTCCTTGTAATAAGTTCCCTAAAACAAGGGATGCAACAGGGGATAAAGATCAGTCCAGCCTCTGCACATAGAAACACGAGTCCCACCGTTCTCCACCATGTTCCTCCGAGGATGGAATCCCACCATTGGGTTCCCATAATCGAATTCCACTTCTGTATTGGAACATGTGCCAACTTACGGATCCCTTCTGATATGTCCATCACTGCCTGTCCATTATCATCGATGTTTAAACAGCAATTAGAGAGGTTAAATCCTCGCACACCCCTCCTTCTTCTGCCAGGAGGTAATCTAGGGCCAACCGATTCGGGTATATTGCTGCTCTCATCTGTGTCTGCTGCTTTGCCAGCATCTCCAGTGCCCCCGCAGTTTGGTTGGTAATTACCTCCAGTACTGCCTGAAGTCTTATGATCCGGTTTAACATGTATACTGGGGTTCGGTAGCCCCAGGATCCATCCTGTGCCCAAGTGGCTGGTCCGTAGTATGAGATGATTCTTGCTGGTGGCCATTCATCATCTTTCCATTCTCCAATGTCTATTTTCCTCTTCTTCCGATATAGGTCGTCAAATACAGGTGTTCCTAGCGACCGCCCTTCTTCGGTGTTGTACTGAAGTTGTACTGAAGTTGTACTCCTTGAAATCCTGGTTGTACCAGTCCAATAAAGCAAGTCCCGCTCCAATTTATCGGTAACACCGAGTATGCCTTGTATCCGCATATTCATAACAGTCCTTCAGGGGCCGGTCCACTAGAGGTAACCTTGTTCCATATGTCTCGCAATACTGGGATTCCTTGATAAGGGTTGTTCCCGGTGCAGTTCCATAGTCCAGTCGATTCCATTCCATCGGTCTTCATCCAGATAGCGCAGTTTCTCCCGTATTTCTTAGTTGGATACCATTTAGGCTCCTCTGGCCACCACACTCGGGACTGATTTGGCCATTGGGTGACGATGCGCTGGCAGGGGCTGCTGCCTACTAGGACGGCATCCTTTGCCCAGGGCCTAGCGATACACTCAGTCCCGACCGGAGCGTCTGTCAGGACCCATGCCTGGGGATCTCGGTCTTGTCCAACTGTCAGGTTCCACTCCATTAGGTCCCATACTTCAACAATGGATCCTCTCCACGGCCAACGTGAGCTCATCAGTGGTCCGCCACAGACCCAACAGTTAGTCACATTCAGGATTCCAGCTATCCGGAGGGCCAAGTCCACAAACAGGTTTTTTTCTCCTTCAGGGATCTCAATCTGCTTCTTTATTTCTTCGTACAGTGTCTGGTGCAATTGAGGCTGAGTAGGTGGGGGAAGGGGAGGCTTAGTGACTACTACTTCTGTAAACTCTTTTATTACTTCCTCTTTCATCTTATCTATTGCCCATTTTACGACCTGGAAAGGGAAACCTAACTGTCCTGCCTTGGTTACACAAACCCATCTCTCTCCCTTTGGGCAGGTTACGTACCCAAACCTCCCTATATACCCCCTATTCCCTACCATCAAATACTTCTCTCCCCCCTTGGCCCTAGATTACCTCCTGGCAGAAGAAGGAGGGGTGTGCGGGAAATTCAACCTCTCTAATTGCTGTTTAAACATCGAACTTCACAAATGGTTCTAGTCTTCAGGTTATAGAATGCATCGTTCACATGGGAATGATAGGTAAATGATCTGGATGTCCGCCCTCTGTATCTGATAGGATGATAACATTTATCACAATTATTAATACCTTTTACCATAATTACATGCAAAGCAAACAATACCACGACTGCTCTTCATACTGTCTGTTTATATTTTCAATTCTTTTTTTTTTAAAGTTAATGTTAGGGGTTTGTTTCCTGGCTTCACCATCCACTGTTCCTCCTCATCAGGGGCGGGTGGATCAACGGGTCCTTTAACCTGGATTGCGTGGGTCCACCCTTTTTCTTTTGTTCGTACTGCTGTCTCGGTTGTCAGTAATACTAGGTATGGGCCGGTCCACCTGGGCTGGAGTTTCTCCTCCTTCCAATTCTTGACCAGTACCCAGTCGCCGGCCTTTACAGCATGTATTGGAGTCGAGTGGTGGGCTTTGAGCCAATAGTCCTTTAGCTTTTAATTCTGTAAGGGAACGAGACACTGCCAGTAAATAGTTCCTCAAGAACACATCACCTCCCTCAAAGGTTGGTGTGCCTTCCACCTTCCCAAAATAAGGCAATCCAAACAACATTTCATAGGGAGACACCGCAATATCCTTTCGGGGTGCCGTCCGTATTCGTAATAAAGCAATTGGTAGACATTTAGTCCAGGGTAACCCTGTCTCCTCCATTAATTTAGTTATCTGAATTTTTAGAGTGGCATTCATCCGTTCCACTCTCCCCGAACTCTGGGGGTGCCACGGAGTATGCAGCTTCCAGTTTATTCCCAAGGCACGACAAATTAATAGGTGCACCTTGGAAGCAAAATGTGATCCTCGATCTGAATCTATGGATTCAATGACTCCATACCGCGGGATGATCTGTTCCAGTAGTATCTTAGTGACCACCTGGGCAGTGGCATTTATCGTGGGAAATGCCTCTACCCACCTGGTGAAGTGATCCACTATAACCAGAAGATATTTCCACTGCTGTACTTTTGGTAGTTCTGTGAAGTCCACCTGTATTCTCTGGAAGGGTCTAATGGCCAATTGTTGTCCTCCCCCTGGGACAGCTCTCATTACCTTCTTATTCACTCTTTGACACACTACACAACCAGACACCGCCTGCTTGGCTAAAGTATAAATGCCTCTACAGGCATAAGTCCGTAGTATCGTGTCGCACAGAGCCTGAACTCCCCAGTGCGATTGTGAATGTAGTTGTTCTAATCAAATCCCTCGTAAATCCTTTAGTAATTATTTGTTTTTTGTCCGGCGTCCACCACTTCCCGTCCGTGGAGCGCCGGGCACCCAACTCATTCATTTTATCTTCCTCCTCCCGCGAGAATACAGGTATCTTCTCTATTCCCTCTCTCAACGGTATCAGAGACAACATTTTTACCGTTCCTTCTGTCGCGCTGTCTTAGCGACACTATCGACTGCCCTGTTCCCTCTAGCTTCCAGCGAATTCCCTCTCTGGTGGCCTGCTACATGGACCACCGCTATTCTTTCTGGCAAATTTAGTGCTTCCAAAGCTTTTTCGATTAACTGCTCATGAGCCAACTCTTTCCCTCTGGCTGTAATCATCCCTCTTTCTTTCCAGATTTTCCCAAAGGTGTGTACCACCCCAAAAGCATACTTGGAGTCCGTATACACAGTTCTTTTTTTTCCTTTCAATAGTTCCAATGCCCTCATTAATGCATACAGTTCACATGTTTGTGCTGACCAACTTCCTGGCAACCTGCCTGTTTCCACTTTTTCAAACCCTTCTCCGGTTATTATAGCATACCCACTATACCTTTTTCCGTCTATACAGCGGGAAGAACCATCAATAAACCATCTTTCCCCTTTCTCGAGCGGTCGTTCCCCTAAATCTTCCCTACTCTTTGTCTGGAGTTCTATTATCTCACTACAATCATGTTCGGGTAACTCCCCTTCCTGCTCAGCACCTGCCGAGTACAAAAACTGAGAGGGGTTCAAGTTTTTATCCGTTACAATAGTCAAATCATTCTTTTCCATAAGTATAAGCTCATACTTCAAGATTCTAGAATCCGTCAGCCACCGACTGGACTTCTGAGTTAGTATCGTCCGGACCGTGTGGGGAGTGGACACCACCAGAGTTCCTCCGAATGTCAATTTCCTACTTTCTTCCACTAACACTGCTGTTGCTGCTACCGCTTGAATACATACTGGCCATCCCCGCGACACTGGATCCAAGAGTTTGGAGAGGAACGCGACGGGCTGCCGCTTCCCTCCTTTATCTTGGGTCAGTACTCCCAGTGCAATTCCATCTTCTGTGTTCACGAAGATATGGAATGGCTGGTCAACAGACGGGAGGGCCTGTACAGGTGCAGTGCTTAAACTGTTCTTTAGTTTCCTAAACTGGTGTTCGTCCCTGGATTCCCACTTTACTTTGTCGTTTTCTTCACCTAACTTATCATATAAAAACCTAACTTGTCGGGTATAATCATCTATCCATAATCTACAATATCCAATCAGTCCAAGAAACTTCCTAATCTCCTTCTTATTCTTCGGCATTGGCAGTCGGTAATTCCCGCTATTCCTTTCGGGTTTATTCTCCTTTTCCCATCGCTTATCAGGTGTCCTAGATATTTAACTTCTTGTTCTACAAACTGTAATTTACTTTTAGACACTCTCAACCCCTTTTCCCCCAGAAAGTTTAGGAGGGTTATGGTCGCGTCCCTAACTGCCTCCTCTTCTTCCCCTGACAGTAATAGGTCGTCCACATACTGCAACAGCTGTGTCTCATCAGTCCTCGGGACGTCCTCTAATACTTGTTCTAATATCTGTCCGAACAGGTTCGGGGACTTCGTAAACCCCTGAGGGAGCACAGTCCACCGATACTGCTGTTTCCTTTGTGTCTCTGGGTTTTCCCATTCAAACGCAAAAAGGTCCCTGCTCTCTTCAGCCAGGGGGCAGCTCCAAAAAGCGTCTTTTAAATCTACCACACTGAACCACCTGTGGTTCGGGGGTATCCGTCCCATTATGGTGTACGGGTTCGGGACTACCGGGTGTCGCGTTCTAACTACCTTGTTTAATTCCCTAAGGTCCTGGACCAGTCTGAACGCCCCGTCGGTTTTTCTTACGGGGGTGTTATATGGAGACATACAATTCTCTAATATACCGTCCTTTAGTAAGTTCTCTATAATTGGCTGAAGTCCTCTCCTTCCTTCCATAGAAATTGGATATTGTCTTACCCGTACTACCTCACTTTCTTTTTTCAGAGCTATTCTCAAGGGTGGGATCTGCAGCCCTCCCCGGTTTCCTTCCTTGGCCCACACCTGCGGGACTATTCTTTCCTCATCCTCTGTGGTCAATTTATACAGTTGGACTATTATCTATCCCCCTACGGGGGCTGTTCCCATTCCTAATTGGATTTGTAAATCCCTCCCCATCAAATTTATCCCTGCCTGGGGTACCAAGATTAAATCTTCCGTAGTTTCCCGATTCTCGTATTTTACCACCACCCCTTCTACCTCGGGTAATGTCATCACTTTCCCTTCTACCCCTGAGATTCTAACTTGTTTTTCACCCAATCTCATTCCTTCTGGTACCTTAGATACGCTCGATCTCTCTGCTCCCGAATCTACCATAAATATCATATCCTCTCCCTGGGGTACTAATCTCAAGTTTACCAGAGGTTCCCGTGTGTATCCCCGAGCGGAACCCCTGACTTCCCTATTCTTCCTCCATGAGTGTGTACGACTGCACCTCCCGTCGTAACCTGGGACATTCCCTCCTGAAATGACCTTCCTCATTACAATAATAACACCGGGGTGGCCCCGTGTACCATCTTCCTAATCCTTGTTCCTTGTTTTCCCGGGGACCCCAACTTCGGTCCCTCCATTCACCTCTTCCACGTCCTCTAATACTGCCGCTTCCCCTTCCCCGGTCTCCATGAGCACCCGGCCTTCTATCACCTTCGATTCCCCCCTTCTGTACCCCTTGCTGTACTGCCTGCAACATCATTTTTGCCTTTCCCTTCTGTTTTTCCTCATCCCGTCTTACATATACCTTTTGAGCCTCTGTTAACAATTGATTCAATGGTTTGTCATTCCAATCTTCCAATTTTTCCAGTTTCTTTCTAATATCTGGCCACGATTTGGTTACAAAATTAACCTTTAGCAACTGCTGACCTGCGTCCGAATCAGGGTCTATCCCCGAATACTGCTGGACATTCATCCTTAACCTTTGTAAGAACACTGTCGGAGGTTCGTCCTTGTTCTGCTGATTTTCAAAAGCCCGTTCGAAATTTTGTCCCTTGGGAACGGCTTCTCTGATTCCCTTGATTATTATCTTCCTGAGATCTCTCATACTTCTTCTTCCTTCTTCTGTTTGGTTACTCCAATCCGGCGCAGTAATAGGATATCTTACTGCTCCCACCTCTGCTGCTCCCGCTTGAGCCTGCAACCCCCTATCCCAGACTTTTATTCCTGCCTGTCTGACCATCTGTCTTTCTTCTGGAGTAAACAAACTTCCCATTATTGACATCATTTCTTCCCATGTATATATATTTGGCCCTAGTAACTGATCTATTTGTTCAGCCAGTCCCAAGGGGTCTTCCAATAAACTTTTCATCTCCTTTTTAAAGTTCCTCACCTCCATACTGGTGAGAGGCACATTTACAAATCCCATTTCCCCCTGCATTTCCCCCTAACGGGACCTCTCTTAGGGGCTTCATTTGAACAGATCGGTCTGATCTTTGTTTGGCTGCCCTGGTTTGAGATCTTGTCACCCGACTACTGCCTGGGGCACCCGTCCCATCCTCATCCTCACTTTTTATTTCCTCTTCCTTATCTGACTGGCTCTCTCCTTCACGTTCTATGTTTAAATCACAGTTTCTTTCATCCTGTTTCTTCTCTACTTTCCGTGATTCTCTACTATCTGTCCCTTCTGAGACGGGAGCGGACAGGTTTACTGCCGAGCCGCTCTGAATTAGTGGGACCTCCTGGGCAGATGCAGCCGGAGCTGATGGGGGTATGTTTGGGGGCTGGGATTCATATGGCGGGGGCAGACGTCGTAGGTGGTCATCACCAATTGGGGGCCAGTCAGATTCATCCTGCTCTCTCTCTGTCTTTAACGGAAACATCCCATTATAGGGTTTCCAGCACTGGGCATAGTCCTTTTCTATTTGATTTGGCGTTTCTCTTTCATTCACAAAAACATTCAATGCTTGTCTCACCCAGTCTTCATTTGAACCCAACCTTGACCACCACACTGCGCTCCCTCGGATAGGCTCCTTTGGCCATTCAAAGTAACAAAACTTTATCATAGTTTCCTTACTCTTACCCCGGGTGTTCCCTTCACCCCATCCGTGCAACATTCGCCCCAACGGACTATCGGGCGGAATGTGCGGCTCTATACCATTATGAGCCTTATCCTGTTTCCCCGGACCCTCACTTTTCCCGTTCCGGTTTCCCATTGTCTCGTCGGACTATTCCCGTCCGACAGACCCCGGTCGCCCAGGCAATACTTAATAGTCAGTTTTCTTACCTGGGTCTTGTGCACAAGAATCGCTCGACCGTTCCTTATTTATTTACCTTACACCCCCTCTTGCTTCCCGAGTCTTTTTACCCGAATATCACTCGCTCAAACTGCTGATGGCAAGCAAGGAGATCAGAGACTGCTGAAATCAGCAGGGTGCACCTTCCCTTCCTTCTTTGCCTCCACCAAGCAGCCGGAGTGGCGATCCTGGACGAGCCCCCAGTTTGTGAGATACGCTTTGTGCTCACAATCACTGCTCAAAGACCAAATCGTGGAAACAAGATTCTTTATTTTACGAGTCTGCAGAATCGGGTGCCTCTCCAAGTTGAGACACAAGTGACACAAGTTGAGACACAAGTTGAGACACCCGACGTCAGAGAAGTCATCCCCCTTTATACACACAATTTTACATTCAACCTCCCCTCCAGACCCGTCTCCAATCAGGGTCTGAGGTGCACAATCTGTAGGTACATCCCCCAGTACCTCCCACATCATACATCGCATGTCCATGGTAATGAGCAGTTTCTTGACCAGGGGTGTGTTGTGATATTCATTTATTCTATTAAGCATGCTCAGTTGCTCATGACCTATCCTAGTTTTACTCACCTCCAAGTGAACCCTCTCAGTTCTCCTATATCAGTACTAAAGCTAAGCTATAGTGACAAGGGTCCCATCTATCACTCCATTCTACTGATACGGATCTCTCTACATCACTCCCTTCTACCGCTATACAATGCTATTGCTTCTTACTCAAGGATGGGTCTGGTAACTTTTATACACAGCTGTGTCAGAACCCTCTCCCTGGCCCCTATCAGTTTGAATCCTCTTTAAGACTCCTTACTATAATGGGGTTTAATCACTTTATCCCTCACAGAGCTTAAGAGTTGAGGGGGAAACATTGTCAGGTCCTGGATACAAAAACAGGGCTGTAATGCTGAGGCTCTATAAGGCGCTGGTCAGGCCGCATTTGGAATATCGTGAGCACATTTGGGCACCGTATCTGAGGAAAGATATGCCGGCTCTGGAGAGGGTCCAGAGGAGGTTTATGAGAATGATCCCAGGAATGAGTGGGTTCACCTATGATGAGCGTGTGTCGGCACTGGGCCTGTACTCACTGGAGTTTATAAGGATGAGGGGGGAACATGAAACATACAGAATAGTGAAAGGCTTGGATAGAGTGGATGTGGAGAGGATGTTTCCACTAGTGGGAGAGTCTAGGACAAGAGGTCATAGCCTCAGAATTAAAGGACGCTATTTTAGGAAGGAGACGAGAAATTTATTTAGTCAGAGGGTGGTGAATCTGTGGGATTCTTTGCCACAGAAGGCTGTGGAGGCCAAGTCAGTGGATATTTTAAGGCAGAGATAGATAGATTCTTGATTAGTCCAGGTGTCAGAGGTTATGGGGAGGGCAGGAGAATGGGGTTAGGAGGGATAGATAGATCGGCCATGATTGAATGGCGTAGTTGACTTGATGCGCTGAATGGCCTAATTCTTCTCCTATCACATATGACCTTATGGCCTCAAGTTTCCAGCATCTTCATTTTCTTCCTTCTCTATAACATGGGTCATGTGGGCTGAGGGTTATTTACCGCTTTGAAACCCCAGATAATGATGTTGGCGATGACCACTGATATGCAAGTTATTTGTGCATTTTCTGAAATGTTATGCGATGTCCAAATGATGTTTCCGCTTGTATATATATTTATCTTTTGTCCTATTTAATTCTAGTCCAAAGTAATGCTGCAGCAGAGAGACACAAAAAATTAATTCTGAAGAAGGGTCCCGACCTGAAATGCCATCGAGCCATGTCCATATCTGTGGAATTCTCTGCCTCAGAGGGCGGTGGAGGCTGGTTCTCTGCAAGCTTTCAAGAGAGAGCTAGATAGGGCTCTTAAAGATAGCGGAGTCAGGGGATATGGGGAGAAGGCAGGAACGGTGTACATTGTGGATGATCAGCCATGATCACATTGAATGGTGGTGCTGGCTCAAAGGGCTGAATGGCCTACTCCTGCACCTATTGTCTATTGTCTTCCAGAGACCAGTTTGTTCTGCTACCTGACCCTCTGAGGTGCTCCAGCACTTTGTGTACTTTTGTGTGAACCAACGTGTGCAGTTCCTTGTTTGTACATTGTAATATTTGGGCATTGGTGGCCTTGCTTCCAGCTGGAGAGAGCACTGTTGTTTCTGTGCATGAGCGGAGAAATCATTCAGCGTACAAATTGAATGCAAAATCAGTTTCAGAAGGTTTAGTTTACCGAGGTACAGTGAAAAGCTGAAAATAGAGTGCGTGTCGCCCACTGTGGGCCTCAAACCCACAACCTTGAGATTAAGAGTCTCATGCTCTAGCCGGGCTGTGTTCCTGCATATCTAGAGTGAGGCGTAGTGCTGTCTGCACACAGTAAATCAGATCTTCAGCAACGGGTACAGAAAGGAATGGAAGTTTGGGAGACAAGGCTTTGTTTGAGACAATTAAACATTTCCACAGATTTACTCATCAAAAGGAAGTCTTGCACCTTGACGCTGCAGTTGGAAGCTCCAGGGTTCATGGTGAGCATTATGGCGGCTAGTTCTCGGGATATTATGACAGGGATTGGCACGAGAAGGCAATCTCTGAGGACAGAGGTGTAAACAATGCCACGCAAATGGTTTTTCACCTCCACCTCCCCCCTAACGTCTGCCTGAAGAAGGTCCCGACCCGAAATGTCCCCCATCCTGTTTCTCCAGAGATACTTCCTGACCAGTTGAGGCACTCTAGCAGTTTGTGTCTATCTTTGGTATAAACCAACACCTGTAGTTCTTTGTATCTTCAAAGTAGGTGGCTTACCGCCAAGCGATTTGGCTTACAGCTAGCTCAATGTCCGTGGGCCAATGGGCCCATCAATGCCTCTACTTCCTCACATGATTGAGGGATTCGATACCTCGATGAATACTCTCTTGAATGTCTACAGGTGTATGGTAGAGAACAGTCCAACACAGGTACTGACCATCCCACCAACAAAGGTGGAATCAGCATCATCGGATCCACACTAGCCTGGCCACACTCTCAATCCACTCCCACCATCAGGAGAAGGTGCAGGAACCTGACAACCACGACCTCCAGGTTCAAGAACAGCTTATTCTGCACAACCATCAGGCTCTTCGACACCAACTAATCAATGAACTATGAACTGCTTTGGTTGCACTAAGGCTTTGGTCTTTTTGTTTTGCACTACTGTTGTTTTATTTGTAATTTTTTTGAACATGTTTTTGTTTATTCTACTATCCGGTGAATACTGTGTTTTCAGACTTGTCAAGCTGCCTCAAGTGAAACATTTCATTCTTCTGTTTTTGGTACATATGACAATCTAGACACTTGACTTTTGCATGTCACAGGAACAATAAGCTGTTTCATTTTAGTGAAGTCGATCAAAAGTTAGCAATTTGTTTTAAATTCCCAGGCAGCTGAGATTACAAGGTTTACAAGGATGGCAGGACTGTCATATGTTGAGAGAATGGTGCAGCTGGGCTTGTACACTCTGGAGTTTAGAAGGATGAGGGGATCATATTGAAACATAAGATTATTAAGGGTTTGGACACGCTGGAGGCAGGAAACATGTTCCAGATGTTGGGGGAGTCCAGAACCAGGGGCCACAGTTTAAGAATAAGAACGGAGACGAGGAAACACTTTTTCTCACAGAGAGTTGTGAGTCTGTGGAATTCTCTGCCTCAGAAGGCGGTGGAGGCCGGTTCTCTGGATACTTTCAAGAGAAAGCTAGATGGGGCTCTTAAAGATAGCAGAGTCAGGGGATATGGGGAGAAGGCAGGAATGGGGTACTGATTGTGGATAATCAGCCGTGATCACATTGAATGGCGGTGCTGGCTCGAAGGGCCGAATGGCCTACTCCTGCACCTATTGTCTATTGTGGTGACCTACAATTTTGTCAGTGATAATCAGAAGTCAGTTGAGAGAAATGGCCCGGTGAGTACAATTAGTTAGTACAAATGGCCCGATTAAGGATACAGACAGCACCCGTCGTCAGGATGGAGCCCGGGCCTCTGGCGCTGTGAGGCAGCAACTCTACCGCTGCACCACTGTGCCAGTTCTTGCTGGATCTATTCCTCATTAAATTTTTCAGTCAGAGTCAACCAATGTGCTGATGGTAACCCAATGTTTATGGTGTGTATAATTTAATGATAAATAAATCAGGCTGTACTCTTGGCAAATCCGCTATTCTTTCAGTGTTGCAAACTAACTGATTGCAGTGCAAAAGGAACATCTGAATGGTGGCCGATTAGGAAAAGGGGAGATGCAACGAGACCTGGGTGTCATGGTACACCAGTCATTGAACGTAGGCATGCAGGTGCAGCAGGCTGTGAAGAAAGCGAATGGTATGTTGGCATTCATAGCAAAAGGATTTGAGTACAAGAGCAGGGAGGTTCTACTGCAGTTGTACAGGGTCTTGGCGAGGCCACACCTGGAGTATTGTGTGCAGTTTTGGTCCCTTAATCTGACGAAAGACATTCTTGCCATAGAGGGAGTACAGAGAAGGTTCACCAGACTGATTCCTGGGGATGGCAGGACTTCCATATGAAGAAAGACTGGATAGACTCGGCATGTACTCGCTGGAATTTAGGAGATTGAGGGGGGATCATATAGAGACTTACAAAATTCTTAAAGGGTTGGACAGGATAGATGCAGGAAGATTGATCCCGATGTTGGGGAACTCCAGAACAAGGGGTCACGGTTTAAGGATAAGGGGGAAGTCTTTTAGGACTGAGATGAGAAGATCATTTTTCACACAGAGAGTGGTGAGCCTGTGGAATTCTCTGCCACAGAAGGTAGTTGAGGCCAGTTCATTGGCTATATTTAAGAGGGAGTTAGATGTGGCCCTTGTGGCTGAAGGGATTAGGGGGTATGGAGAGAAGGCAGGTACAGGATACTGAGTTGGATGATCAGCCATGATCATATTGAATGGCAGTGCAGGCTCGAAGGGCCGAATGGCCTGCTCCTGCACCTATTTTCTATGATTCTATGATCTGTGTTTGGTGAGAGGAGTGTTTGGTGTCATTACATAGGACAGTACAGCACAAGAACAGGCTCTTTGGTCCACAATGTGTGGCAAACATAACCCCTGTCACTCAAGAGGGTCAGGAGGCCACATCTCCTCTCCCACACCCCAAACTTTGTAGAACCCCTCCCCCCCAGATCTAGGAACACGATTAGGCCGTTCGCCCCATCAAGTCTACTCTGCCATTCAATTATGGCGGATCTATCTTTGCCTCTCAACCCCATTCTCCTGCCTTCTCCCCAGAACTCCTGTGGATTTGGAAGCAACAGCAACAAAGAGAAGCAGGAGAAAACACTGATTGGCTCTAGCCCGAGTGGGAGGAGAGTTAGCAGTGAGTCAGAGGATGAAAACAGTTGAAAACTGAGGAATTTGGTTTGTAAATTGGTAAGGTAGGCAATTTATCAGTCAATATAAGCAAGACAGCTCTTAGGCCCTGTGAGGGAAGTGCGAGTCTTTGGATCCAGAGTCTTTGGTGAGGAGGCTAAGCAAATCGCTGGAGAGGGAGAGACGAAAGAAGGAGATGTCAAGCAAGCTGATTCAGTGTGATTCTTGCAGTATGTGGGAGGTCCAGGACACTGCTGGTGCCTCTGGCTGCTATAAATGTGAGAAGTGCATCCAGGTACAGTTCCTGAAGGACCGTGTTGGGGAACTGGAGAAGCAAGTGGATGACCTCAGGTTCGGCCGAGGAACTGAGTTGTTCCTCGACAAGTCCTACAGTGAGATTGTTACACCTCAGGTACTGGAAGAGAGAAAGTGGGTGACGGTGAGAAAGGGAGGGAAACTTGGAATGCAAAGGTCCCCGGGTGTTGTACCTCTTGTGAACAGGTTCACCCACTTAGAAGCTGTAGGGACAGAAGACGTTAAAACACTGAGCGGCGGACTGGCTTGTGAAGCAAAAAGGGCTGTGGAGCCAAAACCAAAGAGGCCAACATCGGGCAATGCCATTGTAGTTGGAGACTCCATTGTGAGAGGTACAGACGGGTTTCTGCGGCAACAGACGGGATTCGAGGATGGTGTGCTGCCTTCCTGGTGCCAGGATCCAGGATGACATGGACAGATTGCAGAAAATCCTCAAGAGAGAAGTTGAACAGCTGGAAGTGGTAGTGCATGTCGGCACAAACGATGTTGGAAAGAAGGGGATGAATATTCTGCAGCGTGACTTTAGAGAGCTCGGAAAAATGCTGAAAAGTAGGACCTCCAGGGTTGTTATCTCCGGTTTGCTTCCAGTCCCTCGTGCTGGCGTGAGCAGGAACAGGGAGATACGGGGCCTGAATGTGTGGCTGAGTAACTGGTGCAGGGGCAGGGATTTAGATTCTTCGATCACTGGGATCTGTTTTGGAGTAAGGGGGAACTGTACAAAAGGGACGGATTGCATCTTAACTGGCGGGGGATCAGCATTCTGGCAGGCAAATTTGCCACTGCAACACGAGTGGTTTTAAACTGAATAAGGGTGGTGGGGTGTCAAATGGGATAGTCGAGGATGGAGTTCAAGGGAAAGAGAGTAAAGGGATGGTTAATGACCCCAGAATTAACGGGAAAGGAAGCTCACAAAGGGATAGGAGAGTATGGCCAAGTGTAATAGGGATCGATGTGAAAGGTGCGATTTGTGAATTAAAAGTATTGTATATGAATGCGCAAAGTATAAGAAGTAAAGTAGATGAGCTTGAGGCTCAGTTAGCGGTTGGTGGATATGACGTGGGGATTACTGAGACGTGGCTGCAGGAGGATCGGGCCTGGGAACTTAATATTCAGGGTTATACATCCTATAGAAAGGACAGACATGTGGGCAGAGGAGGAGGGGTAGCTCTGCTGGTGAGGGATGAAATTCAGTCCCTTGCGAGGGAAGACATACGTAGAGTCACTGTGGATTGAGTTGAGGAATTGTAAAGGCAAGAAGACACTAATTGGTGTTATTTACAGACCCCAAATAGTAGCCCGGATGTAGGGTGTAAGTTGCAGCAGGAGTTAAAACTGGCATGTAACAAAGGTAATGCCACTGTGGTGATGGGGGATTTCAATATGCAGGTAGACTGGGAAAATCAGGTTGGTTCAGGACCCCAAGAAAGAGAGTTTGTAGAATGCCGCCGAGATGGATTCTTAGAGCAGCTTGTAATGGAACCGACCAGAGAAAAGGCAATTCTGGATTTGGTGTTGTCCAGTGAACCAGATATGATAAGAGAACTCGAGGTAAAGGAACCGTGAGGTAGTGATCATAATATGATTAGTTTTAATCTGCAATTTGAGAAGGAGAATGTTAAATCGGAAGTGTCAGTGATGCAGTTGAACAAAGGGGACTATGAAGGCATGAGAGGGGAGCTGGCCAAAGTAGACTGGAAAGGGATCCTAGCAGGAATGACGGTGGAACAGCAATGGCAGGAATTTCTAGGCATAATCCGGAAGACGCAGGATCATTTCATTCCAAAAAGAAAGAAAAATTCTAAGGGGAGTTGGAGGCAACCGTGGCTGACAAGAGAAGTTACGGATAGAATAAAAATAAAAGAAAAGATGTATAACACAGCAAAGAGTAACCGGAAGCCAGAGGATTGGGAAACTTTCATAGGACAACAGAAGGAAACAAAACGGGCAATACGGGCTGAAAAGATGAAGTACAAGGGGAAGCTGGCCAGGAATATAAAGAAGGACAGTAAAAGCTTCTTTAGATATGTTAAGCGAAAAAGAGTAGCAAAGTCAACTGTGGGTCCCTTGAAGGCAGACACGGGTGAAATAATTATGGGCAACAAGGAAATGGCAGAAGAGTTGAATCGGTACTTCGGATCCGTCTTCACTAAGGAGGACACAAACATTCTCCCGGATGTACTGGAGGACAGAGGATCTAAGGGGGTAGAGGAATTGAAATAAATTTTCATTTGGTGAGAAATAGTATTGGGTAGGCTAATGGGACTGAAGGATGATAAATCCCCTGGGCCTGATGGTCAGCATCCCAGGGTCCTCAGGGAGGTGGCTCTAGAAATAGTGGATGCATTGGTGATCATTTTCCAATGTTCAATAGATTCAGGATCAGTTCCTATGGATTGGAGGAAAGCTAATGTTATCCCACTTTTCAAGAAAGGAGCGAGAGAGAAAATGGGTAATTACAGGCCAGTTAGCCTGACTTCGGTTTGCCCTGTCCACCCGCAGACTCCATCATTAGCATATCCTTATTTATAAGACTATCCTCGGTATTCTTCCTTCATACCTGCAGACGTATGTAATTCGAAAAAGCACAGGAACTTATCAGCTCCGCTCTGAGGACTTGTTCTTACTAACTGTACCTAATGTCCGTACTGAACTGGGGAAAAGGACATTTAGTTATGCTGCTCCCTTCGCATGGAACCAGCTGCAGAATGAACTGAAACTTAAGGAGCTGGTTTCTATAAACAGATTTAAATCTCTTCTTAATGATGTTGAAGCGGGCTCTTCTGTCTGTACATGCTTTGTTTGATGATGTTATGACTGACTATTTATATGTTCCCTGTTGTTTTTAAATTATTGTCTGTAACTGGAAAACTGTGCTGCTGCCTGTCTTGGCCAGGACTCTCTTGTAAAAGAGATTTTTTAATCTCAATGAGACTTCTCCTGGTTAAATAAAGGTTAAATAAAATAAAAAAATAAAAAAAGGATTAGTCCAAGTCAACATGGATTTATGAAAGGGAAATCATGCTTGACTAATCTTCTGGAATTTTTTGAGGATGTGACAAGTAAAATGGATGAAGGGGTGCCAGTGGATGTAGTGTATCTAGACTTTAAGAAAGCCTTTGATAAGGTCCTGCACGGGAGACTGGTGACTAAAATTAGAGCACATGGTATTGGGGGTAGCGTTGACATGGATAGAAAATTGGTTGGCAGACGGAAGCAAAGAGTGAACGGGTCCTTTTCACAATGGCAGGCAGTGGCAAGTGGAATGCCGCAAGGCTCTGTTTTGGGGCCGCAATTGTTTACCATATATATAAATGATTTGGAAGAGGGAATTAGGAGCAACACTAGCAAGTTTGCGGATGACACAAAGCTGGGTGGCAGTGTGAACTGTGAAGCGGATGTTAGGATGTTGCAGGGGGACCTGGACAGGTTGAGTGAGTGGGCAGATGCGTGGCAGATGCAGTATAATATAGATAAATGTGAGGTTATCCACTTTGGCGGCAAACGCAAGGGGGCAGATTATTATCTCAATGGGGTTAGGTTATGTAAGGGGGAGGTACAGCGAGACCTGGGTGTCCTTGTACACCGGTCACTGCAAGTTGGCGTGCAGGCAGTGAAGAAAGCTAATGGAATTTTGGCCTTCATAACAAGAGGATTTCAGTATGGGAGTAGAGAGGTTATTCTGCAGTTGTATAGGGCTCTGGTGAGACCACATCTGGAGTATTGTGTACAGTTTTGGTCCTCTAATTTGAGGAAGGACATCCATGTGATTGAGGCTGGGCTGTCCAGAACCAGGGGCCACAGTCTTAGAATAAAGGGGAGATCATTTAAGACTGAGGTGAGAAAAAACTTTTTTACCCAGAGAGTTGTGAATTTATGGAATACCCTGCCACAGAGGGCAGTGGAGGCCAAATCACCGGATGGATTTAAGAGCGAGTTGGATAGAGCTCTAGGGGCTGGTGGAGTCGAGGGATGTGGGGAGAAGGCAGGCACAGGTTATTGATAGCGGACGATCAGCCATGATCATATTGAATGGCGGTGCTGGCACGAAGGGCTGAATGGCCTCCTCCTGCACCTATTTTCTATGTTTCTAACCCTTGATACCCGCCCTGATCAAGAATCAATCTATCTCCGCCTTAACAATATCCATGTATTTGGCCTGCACAGTCGTCTGCTGGATCTCCAGGAGTTTAAAAGGCAGCCTACATCATGAAGGACCCACACCACCCTGGCCACGTGAACTTCTTTACTCGGAGGGTGGTCTGTGTGGAATGATCTCAGGACTCCTGCCGTTGGGACTAGGGAATTCGGCACGGACTACAGGTGTCTGAAAACCGTGACCTCCAGGTTCAAGAACAGCTTCTTGAGTTGACCACCAGAATAACCAACTAAACTCTGAACTACCCACAGTCCTGGTTGCACAAGCGGCATTGAGCTGTTTTGCACTAATATTGGGATCCATAATTTAGAACATTGACAAAGAACAGTACAGCACAATACTGGTCCTTTGGCCTACAATGTCTATTCCGAACATGATGCCAAGACCATCACTTATCTGCCTTCCCTGCATATTCATATCCCTGTCCAAAAGCATCTTAAACGACACTACTGTATCTGCCTTCACCACCACCCCGGCAGCACGTTCCAGGCACCCACCACCCTCTGATTTGAAAAATAGCTAAACACCTCAAAGCTATCACCTCAAAGCTATGCCCTCTAGTATTTGATTTTTCCAACCCTGGGAAAAAGATTCTGTCTACCTTATCTAGAATCATAGAAGATAGGTGCAGGAGTAGGCCATTCGGCCCTTCGAGCCAACACCGCCATTCAATATGATCATGGTTGATCATCCACAATCAGTACCCCGTTCCTGCTTTCTCCCCATATCCCTTGATCCCGTTAGCCCTAGGAGCTAAATCTAACTCTCTCTTGAAAACATCCAGTGAATTGGCCTCCACTGCCTTCTGTGGCAGAGAATTCCAGATTCACAACTCTCTGGGTGAAGACGTTTTTCTTCATCTCAGTCCAAAATGGCCGACCCCTTATTCTTAAACTGACCCCTGGTTCTGGACTCCATTGTTTTATTTTCGGTACAAATGACAATCGAACGCTAGAAAGAAGCTGGAGTTTGGTGTGGAATGTTTATATGCGATAATCTGGCCTTGACCACTGAACACAGTGCGCTACATTACTTGCTCTTTTAAGAGTTCAGGCGAGTCACAAAGAATCATTAACAAACTTGCACCAGAAATAGTGAGATTAAATGAGAACTTACCAGTTCGAAGTTTGATCTGTATTTTATGAGGAGTTACGATGAGGGATTACGTGAAGACCCCGTCCAGCACGCATGCGCGACATTCTTCAAAGCAGCGGTGTGGATTCACAGAAAAAACACAACAATTGAAATATAGTAAAGAAAAAATAAGAACGTAATTACCAGTTGATCTGTATAATAGAGGGTGGGAGCGGAGGGCACGTAATCCCTCATCGTAACTCCTCATAAAATACAGATCAAACTTCGAACTGGTAAGTTCTCATTTAATCTCACTATTTTATTTTGGAGTCACGTGAGTGACTATGTGAAGACTTCAAAGCTCTGTGATTCCGAACCGTGTACCAGCTCATGCTTCACTCACTGTCTGAAGACCTTAGAGGGAGGACGTATGTTATTGCTATCAACAATAAGCTGTTTGTGAACAAAAAAGTTTTATTAATGACAACAAAAAACAGAGAGCTCCCCCGGGCTTAAATTAAATATTATCTGCAGACTCTAAAATTCTGTCTACAAATGTAGCAGGTTCCGCCAGTGGCTTATTATAAAACCTTTGGAAAGTTCTTTCCGAGGACCATCCTGCTCTGGCCAGAATATGGTCCATAGGCACGTCCATTCGCCTAACCGCCGACGTAGATGCAGCCCTGGTGGAGTGAGATTTGTAAACATTAGTAGTGACTCCCGCGGACTTAAGCACCTGCTTGAGCCACCTTGAAATGGTTTGGCTCGTCACCTGACCATGAGGCGTCTTGTGGCTTATCCATAAGGCTTTTTCTCTCCCTCTTAAGTTGTATGTTGTGTCTATGTAATTTGCGAGATGGGTCTTGGCACACAGCCGTGGGTCAGATGAATATGCCTGGAACTCCATGACTGGAGGCGTGGTTCATGAACTAGTTTGTTTGACCAGTTACTGAATATGGAATGTGATCGTCCAATGACTCTGTCATACTGTCCAGCCTCAGAAGGTGGAGGGACTGTACCCTTTGAGCTGACACTAGTGCCATGAGCATCATTGATTTCAGTGTAAGTTGTTCCAGCGTGAGTGACCTGGGTGGTGGCCATCCCCTAAGGCACGTCAGCACAATGCTGACATCCCAGATCTGAGTGTACCTTGGTCTGGGGGAATTAGTGTTAAAAATGCCCCTCATGATTTTGACCACTAGTGGATGGGACCCCAAAGCCTGTTGTCCTGCTGCTGGAACCAAATAAGCTGACAACACACTCCTGGCTGCATTGATGGCGCTGTAGCTGCGTCCTTCCCGATGTAATCCAACCAGGAACTCCACAACACTGGTGGCTGTAGCTGTAGTGTAGGTAGTTCCTGTTTTGGAGCAATACCGTTCCCATTTTCTTATGTTGGGTCAGGTATTGTCTCCTGGTGGACTCCCGGTGGGATGTGTCATCATGTTGATGGCATCCTCAGACAGTCCCAGGCCCAGTAGAGGTCTTTTTAGAATCTGCAAGCCAGGAGATTGACTCTGCCATGGCATGGGTGACCAAAGCACTGGCATCCGTTTGAATGGTTAATACTGGTTTGGTGATTATTATGGGACTGGAACTGAGCCTAACGTTCCTTGCCCACCATTGTAACTCTGGAATGGATTCAGCAGTTAAATTCATAACTCGGTCAAAGTGACCTGAGTTTTGCTTTAGTGCGTGCACTTTTGCTCTTTGTAAATTTTGATAGTGCAAAGGCCCAAATTGTACAGCTGGAAAAGCTACTACCATTTTACCAATAACTCTGGCTACCTGCTGTATGGTTGACTGATGTTTATCCATTAGTTCATTGCATGATAGTGCAAATCTGATGCTTTCCCCTTCGGCAGAGTTACAATCATGCGAACAGTATCAATCGTAAATCCAAGATAGTCCATGGTAGTGGACAGTGTAAAATTGGATTTATCTGTATGTACGACAAACCCCAAAGTTTCAAACAAACGTTTGGTGGCTGCTACTGCCAAAATAGCTGTCTCCAAGGTTTTCTCTACTATTAAAATGTCGTCTAAGTACGCCATGACTATATGCTTTTGTTTCTTCAATAATGCCAAAGCGGTTTTAAGATTTTAGTGAACAACCTTGGAGCAGAGGTTAGTCCATTTGGTAAGGCTTTAAATTGCCATAGCTGTTTCATCCAGATAAACTTTAAGTAAGCCTTTGGTAAAGAAAGCCTTTGGTGTGCTGGCCTTTATAACTCAGAGCATTGAATATAGGAGTAGGGAAGTAATGTTAAAATTGTACAAGGCATTGGTAAGACCAATTCTGGAGTATGGTGTACAATTTTGGTCGCCTAGTTATAGGAAGGATGTCAACAAAATAGAGAGAGTACAGAGGAGATTTACTAGAATGGTGCCAGGGTTCCAGCAACTATGTTACAGAGAAAGGTTGAACAAGTTAGGTCTTTATTCTTTGGAGCGCAGAAGGTTAAGGGGGGACTTGATTGAGGTCTTTAAAATGATGAAAGGGATAGACAGAGTTGACGTGGATACGTTTTTTCCCATTGAAGGTAGGGAAGATTCAAACAAGAGGGCATGACATGAGAATTAAGGTACAGATGTTTCGGGGTAACATGAGGGGGAACTTCTTTACTCAGAAGGTGGTGGCTGTGTGGAATGAGCTTCCAGCAGAAGTGGTGGAGGCAGGATCGATTTTAACATTTAAGAGTAAAGTGGATAGGTATATGGACGTGAAGGGAATGGAGGGGTATGGTCTGAATGCAGGTAGATGGGACTAGGGGAAAACAAATGGTCGGCACGGACTGGAAGGGCCGAGAGGGCCTGTTTCCGTGCTGTAATTGTTATATGGTTAATTGTTATATGGTTAAGTATTTACAATGTTCCTTGTGTATGGGTACTGAGTAGTAGACATCTTTTAAATCAATGCTTGCTAGAAAGTAACCTCTAGAAATTAATAGTCTGGCAGTTTCAAAAGTTTCCATGTATATGTATATGGAAATGTATATACTTAACGACTTGTTTAAAGTAGTTAAGTCAATGATGGTGCGACATCCACCATCTTTTTTAGTTTTAGTGAAAATATTAGACACAAATTCCAAAGGTTCATGTTTTGTTCTTTCAATGACACCTTTTGCTAGTAGCCTCATCAGTTCAGCTTGACCCTCTTGTTTCTCTTTGACTGAGGGGGTGAATACCCTTTGAGGTATATGTTGAACTGGCAGAATGTTTTCATGAACAAAGTCAATTTTATAGCCATGAACGCTGCTGAGTATATACTTGTCATTAGTGATGGATTCCCATGCATCCAAAAACAAGTGCAAACTTCCCCCTGTTAGTATAGAGCCCCTACTGCTCATATGCTGAGAGGAACCAGACCCACCTACCTCCATGGTTACTGGTGCTTCTTCTGCCTCTTCGCTGGATGATGAGGTTTCTGCTGGGCTGCTGTTGATGTTGATGTTGTTGGGGATGGCGCATTTTCCATGGGGTCCGCTCTGGGCCCTGGCCTAAAAAAGGCTTACGGAGAATGGTTGCGGACCCCGAGCTTTCACCAGTCGCATATGGTAGTCGATGACTGGTGGACGCCGTGGGGTACTGCCGCCTGGGTTTGTTAGGTCAGCTCGGTCCCAAACCTGCCCTCACGAGACCAAAGGTCTGGGATTCTTTCTCTAGGTCTTTCACCTTTTTCGGAAGGTCCTTTCCAAAGAGCAGAATTGGAGGTTCTGAACCCGGTGTTTTGCAAAGTCCCGCAAATTTAGGGTTGAGGGCAGGCTTAATGGTTTCCTTCCGTAAATTGTTTATCTCATATTGAGTGGTGCACAGCAGAGCTAATGTGTCTTGCTGATTTGTGGAGATGTCCACACCATCAATGGACCGAGCATATGATGTTATTCCTGCAGGAGTTTAAGGATTTTCTGGAGCTTCAACTCCAGGTTCCTGATGTTCTGCCCCAAATGTCCCCAAATTTGGCTGTTTACAGCTGGTACATTCAATGATGTACAATTTTCTGGGGCTGTATATTGTTCAAGAGCCTCATTGACCACCTGTTCTTGTAGGGGTTTTGAGGACAGGTGGTCAATGCTGGCTGCAAGTTTCGGCTCTAACGGCCGACCCGCTCGTGGAATGACCACGTAGCGGTTGACCACACCCAGCAGCTCTTCCTGATCCTGTACACCCTGCGTACTCCGGACATCTTCAGCCAGTGACCCCTCTTCTTGACCAGCCCAGACCTGGTCGCCAATGCTGCCTTCAAAAGAAGGTGAAGCAAATGGTCAGTGCCGTAATGGGCACTGCGGGAGTGCCTGAGCTTCCTGCTGCTGCTCTCTCAGCAGATCCCGCTCGCAGGAACAATTGCTCCATAAGCCGTTCCATGCGGCTTAGGCGGGCTGCCTGTGCCGCTCTCGAGCGGTGTGGCATCTTCATCCGAATCGTCGGATACTACCGCCCGGTTCTGGCTGCAGGTACCTCCAGCCCGCTGCTCAGGCTGCACTAGCAGTGCTGGGCTCGGCTCGGTAGTCAATCCTGCCGCCTCTTGCCCCCCCTCCAAAGAACATTCCTCAACGGAAAACGAACGGGGCGAGCTGCAGATTTCTTCCCTCTGGTCTTGCTCATTCTTCCTGGAACACAAGCAGACCACAGAGAAAATACACACGGCCATGGTAAAACTTACCTGTCGGCCCGACTTTTCAATTTGTAGCGGGAGCGCCTTGAACTCCCGTTCGTCGCGGGTGCACTGCATGAACGCTAATGTCGCGCATGCGTACTGGACGGGGTCTTCACGTAGTCACTCACGTGACTCCGAAATAAAATCCCATCTAACTCAGTGTGCCTTTACCATGGCAATAAGTGCCATTCATTACTTGGGTGAAAGCAGCACGAGAGCAGGTATTTGGTATAAAGCTGCCTCTTAGTTGTCATCAAGATATTTGAATATAAGCTATGTTGGTGGTTGCCCTCATTATACCGTCCAAACAGCCCTACCATCTTTAAAATATTTAGAAAAAGAACCTTGTATTTGGTAGATACAAGGAACTGCAGATGCTGGTTTACAAAATAAAGACTTTTGTTCAAGTGCTTGTATTTGGCATTAGTTTAGAATCGCTTTGTCATTGTCACGTCTACTGAGATACAGTGAATAGCTTTTCTCAGTGTGCTATCCAGTCAATTCACACCATATGTGAGAGTAATCGAGTCACGGCATGTACTGGCACAAAGAGAACAAACCAGAACAAAGCAGAATGTAGTGCTATAATGTTACAGCATTAGAGTTACAGAGAAAATGCAGATAATCACAAAGTGCAAGGTCACAATGAGATAGGTCGGAAGATCGGGACTACACCCTATCAGATGGGAGGACCGTTCAGTAATCTGATAACCGTGGGGAAAAAGTTGTACCTGAATATGATAGTGTGCGCTTTCAAGCCTTTGTGTCGCCTATCAGATAGAGGCAGGGAGTCAATGGTGGGGAGTGTAGTGTGTGTGACGGACTGGGCCACATCTACAATGGTGGGGAATGTGGTGTGTGTGACGGACTGGGCCACATCTACAATGGTGGGGAGTGTGGTCTGTGTGAGGGACTGGCCTACATCTACAATGTGGGGAGTGTGGTCTGTGGATGGTTGGGGTGGTGGTGGTGTGTGTGACGGACTGGCCTACATCTACAATGGTGGGGAGTGTGGTGTGTGTGACGGACTGGGCCACATCTACAATGGTGGGGAATGTGGTGTGTGTGACTGACTGGGCCACATCTACAATGGTGGGGAGTGTGGTGTGTGTGACGGACTGGCCTACATCTACAATGGTGGGGAGTGTAGTGTGTGTGACGGACTGGGCCACATCTACAATGGTGGGGAGTGTGGTGTGTGTGATGGACTGGCCTACATCTACAATGGTGGGGAGTGTGGTGTGTGTGATAGACTGGCCTACATCTACAATGGTGGGGAGTGTGGTGTGTGTGATAGACTGGCCTACATCTACAATGGTGGGGAGTGGGTGTGTGATAGACTGGCCTACATCTACAATGGTGGGGAGTGTGGTCTGTGTGATGGTCTGGGCTACATCTACAACTGCAATTTTTTGCAGTCTTGGGCAGAGTTCCCAAACCAAGCTGTGATGCAATCTGGCAGTCTGCTTTCTATGGTGCATGTATAAAAGTTTGTAAGAGTTGTTGGAGACATACAGTCAGAGTCATACAGCACAGAAATAGGCCCTTCTGCCCAACTTGTCCATACTGACCAAGATATCCAGAGACACTAGTCCCACCGGCCAATATCCCTCTAAACCTTTCCTATTCATATACCTGTACAAATGCCTTTGCTGAACTACCTCCTCTGTCAAAAAGTTGCCTCTCAGGTTCCTATTAAATCTATCCTCTCTATCCATAAACCTATGTGCTCCAGTTCTTAATTCCCCTAGTCTGGGTAAAAGACATGGATAAGACTATTCCCTCATGATTTTATATTCATAGGCCCCCTTCGGTCGTGGCTGACCATGGATGCCTCCAGAGTGCTATTCCCTATATGGAGGACGCCTGTGCGTGACTTTGTTTAACGTGGGGAGACTGGTGCACAGACAGCCACCCCACGGTCCTTGACAGATCTGGGTCAGGATCCAGTGGCATGGAGTCCAAGACGACCGGAGACCCTTTTCTGCTGCAGCCTTCATCCGCCTTCCCAACCGTTGTGACGCTCCACTAAGGTCAGCCATCGTCCTCCGCCTGTTCCACCGTTGAGGTCTTGGTCGGATTGCTCTTTGTCAGAGACCTCCCCCTCGACCTTACCGCCATGGGTGGCCCTACCAGGAGCATCGCTCCAGACGGCATCGCTCTCAGGATCTCAGGTCCACACAAGCTTCTCCACCACGACAAGGTGACAATCCATGGAGAAGCTATATACCTGTATTAGATCACCCCTCAGCCTGCTGAGATCCATGCTGAACTTCAATAATAGATTCAGAGTCATACAATCGCACAGCATGGAAACAGGCCCTTCAGCCCAACCTGCCCATGCTGACCAACATGCCCCATCTATACTAATCCCACCTGCCTGCGTTTTGGCCCATATCCATCTAATCTCCTGAGGACATGAAATGTTGGTGTGCTTTTCTTGCATAGCATCGGTGTGGTGGTCCAGGACAAAGTGTTGGTGATAATTACAGCTAGGAACTTGAAGCTCTCGACAGTCTCCACTACGACGCATTGATGCTCCGAAATGGGGCACATGCTCCACACGCTTCCTGTAGCTCCTTCATCTTTCTGACGTGAGGAAAATGTTGAACTATTGAGCCTTCATTGTCTTGACACCATGTTACATCATGCAGATCCTTCCTCATCTCTTTCAGAATGACCCAGTCAATTAAGTATTTTGCAAGTTTCATAATTTGAATGAAACTAAGAAAGTAAGTTCTCCCTGTGGCCGCGTGGGTTGCCACCAAGTGAATATTATTGGGGCGGCGCAGTGGCGCAGCGGGTAGAGTTGCTGCCTTACAGCGCCAGAGACCCGGGGTGCCATCCTGACCATGGTGCTGTCTGCACGGAGTTTGCACGTTCTCCCTGCGACCGCGTGGGTTTACTCTGGTGGCTCTGGTTTCCTCCCACGTCCCAAAGACGTGCGGCTCTACGGGTTAATTGGCAAATCGGGAGTGGATGTGAAAATGGAATAGCGCAGGACTGGCGCGGCCGATGGTGGGCATGGGCTCGTTGGGCCGAAGGGCCTGTTTCCAATCAATCAATCAATCAATCAAAGAAGTGCAGCATAATGGCGTAGCGGTCGAGCTGCTGCCTCACAGCAGCAGAAACCCCGGACTTGATCCTGACAAAGGGTGTCTGTACTGAATCTGCACATCTCTCCCTGTGACGCCGCAAGTTTTCTCCGGGTGCTCGTTGCTTTCCCACACTCCAAAGATGTGCTGCTTTGAAGGTTCATTTGTTTTGGTAACATTGTACATTGTCCCTAGTATGTGGGAGAGAACCAGTGTGAATGGGTAATCGCTGGTCGGTGTGGCCTCGATGGGCTGTAGGGCCCGGTTTCCACACTGTATCTCCAAACTAAACTAAACAAAATTAATTTTTGCACAGTATTCCTCCCAGGGACAGCATGGTGATAAGACCAGATAATCTGCATTTCAAAAATGCCAACCAATCAGGCCATAAAAATGAGAGAAAATACATCAAGCACTGTTTTTGCAGATTAACAAGGCCTTAAAAGCTTTGTATTTCTGTGCAATTTAACCTGCATTATACAGTGCCCTCCATAATGTTTGGGACAAAAGACCCATCATTTATTTATTTGCCTCTGTACTCCACAATTTGAGATTTGTAATAGAAAAAAAAATCACATGTGGTTAAAGTGCACATTGTCATATTTTATTAAAGGTCATTTTTATACATTTTGGTTTCACCATGTAGAAATTACAGCTGTGTTTATACATAGTTCCCCTATTTCAATGCACCATAATGTTTGGGACACATGCTTCAAAGGTGTTTGCAATTGCTCAGGTGTGTTCAATTGCCTCCTTAATGCAGGTATAAGAGAGCTCTCAGCACCTGGCCTTTCCTCCGGTCTTTCCACCATCCTTTGGAAACTTTTATTGCTGTTTTATCAACATGACGACCAAAGTTGTGCCAATGAAAGTCAAAGAAAGCCTTTATGAGACTGAGAAACAAGAATAAAACTGTTAGAGACATCAGCCAAACCTTAGGCTTACCAAAATCAACTGTTTGGAACATCATTAAGAGAAGAAGAGAGCACTGGTGAGCTTACTAATCACAAAGGGACAGGCAGGCCAAGGAAGACCTCCACAGCTGATGACAGAAGAATTCTCTCTATAATAAAGGAAAAATCCCCAAACACCTGTCCGACAGATCAAAACACTCTTCAGAGCGTCCGGTGTGGATTTGTCAATGGACCACTGTTCCGCTAGAAGACTTCATGAACAGAAATACAGAGGCTACACTGCAAGATGCAAACCACTGGTTAGCCGGGCAGAAATAGGATGGCCATGTTACAGTTTTGCCATAGAAGTACTTAAAAGAGCAACACAGTTCTGGAAAAAAGGTCGTGGACAGATGAGACGAAGACTAACATATGCAGAGTGATGGCAAAGCAAAGTATGGAGGAGAGAAGGAACTGTCCAAGATCCAAAGGCATACCAACTCAACTGTGGAAACACAGTGGTGCGGGTGTTATGGCCTGGGCATGTATGGCTGCTGAAGGAACTGGCTCACTTATCTTCATTGATGATACAACTGCTGATGGTAGTAGCCTAATGAATTCTGAAGTGTAAGACACATCCTATCTGCTCAAGTTCAAACAAATGCCTCAAAACTCATTGTGCCGGCGGTTCATTCCAGTTCTCCCACCATTCTTACTGTCTCCGCCACATTCTATCTTTGTCCTTCCCCCTCCCAATGCCGACATCAATCTGAAAGCAGGGTCTTTACGGCCCGAAACGTCGCCCATGCCTTCTCTCCAGAGATGCTGCCTGACCCGCTGAGTTACTCAGCATTTGTGTGTACATCGATTTAAACCAGCATCTGCAGTTCTTTCTTACACATGATCCCAAACATACTGCTAAAGCAAACAAAGGAGTCTTTCAAAGCTAAAAAACGGTCAATTCTTGAGTGGCCAAGTCAATCATCACCCAGTCTGAACCAAATTGAGCATGCCTTTTATATGCTGAAGGGAAAAACTGAAGTGGGCCTAGCCCCAAATCATGCATAAGCTAAAGATGGCTGCAATCCAGGCCTGGCAGAGCATCACCAGAGAAGACACCCAGCTACCTGGTGATGTCCATCAATAGACAATAGGTGCAGGAGGAGTCCACACCCCACCATTTGGCCCTTCGAGCCAGCACCACCATTCATTGTGATCATGGCTGATCATCGCAGACTTCAAGCATCATTGCATGCAAAGGATATGCAACATAGGGGGGGGGGGGGGTAAATACTAAACATGACTTTCATTTACATGACGTTGCTGTGTCCCAGACATTATGGTGCCCTGAAATGGGGGACTGTGTAAAAACACAGCTGTAATTTCTACATGGTGAAATCAAAATGTATAAAAATGGCCTTTATTAAAATCTGACAATGTGCACTTTAACCACATGTGATTTTCTTCTATTACTAAATCTCAAATTATGGAGTACAGATGCAAATAAATAAATTATGGTCATTTGTTCCAAAAACATTATGGAGGCTACTGTGAGTTCATAAGGGATAAGGAACAGAGTTTATATAAGGTAAAGAGGCCATTTGGCCCATTGAATGCTCCACCATTCGATCATGGCTCATCTATCTTTTTTCTCTCAACCCTGTTCTCTTCTCCCCGTAACTTTGACTATCTTTATTAAAACCTGCGGTGACCGCACCTGGAGTATTGTGTGCAATTTAGGTCTACTCCTTTGAGGAAGGACATTCTAACCCATGCTATTGAGGGAGTGTATCAGGCGTTACTGGATGTCAGATTTAGCTCTAAGGGCTAAAGGAAACAAGGGATATGGGAAAAAAAGCAGGAACGGGTCACTGATTGGAGATGATCCGCCATGATCACATTGAATGGCGGAACGGGCTCGAAGGGCCGAATGGCCTACTCCTGTACCTATTTTTCTCTGTTTTCTATGTTGTTCCAACCTATCAATCTCCGCTTTAAACTGACATCTGCACCAATCAAGAATCTACAGTTTCTATTTCTGCCTTAAAAATATCCAATGACTTGGCCTCCACAGCCATCTGTGGTAATTAATTCCACAGATTCACACTCGCTCTGACAAAAGAAATTCGGCCACCTAACCTCCATTCTAAAGCAAAGATCGTGAGGCCGAGCAAGATGGTGCCCACACTCATTGCAAAATCAATGGACTGATGTGTAGTAAGCGCACGGTAGCGTAAACTTCCGAAGCATTTCAGTAACGCCAACCCCATCTTTGACCGACATCGACTTCAGTTATGCGTTCAGTTAAAAACGGAGACATACCTTGTATATGGAGTAACTGCAGATGCTGGTTTAAACGAAAGACAGGCACAAAAGGCTGGAGTTGTAAATCAGCAGATCGGGCTGCATCTCTGGAAAAAAGGAATAGCGTTGGAGATATTTCAGTCAACTTTTCGATAGTGCCATGTTCTCCCGTTTGATGGTCATCCTTCGCCCTGCTCCCTGGTCTCGGCTAACCACACCAATCTGCCATACTTGCTGTTGGTTCGCGTGTGTAATGTTTGGCGGGAGTTCCTTGAGGGGAGAAAAGCGCCGGCACCGGAGAGATCTGATGCGAACGTGCAGACAGTCAGGGGACAAAAGCAAGAGATCATAAGAGCGGATATGTGACATTTGCTGGTCGAAGACCCTTACTTCAGACTGGAGACTGTTTCTTATAGTCGCTTCATGAAGTTCATAGGAAAGGTAAACAGGAGGTATTGGCATATCTTCCATTCATTTGTCCTTGGTACCATCTATATCTCTTGTTCTTTCCCCTTGAATCCAAATCAAACACACAAACACACAGCATGACAGCAGATCGGTGCGGGCCGAGACGCGAGGAGCAGGGGCGAAGGATGACAACGGCAAATGGGTCATGCAGCTATTGAAATTAGTATGGAAATGGTAAGCAATCAACAAGGCGGAAAAATTTTAAAAACACCCGAAGGAAATAATGTTTAACAAAACAAATTGTGGCCATCCAAGCGTTCGCTCCGTGTCAGGATGGAGGCGGGGGAGTAGCGTGTCATGGGATCGGAAGGGGGGGGGATGGGGGGGGGAAGGATGCATTGAGTGGGTTGCTAGGATTTATCCAGAGCATCCGTTCCTAGTGCAATATCTTGTATGTTCAACAGTTAATATAAGGAAGACTAGCAGGTATCTACGGCAGGAAAAAATCCTTTAAACACATCACCTGAAACTGAAAAAATAAAAAAGATGATATGTGTGGTAAAATTGGGTAAAATAATACTAAATTGTGAAGACAGCCAGACAAAAGGCATTACTAGATAGCTAAGAGCGAGGACGGAAGGTCCCCGAAAAATGGTGCTGAAGATTTATCACATGGACTCAACTACCATTGGTAGTATAGTAGGTCGATGTCGCGTGTCCACTCTTATATCTATTTGTTTCTAAAGGGCTGTCGCTTTACTCTGAGGTCTAGTGCTCTCTGGTCTATCGTTGTGAATGAAGGTCTTTGATTTGTTGGGGGGGAACCCTCAGAACTGGTTGTATGGTGGGTTTGAGTGATTATGATGTGTAATGAGTATATCATACTCGGACATTGATCAGTGTGGCTTTGCTTGGGGATGTGGGTATGGGGGGGGGGGTGAGCTGGTTATGTTATGTGGTTGGGAAAAGTGGTAAGTACATATGTGGAGAATTAACTCACGGATCTGACATCGTCGAGGAGAGATTAGTAATCAGGGTGACGTTTCGGTGCAGACCCGTCTTCAGAACTGATACGGAGATGTTCTTAGTCTAAATCGCATATGGCGAAGGGGGGTTTTGCACATGTCTATCTAGTGGCCAGACAATCAAACCCTTCTTATCAGCCGTCTAAACAACCTGACATTAGATTGCATGTCGCTTCTGTTACCCAATCATCTATTTTAATACCACTCTTCAGTGAAGAAAATTTGAAGCATCCTTTCCTGTGCTGGTAGGCTTATACTACCACAGTTAAGATGAAGCCACTCCGCCAGCAAAGAAACAGTTCATACACACACGCTCTTGCTGCAGCAAACTACACTGGCTGCTTGTGAAAGCCATGTGGGGGGGTGGGGGGGGGGGTGGTGAGCATCAAGTATGTCCAAGGTAACACAGAATTCATGGACGTCGTAAAACCCCTCTCACAATATTATTCAGCTGCACAGCGCCCGAAGCATTTTCAATGTAAGATAGGAACCGTTAGAAAGGTTTTGACAATCTAACGACAAGAGAAATCGATCTGGGGTGATCCTACAAGGTCAGTACAAATGCATAGACGGAAGAATTAACATGTCATTGACATTACTACGAGTAATCTGAACCGAGCATTCGAGAGCTGTGTGGCACGCAGTAGAGCTGCTGCCTCTCAAGCACACGATCAGTCAGCGGTCACCCCGGTTCCATCGGCATAAGACGCTTGGTGCTTGTGCTGTGTATGGTTTGCAGCGTCTCCGACCATGTGACACGCAGTGGGGTAGTGCCCCTGGGCTCCATATCCCTCCTCACTCTTAATAAGACAGAATTGCGCATATTAAAATTGTAGGGTAAAATAATGCCCCCTTTGTAAAACTCGCCCCACACCCAGTATGTAGGGGAGTACAGGTGAAAATATAACATAATATATATTGTAGTGTGATTGACAATGCCAGAGGCTGGGCTAGGGTGGTATGCAATGCTATTCATCTGGCCTCGTTTAACCAGAGATACAAGTAGAAATTCTTTTTTCGTATAACATTCAGACAAATATCACTGTATTATGATAAACACTTAAGATACATGAGACTCAAGCATCTCATAATCTATGTACTTCATGTAACACAGCCATACACTGGAGAGCAGTTACTAAGAGTCCAGTTTGGACACTATTTACAATCTATGCTCATGTCGAAGTATTAAAGTGGGGCAATGATCTTTGATCTGACTAAGGTGCTGTTGTCCTACGCGGTATAGTGCAGAGTCAGGGATCTGAGCCAAGTGTACCGTGTGTCCTCACGCCTCGGCTCTTAATGAAGTGCTGTTACGCATGCTGTATTCGTTTAAAGCTAAAGGCAATGTCCCTCGTAGTCAGCCAGAGGATGATGGCAATGAAACCATAACGCCATGTCAAAAGGTCTAGGAAGGGAGGGCAGGTAGATTTGCTATCGCCTTCACCTATTCCTCCACTAGATGGTGTAGGCCAACTTTATCGCCGGGACCAACTGGGTTAACCTAGGTACTTCTTTCCTAAGCTGACCGTACACCTCTCTACACCACTTCTAATTGGTGCAGGCTTCCATGATAGGTAGACAGCAGCCTTCATATCAGCATACAAGACAATTGATTCAGCTGGGTCTAGATTGGAAAGACTATGAGGATTCGACCATAAAGACCAACTACCTATTAGCCCTTTTTCTCATCGAGCGATGGGGTGGGGGGGGGGGGGGGGGGGGGGGGGGGGGGGGGGGGGGGGGTGGGGGGTGGGGGGGGGGGGGGGGGGGGGGGGGGGGGTGGGGGGGGGGGGGGGGGGGGGGGGGGGGGGTGAGTTGAGTAAGTAAAGAAGTGGAGAATGATGTTTATAGAGTTTTATGATAAGGATATGGTAGATTGGGTTTGGAGTAATGTAAAAAGTAGGTAGTAATGATAGAGGTTATGATAAGTGATTGAATGGGAGAATATATTGGAAGAGTAAAAGTGGTAATGGTATGATAGAGGTTTATAGATAGTAGAATTGAGATATATGGTGAGAAGTAATAAAGTGGGTAGAATATGGGGGGTTTATTATAAGTTAATGTGTAGAATATTGAGAGTAAGAAAGTGGTGAGAGTAAGTTATATATAATGGAGAAACTCATGGGTGCAGCAGCATGCTTAAGAGGCGACGAGGAGTATACTGGGGCTGACGTATTCGAGTCGATCACTTCTTCAGAGAAATCCAGCATCTGCAAGTTTCTTCTTTATCGGCTCGCTTTAAATGCTGCTAGCACTACGGCCATGACCTGCTGAGTTTCTCTAACCAGGCCTTTGTGTAGACCTCTCCGTTTCTCCATTCATTGCTGGCAAAGTCCTTCTGTAATCACGAAGAGTTACTCACGACTCGGTGTATCGTCACCTTATCTCATGTCGCCACAGGAATCGCCATACCCGCTGGCGGGGGGGGTGAGTTACTCCCCAGTCACTCTGTCTTAATCTCGCTTATATAATGTTTATTAATTGGTCTGGTTTCGTTGTTGTCTGCGGGCCATCATCAGTGTGAGCCTGTCTACATTTGAGGCTCCCTAGAATCCCGTTATTCTAATAATTCAGTGCAGGAAGAATCTAAAGTCAAGGGTATATAGAGCTTGGACAAGGAAATCGCACGCGAACATCACCCGAGGAGACACCAGTTCTTCTTGCGCTCGAGTCCACGGAGACCAACTTCTATATCAATCTTCCCGGTCTGGGCTCAATTCAAGATATGTGCGTTGATGACACGGAGACAACATAATGGTATGGCAGATTAGGGCTACTTCATTTAGTCTTTCACTGTGATATATTTCTCCTTCTGCTTCAACATTGCCTGGGATGCGTTCACTGGAGCTTCCTGTCTTCATCCCTCTAACAAACAGTGTACTGGTGTAAAAATGTGGATAGAAATTAAGACATTTAACTGGACATTTGGAGCCTGTCCGTGCAAGACAGGATCTTGCTTTAAGGTTAATTTGGGACCCTAAGAAGCTAGGCAAGTGGGCAACAGGCCGAGATTTAGATCACGGCAATCTTTTGTCGTATAACTAATGATGTGTGATCTGCTTATTTCATATAGTTTGTTGTCACGTTACTAATTATCTTTGAGTCTGTGTCTTTCCAGATTACCATCGACGCCATTCACCAGTGTACACAGATAACCAGATACAAGGGAATATACGTTAGTGCATTGCGGGTAAGTGTCAAATATAAGTCCCATTAAGAGGTATCCAAAACCATCTCGCAATGAGGTTAGTTCTTGGTGCTCAGTGAGTCCCGCTCTCATGGTGGTGGTAAGCGAATGGTACTATCAGCGAATTGCGTAAATAGAGCAAGCTGGAGGAAGGAAACTATATACGCCTGGAACTTGGTAGGAGGGACATTCCCACAGCTCTGTACCAGGTTTCAGTCCAATGGATGAAGGGGAGAAGAGGAGTAAAGCCAGGGGTGTGGGCGAGGACTTCGTCGGCAGAGATGATAGATGGCTTATTGCTATTACGTCCATTAAGTGCCTTGAGGCAGCGGGAGGTAGTGTAGAATGAAATGAATGAGAATAGGGAGTATTAGTTAGTGTGATGAGATATCATTGGCGTGTCAACAATTCCCTTCAATTTTCTTGCAGTCTGATTGGAGCTCGTTCACTGCAACCGTAGTTCAACTTGAATCAGGCACGTATAAGAATGCTGTAAAACTCAAATAAAGCGCCTACCATCATTAATTTCAAGAGGGCTTTGTATACCAAAAACAAGATGTAAATGTTGATGTCTCTATAAAGGCCAGCATTTGAATAAATGAGAGCAGTTTTGGGCACGGAAAACTACGATTCAAGCCATAATCTGAGGGAATGAAAGGGATGCTGGCTCTGAGAGGGTCCAAGTTGACAAAATGGATACCAAGGAATTCGTGGGTTACTCTAATCATCCGAGCAAGTTGGCGGGCACTGGGCCTGGAGCTATCATTAATTAGTCAAGAAAGATGGGACCGATCATTAAATCTTACAGATACGGTGAATCGGGAGCCTGGAGTAGAGTGGTATGTGGAGAGGATATTGTTCCACTATAGTGCTGAAGAGTCTAGATCTCCAGCGAGCTAGCAAACATTATAAAGGCTAGATGCAGCGAGAATTTCTTATAGTCAAAGGGTGTGAAAATCTAGGAATTCTTTGCCAGTAGAAGGCAATGAGGTGGCCAGTCAGTGGATATTTTAAAGGCAGAAATAGATACTGTAGGCATTCTTGATAGGTGCGTAGTGTCATTATGGGTGAGAAAGGCCAGTAGAATGAGTGGTTTCAGAGGGAGAGATGATCAAATAAACGGAATCAGTCGCATTGATTGAATTGTGCAGTAAGTACGAAGTTTGATAGAGGCTTGAATGGCCTTGAATCTAATCCCTATGACCTTATAGACAGCTTACAGGCCTATGCATCCCCACACGGACAAATGCTATTCTTTGGCTATTACATTCTGTGGTAGTTAATGGTGCGGGTATAGTAGGGGAAAGGTAACCAATTGCTTAAGGCATCATGGACAGCTTCTAAACCAAGTAATGCATTTGTGTCTATTCTGCCAAGACGAAACTTCAATATGACGGCATGACTAACAGATAGCTGTAGACCATATAGAAACCGGGTGTGGATTTGTTCAGAGAGCTCCAAAGGCCTGTACTGGCAACTTTATGTAATCATCTCGCGACGCCTGAAGGACATACATCTGTCAGTGTGATATATGACGTCATACATATATCTGGTGCACAGAAAATTACAGTCTGAGTGGTTGGTGTTATAACTATAGTAGCTGGGATTACTGACACGAGGGGCTTAGATAAGCACAAACTGAAGGCAAACTGAACGCAGCGCTACCTACAATCAAGAGACAGGTGCTGAACCACTAACTATCTAGTCTCATTCGTGACTCCTCCCCGCACTGTCCTTTGAGAGCAGTAACTTCCTAGCTTGACTTTTAGCTTTGCATGAAACATTATTTCCTATCTTGTACACGAAATAGTAGTATGCTGTAAACGGCATCGATTTGTAAATCATTATGGAGGAGGGGGGGGGGGGGTGGGGGGGGGGTGGGGGGGGGGGGCTGACTGGTTTAGCACTACGGAGTGCAAATTTGCGTATGCAAAAGACTTCAACCAATGCAATCGCACATAAGCCCTAAGATTGTTATTTACCACAATCTCTCCATCCCGTTCCCGCACCACAACTTCCATACCCACCGTTCCATTCGTGTCCCCCACCGTCATCAGCGAACACCACATTTAGAGATCCCTCAGATCTCCGCGTACACCATCATCCTAACCACATTTAAGCATTGACCGCTTCGTAAGCAACTTATCAAAGCAAGCAACGTCAAAAACCATCCCATCTTAAGCTGGACTTTATAACCCTCCTTAATTTACATATCTTCTATATTCTATATGCCTCTTAAACGATTCCTCCTCAAATCTTCACTTTGGATCCTAAACTCCCCTAACTCTGCCTTACGCGTAGTTCTTTGAATGTGAAACGCCCCAGTTCCTGACAAAACTCTTATCCGTGACTTTTCTTGGGCCATGCATTTTACCTTCGTTACCTCAAGCTCACAGTATGCGTTTCCAGTCAACTGTACTTCAAGCGCTGCTTCTCACGGGGATAGCTTGCACAGCCATGCACTGAAATCCTGTGTTAACGAGAGCGGGAGGACTGGCATGCTCAATTATGTTGCTCTTGGGTACGTTAGAGCATTACAGGATAGTATTCACGGGAATGAGGGGGAAAAAAAGAATAAGAGGAATGGGGTTTGCCTTCGTTTGGTTGAGGAGGAAGTCAGCGGTCAGTGACATTATTGACGGTTCATCTAGTGAGCTAGTGTGGGGTGGCAGGCTAGGAGGAACTAAGAAAGGGATGAAAGAAAACTATTGTTGGTGAGTGTACTTACCCAGACCCCAACATAGTCAAACTCGAATTAGATAGAACAAATGTGTCGGGGAGATTGGCATAGATCAGGGCTGGCAGGTCAAATAAGAGTTGTTGCAGTAGGGGATTTTAAACATATTCTCCCAAGTATAACCCTGCGGAAAATCATAATGTGGTGAAGGGTTTAGTGGGGTGCAATTCCTCAAGACGGCAGTGTCAAGAGAGTTTTCTTAAGTCGTATGGTGGAACCCCACTCTCCACATGTGAGACAGTGGCATTAAATTGGACATTGGGAACGACGCAAGTTAATGAAGTAGATTGTGGAGGGAGAACCTTTTGAGGGTAACCAATATGTGACGAGAGGTTTGATTAGGCTTCGATGATTAGTTATCGGGAATCCGGGGACGGAGAGGGTCCACATGTTACAAATGGCAACAAAACTGGGGTCAGGGCCAACATTGAGGGTATAGAGGAAGGTCTAAACTAAAGTTGACTGGAGGCAGGTTATTTGAGGGGAAAGGAACATCGGGCCAAGTCGGGATTTTTAAAAAAATGTACTGAAGAATGGCTCAGTGATATGTATTGTCCCCGCGTAGGAGTGAAGGGCTAAAAAGCAAGCATGAACGTAAGGCGAGGCTTGGGCTTGCCGAGGGGAAGTTGATGCATAGTTAGTTAAAAAACAAGAGTGCTGGCATGGGACATGGTATAGGGCAGGGTCTGGGTACTCAAAGTTCATTTCCTAGGAAGTAGAGTTTTTGAGGAATTTAGTCATCTAGAAGGAGTATACGTGAATAAAGGATAGATGGCAAAGGAGGCAAGAAAATAAATTTTATAAATGCTATAATGGGTATGGAGAAAAGGGGTAACGCAGAGAGAGATGGAGACTGTCAGGGATAGAAAAAGAGCGGACATCAACGCTGCTTGTAGGTGGTCCGCAGACAGTTGATCGGACAAGGTTCGTCAATGAGTACGTTCTCCATAAACCGACGTGATTTACTAGAGCAGGGCAAAAACGAGGGCAATGAGACAGGAGCAAAATTAGAGCAGTCACTGCCGGAGAATTGTCTGAGAAGCCCCGCATTGCAGAAAGCTCACTAGACTTTCATACCACTTTAACGCACTAATTTCCATCCTGCGCATACAAATACTACCTGGATGCCATTCTCTGAGCATCGTCTCGCGACACGGTAGACGATGATCTAACGTTTTGCTAAGATATCATTATCAGTCGTGTCTCCATCACAGGAGAACAAGACTATTGACCTGACATCATTACTAGCAACCTCTCTGACTCGCCTAAAGCTCATCAGACTGCACTTCTTCGCACACCAGCCTAGCTTCGGCCCTACTAGCCCAATATCGACTTCGTCTACACACGCATCTGCACCCAGGATGAGTGTTCCAAACCAGACATGTCCTCATATACTTTAGGGGGGGGAAATGGGGTTTCTGCTCTTCGGCTATTATAAGACGCAGGCTTCTCACTAGGGTCTCCCTAATATCAACGGCAGCTAGCTCGCAGCGATCTACTCCGATCCTATCGCACACACGATTCACATTAATACAATGGACAGGGACGCGTCGCCCCGCTTGTCCTCACCTTACTATCCGAATCAGCCTGTTTTCTTCGAATTTCTAAGTCCAGGCATACAACATATAATCCTCTCAACAACTTTTGTCTCAACTTTCCAACGGGATCCCACTCACTGGCCACTATCCTCCCATGTCTCGCACGTTAGTGATGGAAGTAGGGAACAAAATTAGTTAAGATAACTGAGCAAATTCAAACGGAAGTTGGCCCTTGAAGAGCCAAAAAAATGGGTGAATTTAATTAAGGGAGATACAAGGAATATGTCAGATGAGTAAGAATGCAGTGGTAGCTTGGATCCGTCTATCACTAAGGAGGAGGAACAGCAAACAATCTTCCTGATATATAGTGGCCAAAGGATCTTGGGGTGACGTAAGAACTGAAGTGAAATCCCACATTAGGCAGGCGAATCGGGTGTTGGAATAGACCTAGATGAGGACTGAGAAGGCTGGATAATCAGCGCCTAGGGCGCTAATGGACTGGCATGTCGCGCAGGATAGCTTAAGAAGTAGGCTACTTATGAGAATGCGTGATGCATTGGTGATAATTTTTTCCCATATGTTTCTATAGGACTCAGGATTAGGTGATCATTGTCCTGTGGAATTGGAGGTAGGGCAAATGTTACTCAAGAGCCACTTTAAGAATGGCGGAAGTTAGAAAACAAGAATTATAGACCAGTTAGCCTGACATCGTGGTAGGGGAAGATGGGCTGGAGTCCAATGTGATGGAAAGATGAGATACACAGCTCGCAACGACCCTTTTGGATAACAGTAATCATAGATCGGTACTCCGAGTCAGCCATGGATTTACGACGGGGAAATCATTACTTGACCTAATCAATCTCTAGAAATTTTGTACACTAGGAAATATATACATAGGGAGATGAATATTGTGGATGTCAGTGTAGTTCTGTACTTTTCAGAAAGCATGTGGTAAAGGTTCCAGGACGCTACATAGTAAGATATAGTGGGCGGCAAAATTATGGCCACAGGCTAGTTGGGGTAGTAGTGCTGCCACTGGATAAGTGAAGTGTTGGGCAGATCAGGAAAGCAAAGAGTATGGGACTTAAAACGGGTCCCTCTTCAGAATGGCGAGGCTAGTGACTTAGTTAGGGTTACATGCGAAATGCTCAGGATGCTAGGGGAGCACGTGAGATTCGCTATCTAGCCTTAATAGACAAAGGTTGCGGGCTAGGGCTTATTTACAATATACATCATTATGATTTTATGTAATGAAGGGTATTCAAATGTACATAAACCAAATTGCAGATGACAACTAAAGCTGGGTGCATTGTGAAACTGTGAGGTAAAGGATGCTATGGGAATGCAAGGGTTACATGACAGGCTTGGAAGGAGTGGCAGATGCAATGGCTATAAGATGATGTTTAAATGGCAGACTATATCGTGTATGTCTAATGGCCCACCCAGCTTTGAGTTAGCAAATAGCAGGAAGCAGAGTAACTATCTTAAAAGGCGTCAACGTTTGGGAAAAATGGAGAAGGATACAACCACAGGGACTACCTAGTTGGGGTCCTTGTACATCAGTCTATGAAATGTAAGGTCATAAGCGGTGCAGGCAGAGCCCCCCTCCCCACCCACCCCGCAAGGTGAAGAAAGCGAATGGCATGTTGGCCTTATAAACAAAGAGGAATCAAGATAATAAGGAGCAAAGAGGTCGCTATTGCAGTTGTAGGCAGCAGCGCCAGTTAGCGAGACACACACCTGGAGTAGTTCGTCAGTGCAGTTTTGAGTCGCCCTAAAATTTTAGGTCAGGAATGGACAATCATTGCTAATTGAGGAGGAGTTGGCCAGCGTGTCTCGTAACAGGTTTAACAAGGTTAATTCCCAGGGGATGGCGGAGTACTCTGTACATATGGCTGAGAGAATGGAGGCTGCTGGCTTGTACTCTATGTGATTTTGATTAGAAGGAATGGAGAGTGGATCTCATTGAACACATATAAGCATGATGTTAATTGGAGGCTTGGACACGCTACGAGACAAGGAAAACATGTTCCCAGATGTTGGGATGTCCAAGAACCAAGGGGCCACTTTTTTCAAGAATAAAGAGAGAGTTAAGATGCCTGCCATTTAGAACAGAGATAGAGAAACACTTTTTCTCACAGTAGAGTTGTGAGTCTAGTGAAATTCTGCTTGCCTGCATGAGGGCGGATAGTCAGGGAATATGTCGGAGTAAGTGGCGAAAGGAGATCAGGGCATTGAAGTAAGAAGCAGGGGATATCT
This sequence comes from Okamejei kenojei, assembly GCA_035221665.1. Taxonomy (NCBI): domain Eukaryota; kingdom Metazoa; phylum Chordata; class Chondrichthyes; order Rajiformes; family Rajidae; genus Okamejei; species Okamejei kenojei. The sequence continues at coordinate 818,658 of CM069133.1, forward strand.
GCGAGAGAAGGGCAAGTGAACGGGGTACTCGATTGTAGTGGAATGATCAGCACATGATCACATGAATGGGCAAGTGCAAGGCTCGAAGGGTCCAAGATGGCCAGTAGCATTGCGACTAGCAAGACATAATTCCTCTTATTGTCGCACCTCTTTCTGCTTTCTGCGCGGTGAGGCAGAAGACAGTTCGGCTCCTATACCCCGCTTGGTCAAGCTTCGTACCCTTCCCAACGCCAGAACCAATCCCCCTCCCGGTAACTTTTCCCCTGGCAAAACATAGCAGGAGAATGCAATAAACATTACCTAGTCCCTTTATCTCCCCCCCTATCGATTCCATGCCAAGGACCCCAAAGATCTTCTCCAGATGAGGCTAGGAGGTTCACGCTTTGCACCTGCCTCCAACCCAATCCATTACTACTGTAATCTATCGCGCTGTTTTCGCAGGGTGGTCAAATTCACTACATCAGGCGAGAGCTAAGAGGCAGAGCTCGAGCGATCGGTTCGGTACACGTTTCAGGCTGAACCGAACATAACACCTCTGCTCAATCCGTCTTAACCGAACAACCTGATCTCCACGGATATTTGCTTCGCATCATCATCTCGAATGGAACTATAATCCGCTAATCTGACCTTTACTGTCCTGGGCCTCCTCCGCATTGTCAGAAGTGAAGTGCCCATGCAGCAAATTGGAGGAACAGCCACCTCATATTTCCTTTGAGAAGCTTATGATACCACGACCAGTCGGATATGAACATGTGACTCTCTACACTTCTCAAGTAGCCCTTGTTCGCCCTCTCCTCCATATGGCCCTTTGTGCTTCGCCTCCCCCAGTTCTTCTCTTCACAGTCTTTAGCTGTCTCCCGACTACATTCTAAATGCGTCTGTCCAAGCCCACATCCAACTGACATCAGTCTGAAGAAGGGGTCTCAAACGACCCTAAAAATCGTCACATTTCCTCTCATCCTAGAGATGGCTGCCTGACTCTTCACGAGTTACTACGCCACATTTTTGTCTTACCTTTAGAAAGATATTGTACGTTCGTTCTCCTGGCAGCCAATGTTCATAGGAAATATGTTCGGCAAGGGTGGTAGAAGGGGTTCAGAGAACGATTTACAAGGATAGGTTGCGCCCGGCGAGCTGCTAGAGGGTGTGAGCTGTATAGGGAGAGGTTTGAGTAGGAAATGGTCTCTATTCCATCGGAGGGCGCAAGGAAGAATAGGGGAATCTTAGCGGAGGTGAATAAAATCAATGAGAGGAATAGATCCGGGTAGAGTGTACAATCTGCTTGCCGCAGAGTAAGTGAAATTGAGGACGGGCATGATGGAGAACGAATAAGTTGCAAAGGTGAAGGGGAAAAGTATTTAATAGGAAATCCGCGAAGGTGAGTTTGGCACACAGAGGCGTGTGGGTGTAATGTGAATCACAGCTTGCCAAGAGGAGGTAAGTTGAGGCTTGGGTTCTATCCAAGTGGTTGAGAAAGCAGTTAGACATGGTACATTTGCTAGGAGTTCAGGTTTGGAAGGGATAATGAACCAATTTGCATAGGCAGGTTGGTAATCGTGTAGCTGAGACATGTTGGCCAGTGTGCGCTAGAGTTTGGAGCCGAAGGGCCTGTCCTCCACTCTGTACTCAGCACTGATTAACTCTATGAATAAAACTGAATGGAAGAACACAAGTGTTTAGTTAGTTGAGGAGATACAGGCATAGAAAAGAGGCCCTCTCAGCCTCAATCCATGCACAGCGGACCACAAGGGTCTATGTATCCCTTTATCCTCACTTTCTCATGATCACCTCCCCTTACACACTAGGGTTAACTTGACAGGTGAGGGCCAATATACAGATGGCGCTACTAACATGCGCGAAAAATTTGGAAAGTGGCGGGGTTAAGCAAAAAAAAAACCAGGCACAGCGGAGATGATCCAGCGGGAGAATGTAGCAAAACTACGGATTATGCAAGACATCACAGCGTTCACATCAGGATGGAAGCCGTGTACTTTTCCTGCCGCTGTGAATGCAGCAATCTTCTAACTCGGCTGCGGGGGCACACCTTTATCATGCCCTATGGTGGTCACAAAGGGAGACATTGGAGAACACAGGCATTCGCCGCTCCCTGACTGGGATTGAGACCCGGAGGTCCTCTGGCTGTGTGAGGCTATCAGCGCTCTTCACAGACTGTCACGCACTGTGTCCTCCAAGAGCTGTCAATTACAACATGTTACTATGCTGGGGCTCAGGCTCAGTAACATGTCGCTGAGACTGTTATTAACTCGCTGACCGATGAAAGTCAGCAGCCTCCGCCACAATACTAGTCAGTCCCCCCGGGTATAGATCGCAGGGGTAGCGGAGACGTGTCATCTGAGCTGATCTACACCCGCTTCAGCCACTGGTTTGAGATTGAATTGTGGCCAAATCACTGGGGCGGCTAAACCGTGAAGAAAAAGAGGAGATGAAGGCACTAGCCTGCCCACAATGCGGACTTTTGAGACGACTGGCCCAGGGACTAATTCAACAACCGTATTCAGACATGATAATTTCACCCACCGACGAACACCTCAGTCTTAGCGACAACCTACAACAGCCAAAACATTTAGTTGCCTAATCTAGTCGCGACAGAAGAATATGTTCAAGCCAATGTTGAAATGTTGTGGCTAGCTCCTTGCATCTGTAGTCGCCCATAAATAATGGCCGGAAGTGGAAGTAAACAGGCCCATAAAGGGGCAGTCTGGCCAATATTCGAGCGAGATAGTCTGCGCCAATTTTCATCTATCAGTTTAGACCAGCTAAGGTCAAAGAACATCATCCAAGAAGGGCTGAAAGGTACCATTGGTGTTGGTAACAAGAGCGACAAGACGTCACCAATCACATTGGCCATGGTCTTGTCTCTCCTCCTATCGGCTCTTGCTCATCTCGCCCAGCTTTACTTTAGTTTCTGATTATTAGTCGACGTGTGCCAAGATACAATGAAAAGCTTTATTTGCGTTTAATCCATATCCAGTCAGCAAATACAAGAATATGTGTGGATTGACAGATCGAGCCTTTCACCGAGTGTACATGATACAGGATAAACGGGAATAACATTTTTTTTTTTAAGGATTGTTGTTTGTGTTTTGGGGGTCATACGTAGTAAGCAATGATACTGTAATGTTCCAAAAGAATATATAAATTACAAAATTAATACTTTAAAAAGAGAAGTTCCAAGGATCTACAATGATGGAGAATAAGTTGGGGGGTCAGGACTACCAGCTTCGCCAATAAGTTAAATATAGACCGCGTCTCTAAGCTTTCTGAAACGCCCCTACTACAATTCAGCCTGAGAAAGGCTCCGCTAACCTGAATACATGCATGCTATCCATGTTCTCCGTCATGTGGATGTTGGGGCATGACTACGCAGTATTTTGTGTAGTGTTTTATGTAACATGCCAAGGCATCTGTAGTTCGCTTGTGGTCTACAATAGTCGTTGGTGTTGTCCGTGATCGTTAGAGGCAGACCATCAGGCAACACTTCCCTTATCCTGGTGATATTTCTACCCAGCACCAGACACAACTGTTGTGATATAGAAATCTAACAAATAGTAAATCAACATCCAAGAGCCATTCCAGCTAGAAGTATATGCAGCCAGTATAACCGAGTAGAGAGTGTTTACAACGTGGGCAGAGTGGATAGTACTAGGATTGAAAGTCTGCGCATGAGGAGGTCATATGAGAGCGAGGTACAGTAAGCAGCATGTTAACAGACAACATGGCAGGATACCTGATAGGAAAGAGAGTACAAGAAGAGATATGGGCCAAATGCAGGTCAGGTGTGACTGGCGTATGTTGGGCGTTGTTGCTTGCGGCGCATTGGCAAGTGGGCTGAAGGTCCTGTTCTGTGCTGTGGTGACTGTGAACTCTCTTAAGAGTTAAACATCAGAGAAAGGCGCACAGTGTGTTTTCATAGACTAAATGAGACAAACTCACAAGTGGTTCACAGCACATACAGACACACATAGACACACAAGTCGCACAGGCAATACACATAGACACACACAGCGACATGAGGGTCACGACAGCTTAGCCAGGCGGGACCACAGCAGGGGTCACATCGCATAAACAGACAACACTATAATCAACACACACACAACGGGTGCATCACACATAGGTACACCACGCACGCATCAGGTCACCACACATAGCCACAGTGAAAAGACATCACACATCAAGCTCAACACACCGACACATAGACAAGATACTATCGAGAACCGACACTCCAGCTCACACTCTTACGACACACACGCAAATACGTATTTGCTGTGCTGGAATGAGCTTAGCTGCTTTTAAAAATGTTGTTTTGTGGATTAACAGGGTCTTCAAAGCTTAGTATTTATTGGACAGATGTAATCTAGCTTAAAGTTTTGACATTAAATTTAGGGCCCCGCAAAACAACGTGTTATTTAAATCATTGTGCAATGTTGAACCAACCTCCCACGAAAGTCGCTGAGCATCATGGGTGATGATGATTCGAGTGGGGGGTGTTATTTGGGGGGGGGGTTCATGAGCGCGGCCCTACTGACGCATTATCAAGCATTCTAATGTCTGAAGAAGGGTCTCGACCGGGGCGAAAAAGCGTCACGCCATTCCTATCTCATCCCAGAGATGCGTGGCGCTGACGTGCGCTGGAGTTACTACCAGTTTTTTGTGATCTGTCTCAGTTAAAGCGCAGTCATCTGCAGTTTCCTTTCCTGTTATAAAAGGAATGGCATATGCTAAGATATCAGGCATGGGCTCGGGCCTTCCTTGTTGGGAGATTCCCAGTTTTTCTCACGCAATCCAATAATATTACACTCACAAGCGCTGGATAAAAATAGCTCGATAGTAGGGCATCAATCAGCGTTTTGCAAAAATCACAATGAAGTTTGCAGCCACTAGCTCTCCGCCACACGAGCAGTACATAACCCACTAACACACACACACAACGCGCGTCTGTTGCTAGGCAAACTCCTGCTGGCTGTGAAAGCCACAGTCAATAAGTCGCAGATGTACCAAGCTTGGTGCCCCTTGCTCATCAACAACGACCACGCATCACTACATTTCAGCATGAAGAGCCTTTTAGAAACTTTTGAAAGACTTTACCGATCAAAAAGAAAAGGTAAAACCGGGGAATTCTCTTCCAGCCAAAGGTCAGTACATAATGCCAAGGGAAGTTTCTGTTGCGCGTGTTACTAAATCACAAACTTTTGCTTTGGGTAAAAATGTCACTTGCTGGATAGAAAATAAGCAGGAAGCTTCGCAGCTTGCATCCTTGGAAAGTTGCTGGTACTTGTTCTGAATAGTAGGGTTTTGGCAGCGTGGTCAGGGCAATCTATCTGTCGGGTTAGCTAAAGGTGTCATAGGATTTTGTGCTTCCTCAGAGACATAGTGTGAGGTTTGGTCTACAACATTGTCGGACATCTCCTCGATTATGTCCCCTGTGCCACTGAATGAGAGGTTAAACCAAAAGCACTTTATTTGTTGGTAAGACACAGTGCTCGGAGTTGAACTCAGCGAGGGCCAGCTATCGGTTTCAGCCGGAAACGGTCAGCCATATCCATCGTTCTCCATCAGGACAGATGCTTGTGCTGACCCGGGCTGGGTTATCTCCAGAATGGGGGGGGGGGGGGGGGGGGGGAGCACCTCTGTGTAAAACGTCACCTATCCATCGTTCATCTGATTTCGACAGATGCTGCTGACCGCCTGAGTTACTCCAGCAACAAGATCTGTGAACGTCACTCTATCGCATATTCCGTCCACAGATGCAAGGCCTGAACCCGCTGAGTTCACTCCTCCACTCTGAGAAACGTCACCTATCCATACGTCCGCCAATCTATCTGATGCTAGCTGACACCGCTGAGTTACTCGCATGCATTCTGTGAAACCAGTCACGAATACTATCCCATCGTTCCCACCATCAGATGCTGCTGCCTGACACCGTCTGCAGTTACTCCAGTCACGCTGTGTTTTGCCTTTGTTTCAGCTACGGCAGTTCAGCAATCCTCACACACACATCAGTCCGCACAATCAGAGCATCGCCCCAGGGCGCTTCAAGCTTCTTCCTTAACCAGATCTCAGTGCAGTGCCGTCTACGTCTAGCTTTGAGAGACCAGGCGTAGACTCAGCAACTCTGTTTCACTGCAAAACTACGAACCGCGTTCAGTAATAAATCTCTTGCCTCGTCCAAGGTCTACTAGATCATCCTGCTGCACAATAACGCATTTTAATTGCCGCCTTTTTCCGCATCTCCCCGTTACTTGAAGAGATGAATACTATCTCTCTATG
>CM069133.1:825445-899006 GCA_035221665.1 Okamejei kenojei
TTGATGCTGGTTTCGGTAGAACTCTGCGTGTCAATCCCTTCTTACCTACCCTTTCATGGGTTTCCGCGTTATGTCTCCTTATGATATGGGGGTTTTAATCTATTTTGCCCTCACTAGCTTAAATTAGGGGATACTTGGTCAGTCCTGGATACAAAAACAGCAGTAATGCTGAGCGCTATAGTAAGGCCGGTCAACCGCATTTGATTATCGTTGCACAGTTCTCCGGATTCGTGAAAGATATCCCACTTATCCAGAGGAGGTGTATGAAATATCCCAAAGATGGGTGCACCTATTTGAGCGGTGCGGCACTGCCTGTACTCACTCACTGGATGTTATAAGATTGAGGGGGAATCAAAAAACATGATACTTACAAATCTAATAGCTTGATAAGTGATTGAGAGATGGTTCCACTATGAAGTCTAGGACAGATGTCATATCCTCAGAATTAAAGAACCTTATTTTAGAAGGAGACAATTTATTATTCCAGAGGGGTGTGAATCTTGATCTTTGCCACAGAAGGTGAGGAGGCCAAGTCATGATATTTTTAAGCAGAGATAGATAATCTTGATTATCCCAGTTGTCAGATATGAGGGCAGAGAATGGGGTTAGGAGGAAGATAATCGCCTGATTGAATGGCAGTAACATGATGCCGATGCCTAATTCGTCTCCTATCACATTTGACCTATGCCTCCAATGTCCAGCATCTTCATTTTCTTCCTTCACTATAACAGGGCATGTTGGCAGAGGGTTTATTTACCGCTGAAACCCCAGATCATGATGTGGCGATGACCACTGATATGCAAGTTATTTGTGCTTTTTCGGTCTGTTATGCGATGTACAATATGTCCCTTGTATATATATTTATCGTTGGGTGTCCTAGTTAATTCTAGTCCAAAGTAATGCTGCAGCAGAGACACAAAAAATTAATCTGAAGAAGGTCCCGACCGGAAATGCCCTAGGAGCCATGTCTATCTGTGAATTCTCTGCCTCAGAGGGTGGTGAAGGCCGTTCTCTGATCTTTCAAGAGAGACTAGATAGGGCTCTTAAAGATAACGAGTCAGGGATATGGGAAAGGCAGGACAGTGTACAGTATGAAACACCATGAATCATCATTGAGATGGTGTGCTGGCTCAAAGGGCTGAATGGCCTACTCCGCACCTATTTCTATTGTCTTCCAGACCAGTTTGTTCTCAACCTGTCCCTCTGAGGTGCTCCACACTTTGTTACTTTTGTGAACCATCCACCACATGTGCATTCCTTGTTTGTACAATGTAAATTTGGGGCATTGTGCTCTTCCAGCTGAGAGTACACTGTTGTTTCTTTGCATGAGCGGAGAAATCAAATTCAGCTACAAATTGGAATGCAAAATCATTTGCAGAGTTAGTTTAGCCGAGGTACAGTGCAAACTGAAAATAGAGTGCGTGTCGCCCACTGGGCCTCAAACCCCATCAACCTTGAGAATTAAGAGGACTCATGCTCTACCGGCTGTGTTCCTGCTATCTAGAGTGAGCCGTAGTCAGTCTGCACACAGTAAATCAATCGTCAGCAAACGGTACAGAAAGGAATGGAAGTTGTGGGATACAAGCTTTGTTTGAGAACATTTAAACTTTTCCACAGATTTACTCAACAAAAGGAAGTCTTGCACTTGACCTGCTGTTGAAGCTCCCAGTTCATGGTGAGCATTATGGCGGCTAGTTCTCTCGGAGCTTTATGTCAGGGACGCACGAGAAGGCAATCTCTGAGACAGAGTGTAAACAATGCACGCAAATGGTTTTTCACACCTCCACCTCCCCCCTAACGTCTGCCTGAAAAGTCCCCGACCCGAAATGTCCCCCATCCCTGTTTCTCCAGATAGACTTCCTGACCAGTTGGAGGCACTCTAGCCAGTGTGTTGTCGATCTTGGTATAAACCAATCACCGGTAGTTCTTGTATCTTCAAGAGTGGCTTACCGCCAAAGAGCGATTGGCTTACAGCTAGCTCAATGTGCCTGCCAAGGGGCCCATCATGCCTCACTTCCTCAACATGATTGAGGGATCGATACCTCGATAATACTCCTCTTGAAATTCGTAAAGTGTATGGTAGAGAACAATCCAACACAGGTCCTGACCATCCCACCAACAAAGGTGGAAGCACATCATCAGATCCACACTACCGGGCCACACTATAATCCACTTCCCACCATCATGAGAAGGTGCAGGAACCTGACCACCAACGACCGCCAGGTTCAAGAACAACTTATTCGCACAACCATCAGCTCTTCGACACCAACTAATCATGAACTATGAACTGCTTGGTGCACTAGGATTGGGCTTTTTGTTTTGGCACTACTGAGGTTTGTGTTGAAATTTTTTGGAACATGTTTTTGTTTATCTACTGTCCTGAATACTGTGTTTTCAGACTTGGTCAACTGCCCAAGGGAACATTTCATGCTAGTTGTTTTTTGGTACAGGATGACAATCTAGAACACTTACTTTTGCATTTCACAGAACAATAAGCTTTTCTTTTAGTGAAGTCGACCAAAAGTTACAATTTGTTTTAAATTCCCTGCAGCTGAATTACAAGGTGTACAAGAAGGCAGGACAGTCATAATGTTGAAAATGGTGCAGCTGGGCTTGTACTCTCTTTTTAGAAGGATGAGGGATCAAGATTTGAAACATAGATTATTAAGGTTTGGACAAGCTAGAGGCAGGAAACAGGTTCCAGATGTGGGGGAGTCCAAGAACCAGGGGCCACATTTAAGAATAAGAACGAGACAGGAAACACTTTTTCTCACCGAGAGTTGGGATCTGTGCATTCTCTGGCCTCAAAGGCTTGGAGCCGGTTTCTCTGGATACTTCAAGAGAAAGCTAATGGGCACTAAAAGATAGCCGGAGGCAGGGGATGATGGGAGAAGGCAGAATGGGGTACTGATTGTGTTAATCAGCCGTGATCACATTGATTGGCGGGCTGGCTCGAAGCCGAATGGCCTACTCCTACACCTATGTCCTATTGGTGTGGACCTCAATTTGTGCAGGGATAAGCATAAGTCCTTAGAGAAAATGCCCCGTATACAAATTAGTTTATACAAATGGCCCATTAAGATACAGACAGCTCCCGTATCCCAGATAGCCCGGGTCTCTGCCTGGAGCAGCAACTCGAATCCGCTGCATACCACAGTGCCATTCTTGCTTGATCTATTCCTCATTAAATTTTTCAGCCAGAGCAACCTATGTCGGATTGGTAACCCAATGTTGATATGTGTGTAATAATTAATGATAGATAAATCAGCTGTACTCTTGGCAAATCTCGCTATTCTTTCAGTGATTTGCAAACTTACTGATTTGCAGTCAGAAAGAACATCTGAAGGTATTGCCGATTAGGAAAAGGGAGATCCAACGAGACCTGTGTCATGTACACCTAGTCATTGTACGAGGCATGAGGTGCAGAAGCTGTGAAGAAAGCTCATGGGATTAGGCATTCATAGCCAAAGATTTGAGTACAAGGCAGGGAGGTTCTACTGCAGTGTACAGGCTTGGCGAGTCCACACCTGAGTATTGTTGTGCAGTTTTAGGTCCCTCTAATCGACGAAAGACAGGCTTGCATAAAGGGAGTACAGAGAAGGTTCACCAACTGATTCCTGGGGATGGCAGACCCCATAAAGAAAGACTGGTAGACCTCGGCATGTACTCGCTGAATTAAGGAGATTGAGGGGGGATCATATAGTGACTTACAAAATTCTTAAAGGTGGACAGGCTTAGATCAGGAAGATGATCCCGATGTGGGAACTCCAGAACAAGGTGCTCGGTTTAAGGATGTAAGGGAAGCTGTTAGAGACTGAGATGAAAGATCATTTTTCACACAGAGAGTGGTGACCTGTGGAATCTCTGCCACAGAAGGTAAGTTGAAGGCCAGTTTCATTGCAATTTAAGAGGGATTAGGATGTGCCTTGTGGCTGAAGGGATTAAGGGGTATGGGAAGAAGCAGTACAGGATACTGATTGGTGATCAGCCATGATCATATGAATGGCAGAGCGGCTCGAAGGGCCGAATGGCCTGCTCCTCACCTATTTTATATGATTCTAGATCGGTGTTGGGGTAAGCGGCTTTGGTGGTCATTACAACAAAGACAAGTGACAGCACATGAACAGGCTCTTTGGTCCTCAATGTGGTGGCAAACATTACCCCGTCACTCAGAGGGAGTCAGAGGCCACCATCTCCTCACCCACACCCCAAACTTTGTAGAACCCCCTTCCCCCCAGATCTAGGAACACGATTAGGCAGTTCGCCCATCAAGTCTACTCTGCCATTCAATGATGGCGGAGATATCCATCTTTGCCTCCCAACCCCATTCTCGTGCCCCTTCTACCCAGAACTTCCTGTGGATTTGGAAGCAACAAGCAACAAAGAGATGCTGTGAATAACACTGAGTGCTCTAGCCGAGTGGGAGGAGAGTTAGAAGGTGAGTCAGAGGATGAAAACAGTTGAAAACGGAGAATTTGGGTTTAAATTGGTAAGGTAGGCAATTTATCATCAATATAAGCAGACAGCCTTAGGGAGCGCCCTGTTGAGGAAGTGCGAAGTCTTTTGGATCCAGATCTTTGAGAGGAGCTACACAAATCACTGGAGATGGAGAGACGAAAGGGGAAATAGGGAGATGTCAAGCAGCAGATTCAGTGTGATCTTGCAGTAGTGGCGGTCAAGACACTGCGGGGTGCCACTGCTGCTTATAAATGTGAGAATTGCATCCAGGTACAGATCCTGAAGACCCGGGTTGGGAACTGGAGAAGCAAGTGATGACCTCAGGTTCGCCGAGGATACTGAGTTGTTCCTGAATGCTGAAAGCTGGACCTCCAGGTTGTTATCTCCGTTTGCTACCAGTTCCTCATGCTGGCGTGAGCAGGAACAGAGATTCGGGACCTGAATGTGTGGCTGAGAAACTGGTGCAGGGGCAGGGATTTAATTCTTCGATCACTGGGATCTGTATTGGAGTAAGGGGGAACGTGGGTACAAAAGGGACTGAGTCATTCTTAACTGCGGGGGATCAGCATTTCTGGCAGGCTAATTTTGCCTCTGCACCACGAGTGTTTTAAACTAATCAAGGGTGGGGGGTGTCAAATGGGCTAGTCAGGATGGAGTTAAAGGAAAAGAGTAAAGGCTGGGTAATGACCCCAAATTAACGGGAAAGGAACTCACAAAGGGATAGGAGAGTATGGCCAGTGTGATAGGGATCGATGTGAAAGTGCGATTTTAAAAGTATTGTATATGTAGGGCGCAAAGTATAAGAAGTAAAGTAGAATGACTTGAAGCTCAGTTAGCGGTTGTGGATATGACGTGGGTTACTGAGACGGCCCTGCAGGAGGATCGGGCCGGGAACTTAATATTCATGGTTATACATCCTATAGAATGGACAGACATGTGGCCAAGGAGAGGGGTTAGCTCTGCTGGTTGAGGGATGGAATTCAGTCCCCTTGCGAGGGAAACAACGTAAAGTCCACTGTGGATTAGTTGTAAAGGGCAAGAATACACTAATTGGTGTTATTACAGTTCCCCCAAATAGTACCCCGCCCCGGATGGTAGGGGTGTAAGTTCAGCAGGAGTTAAAACCTGCATGTAAACAAGGTAATGCCCACTGTGGTGCTGGGGATTTTCATATTCAGGAACTGGGAAAATCAGTTTGGTCAGACCCCAAGGAAAAGATAGAGTTTGTAGAATCCGCCGGAGATGAGTTCTTAGAGCAGCTTGTAATGGAACCGACCAGGAAAAAGCAATACGGATTTGGTGTTGTCCCAGTGAACCAGATAGATAGAGAACTCGAGGTAAGGCACCGTGAGTAAGTGATCATAATATAATTAGTTTAACTCAATTTGAGAAGAGAATGTAAATCGAAGTGTCAGTGATGTCAGTTGAACAAAGGGGACTATGAAGGCCATGCAAAGGGAGCTGGCCAATGTAGACTGGAAAGGGAATCCTAGCAGGAATGACAGTGACCAGCAATGGCAGGAATTTCTAGGCAAATCCGGAAGACGCAGATCATTTACAGCCAAAAAGAAAGAAAAATTCTAAGGGAGTTGGAGGCATCCGTGGCGACTGAGAAGTTAGGGATAAATAAAAATAAAAGAAAAGATGTATAACACAGCAAAGCGTAAACCGGAAGCCAGAGGATTTGGGAAACTTTCATAGGATTAACAGAAGGAAACAAAACGGGCAATACGGGCATGAAAAGGATGATATACAAGGGAAGCTGGCCAGGAATAGAAAGAAGGACAGTAAAAGCTCTTTAGATATGTTAAGCCGAAAAAGAGTAGCAAAGTCAACTGTGGTCCCTTGAAAGGCAGACACGGGTGCAATAATTATGGCAACAAGGAAATGGGCAGAAGAGTTGAATCGGTACTTCGATCCCGTCTTCCACTAAGGAGGAACAAACATTCTCCCGGATTACTGAGGACAGAGGATCTAAGGGGGTCGAGCACTGAAAATAAATTTTCATTTGGTGAGAAAAGTATTGGGTAGGCTAATGGGACGGAAGGATGAGAAAATCCCCTGGGCCTGATGGTCACACCCCAGTCCTCAGAGTGGCGCAAGAAAGTGTGGACGCAGTGGGGTGATCATTTTTCAATGTTCAATAGAATTCAGGATCATTCCTATGAGGTGGGGAGGAAATCTAATGTTATCCCACTGTTTCAAGAAGGAGCGAAGAGAAAATGGGGAATTAGAGCCAGTTAGCCTGACTTTGGTTTGCCCTGTCCCACCCACAGACATCCGCATACATATCCTTATTTATAAGGACTATCACTCCCCCTTTTTTTTCTTGTTTATTGTTTGTCGTTATCTTCCTTCATACCTGCAGACTATGTATTTCGAAAAAGCACAGAACTTATCAGCTCCGAGCTGATGACGATGTAGTCAGTACTGTATGGTACTGTAACCTAATGTTTCCCGTACTGAATTGGGGGAAAAGGCCATTTATTATCTGCTTCCCTTCGCATGGAACCTCTGCAGATGGAACTGAAACTTAAGAGCTGGTTTCTATAAACAGTATTTAAATCGCTTCTAATGAATGTTGAACGGCTCGTCTGTCTGGACATGCGTTGGGGTTTGATGGGATGTTATGAACTGACTATTTAATGTTCCCTGTTGTTTTAAATTATTGTCTGTAACCGAAAACTGTGCTGCTGCCGGTCTTTGGCCAGACTCTCTTGTAAAAGAGATGTTTTAATCTCAAGAGACATCTCCTCTCCTGGTAAATAAGGTTACATAAATAAAAAATAAAAAAAGGAGTAGTCCAAGTCAACATGGTTTTATGAAAGGGAATTCAGCTTGACTAATCGTCTCTTCTGGAATTTTTTTGAGGATGTGACAAGTAAAATGGATGAAGGGGTGCCAGTGGAGGTAGTGTATCTAACTTTAAGAAAGGCCTTTGATAAGTCCCGCCCGGGAGACTGGTGACTAAAATTAGAACACATGGGAGTGGGGTAGCGTTGACATGAAAGAAAATTGTTTTGGCAGACGGAAGCAAAAGAGGAACGGTCTTTTTCACAATGGCAAGGCTATGGTTACCATAAAATAGATGATTTGGAAAGGGAATTAGAGCAACAGTAGCAAGTTGCGGATGACACAAAGCGGGGTGGGCATGTGAACTGTGAAGGCGGTATGTTAGGATGTTGCAGGGGGACCTGGAACAGGTTGAGTGATGGCAAATGCGTGGCAGATGCAGTATATATAGAGAAATGTATTATCCACTTACGGCGCAAAAGCAAGGAGGGGCAATTACTATCCCTCAATGGGTAGTTAGTAAGGTGGGGTTAGACAGCGAAGACCTGGGTGTCCTTAGTACACCAGTCACTGCAAGTTGGCGTGCAGGAACAGCAGCAGTGAAGAAAGCTAATGAATGTTACCTTCTAACAAGAGGTTACAGTATGGGATAAAGAGGTTTCTGCAGTTGTATAGGGCTTCTGGTGAACCACATCTGAGTTTGTGTAGCAGTTAGTCCCCTAAATTGATGACGGACATCCTTGTGGATTGAGGCTGTGCAGCGAGGTTCACGGATTGATCCCGGAAGGGTGGACTGTCATAAAAGGAAAGATTGAAAAGACAGGCCTTGTTTCCCCTAGTTTAAAAAGAATAAGGGAATCTGATAAAACATATAAAATATAAAATGACTGGACACTAAATGGCAGAAAAATGTTCCCCATGTTGGTGTCCAAACCAGGGCCACAGACGTAAAATAAAGGGAGGTCATTTAAGACCTGAGGTGAGAAAAAACTTTTTTACCCAAGATTGTGAATTTTTATGGAATTCCCTCCACAGAGGGCAGTGGAGCCAAATCACCGGATGGATTTAGAGTGAGTTGGCTAAGCTCTAGGCTGGTGGAGTCAGGGATGGGGGAGAAGGCAGCACTGTTATTGATAGCGGACAAACGATCACCATTGATCATATTGAGTGGCGGGCGGGCTTCGAAGGGCTAAATGGCCTCCTCCAGCACCATTTCTTATGTTTCTTATGTTGCTAACCCTTGATACCTGCCCTGTTCAAGAATAACTCTATCTCCGTCCTTATCAAGATCCTGTATTTGGGCCGCACAGTCGTCGGCTGGATCCCAGGAGTTAAAAGGCAACCTACATCAGGAAGACCCCACATCCCCTGGCCATGCGCTCATCTCACTCCTGCTGTTGGGAGAATTTTACAGGTGTCATGTCTTCTCGACCTATGTTACAGAAAAAAGTTGTACAAGTTAGGTCTTTATGTCTTTGGAGCGTAGAAGCTAAGGGGGACGTGATTGAGGTCTTTTAAATGATAAAGGGAAAGACAGAGTTTGACATGGATACTTTTTCCCATTGAGGGTATGAAAGATTCAAACAAGAGGGCATACAATGAAGAATAAGGGACAGAGGTTTCGGGGTAATCGGAGGGGAACTTCTTTACTCGAGGGTGGGGCTGTGTGAATTGAGCTTCCAGCAGAAGTGGTGGAAGGCAGGATCGATTTTCACATTTAAGAGTATATGGAGATAGGTATAATAGGACGTGAAGGGACTGAGGGGTATGGTCTGAGGTGCAGTAATGGGACTAGGGGAAAAAACAAATGGTCGGCACGACTGGAAGGGCCGGAGAGCCTTTACCGGGCTGAAAATAGTATAATGGGTCTGAAAACCGTGACCTCCAGGTTCACAGAACAGCGTCTTGAGTTGACCACCAAATAACCAACTAAACTCTGAAACTACCCACAGTCCTGGTGGCACAAGCGGCATTGAGCTGTTTTGGCACTAATAGTGATTCCATAATTTAGAACATTGACAAAAACAGTACAGCTCAATACTGGCCTTTGCCTATGTGTCTATTCCGAACATGATGCAAGACCATCACTTATCTGCCTTCCCTGCATAGTCAATTCCCGTCCAAAAGCAGCGTTAAACACACTACTGTAGCTGCTTTCACCACCACCCCGCAGCACGTTCCAGGCACCCACCACCCTCTGATTTGAAAAAGACTAAAACACCTCAAAGCATCACCTCAAAGCTATGCCCTCTAGTATAGTTGATTTTTTCCAACCCGGGAAAAAGATTCTGTCTACCGTATCTAGAATCATTGAAATAGTGCAGGAGTAGGCCATTCGCACTTCGAGCCAACACCGCCATTCAATATGATCATGGTAGAGCAGCCACAATCATACCCCGTTGTTCCTGCTTTTCTGCTTAACTTCCCTTCTCTCTCTCTTCCTCTCTTCCTTTCTTTCACTCTCTTTCTTCCTTCTTTCCGCTTCTTTTCCTCATTCCTTTCCCCTCTCTTTCTCCTCTCCCTTTTCCTCTCCTCTACTTCCTTGCTCTCCTTTCCTTACTCTTTTCCTCCCTTCGCCTTCTCTTTCTTTCTCCTTTCTTGTCCCCTCCCTTCCTTCTTTCTTCCCCCTCCTCTCCGTGCCTCCCCGTTCGTCTTTCCCCCCCCGCCTTCTCTTCCTTTCTTTCTTCTTTCTCCTTTCTTCTCGTTTCCTTCTCTTTCTCCCCTCCTTTCCTCTCTTCTTTCCTTTCTTCTTGTCTTCTTCTCCTCTTCCCCTCTTTCTTCTCCCTCCGCTCGTTCCCTCTCTTGCCGTTCTTCTTTCCTCTCTGTTCTCTCTCTTTCCTTTCTTCGTTCTTTCTTCCCGCCCTTTCCTTTCTTTCTCCCTCCTCCCCCCCCCTTCTTCTCCTTTCTTTCCTCCGGCTTCCTCCAAATCTCCCTTTCCCCTTCCTTTCTTTCTCTCTGCGCTCTCTCCTCTCTTCTCTTTCCTTCTCTCATTTCTTTTCTTTCCCTCTGCTTCCCCTCTTTCTTTCCGCAGTCTCCTTCCCTTTCTTCCCTTCTTCCTTTCCTTCCGCTTTCTCCCCCCTTCTCCTCTTTCTCTTTCTTCTCTTCGTTCCGTTCTTCCTTTCCCTTCTGTCCGCCCCTCCCTACGCCCTGTCTTCCCAACTGTCCCCTTCGTTCTTCCTTTCTCCTCTTTCTTCTCTATCTTCTTCTCATTCTTCCCTTTTCTGTTCTCCCTTCTTCGTTCTTCCGCATTCTCCTCCTCTTGCTATCTTCCCTTCTTTCCCTTTCTTTTTCCTCTTCTTCCGTCGTTCTTTTCTTCCTCATCTGTCCCTCTTTCCTTACTCCTTCCTTTCCTTCTCCCCCTTCTCTCTTTCTCTCTTCTCTCCCTCTCTTTCCTTTCCTCGTTCTCCCCTTTCCTCTTCCTTCCTCTTCTCCTTTCTTCTCTCCTATCTTCTCCCTTTCTTTCTTTCGTTCTTTCTTTCGCTCTTCTTCCTCTTTCGCTCTTCTCTTCTCCTTCCTCTATTTGCCCCCCTTTGTCTCCTTTCTTCCCTTCTCCTTGTTCCCCTCGTCTCTCTTGTTCTTCTCCCTCTCCTCCTTTCGTTTCTGTCCTTCTGTTCTGCCTTTCCCTCTCTTCCCCGTTCCTCCTTCCCTCCCTCTTCCCCCCCTCGTCTTTCTTTCTCTTTCCTTTCCTCCTTCCTCCCTTCGCCCCCCTTCTCCTCCTCTTTTCTCCTCACGCCTGCTTCTTTCTTCTCTTTCTGCCTTCCCCCCTCCTCCTTTCCTCCCTTCGTCCTTTCTCCGTTCTCTCGTCCATTTCACTTGCCTTTCTTCCGTCTGTCTTTCTCTTCCCTCGTTCCTCTCCCCCCCTTTGCTCTCTTTCTCTTTCTCTCCCCTCCCGTTTCTTTCTCCCTCTCGTCTCCCCCCCTCCTCCTTCTTTCTTCCTCTCTCCGCCCGCTTTCCTTTCCTTCCCTTTCTTTCTTTCTTTTCCTTTCCAGCTCTTTCTTTCTCCTTCTCGTCTTTCCCTTCCCTTCTTCTTCATCTTCCTTCCCTTCCTTCTTTCCACGGCTTTCTCCTTTCTCCCTTTCCCCCCTTTTCTACCTTTCGCTCGTTGCCTCCTTCCTCCTCCTTCCCCTCCCCCTCTTTTCCCCTTCCCTTGCCCTTTCTCCCTTCCCCTTCCTCCCCATAATAAAAAAAGGTGGGTTCCCTTGATCCTGTTACCCTAGGAGCTAAATCTAAACTCCTCTCTTGAATACATCCATGATTTGCCGCCACTGGCCTTCTGTGGCAGAGAATGCCAATTCACATCTTCGGGTAAGACGTGTTTCTTCATCTCAGTCGCAAATGGCCGACCCCATATTCGTACACGACCACTGGTTCTGGACTCCATTGGTTATTTTCGTACAAATGACAATCGAACCGCTAGAAAAAGCTGGAGTTTTGGTGTGGAATGTTTATATGCCGAGAATCTAGGCCTTGACCAACTGGAACACAGTGTCTACATTACTTGCTCTTTTAAGAGTTCAGGCGAGTCACAAAGAATCATTAACAAACTTTTTGCAATGCACCAGAATAGTAAGATTAAATGAGACTTACCAGTTTGAGATGGTTTGATACTGATTTTTATGAGGGTTTTACGATGAGGATTACGGTATGACCCCGTCCAGCCACACGCATGCGCGACGTTCTTCAAAGCAGCGGTGTGGATTCACAGAAAACAACACAACAATGGGAAATATAAAAAAGTAAGAATAAGAACTAATTACCAGTTGATCGGTATAATTGAGGGTGGGAGCGGAGGGCAAACGGAATCCCTCACCGGAACTCCGCCTCTTCAAATACAGATCAAACCTTCGAACTGGAAGTTCTCATATAATCTCACTAGTGTATGTTTGGGGAATCCAACGTGAGTGACTATGTGGAAGACTTCAAAAGCTCTGTATTCCGAACCGTGGGGGGTACCACTCATGCTTCTCCACTGTCTGAAGACCTTAGAGGAGGAAGCTTGTGGTATGCTTCAACAATACGCTGTGTGTGAACTAAAAAGTTTGTATTAATGACATCTAAAAACAAGACGTCCACCGGGCTAAATTTAAATATGAGCTGCAGACGCAAAAGTCTGCGACAAATTAGCAGGTGCCGCCAGCGCGTATTATTAAACCGTTGGAAAGTGTTTCCTACCGAGGACCTCCTGCTCTGGCCAGAAGATGGGTCCATAGCACGTCCATTCGCCTAGCCGCCGACATAGATTGCCCCTGGTGGAGTAGATTTGTACACATTAGAGTGACTCCCGCGGACTTTATCACCTGCTTGACCTCCTTGAAATGGTTGGCCTCGGCACCTGACCAAGAGCGCTTGGGGGGCGTGATGCCATAAGGCTGTTGCTCAGCCCGCTTAAGTTGTAATGGTTGTGGTCTATGTAATTTCGAGATGGGGCTTGAACACACCTGGGTCAAGGAATAGCCCGTAACTCTCATGACTGAGGCATGGTTCCTGAACTAGTTTGTTGTGACCAGTCCCCTGAATATGGAATGTGATTGTCCAAGGACTCTGTCTTACTGTCCACCTCAGAAGGTGTAGGACTGTACCCTTTGAGCTGACTACTATGCCAAGAGCATGATTTGATGTCGAGTGTAAGTTGGTTCCCAGCCGTGAGGTGTCCTGGTGGTGCCATTCCCCAAGGCACGTCACACAATTGCTGACACCCAATCTGATGTAACCTGGGTCTGGGGAAGTATGTGAAAAATGCCCCTCATGATGTTGACCACTAGGGATGGACCCCAAAAGCCTGTGTCCCTGCTGCGTGTGGAACCAAATAAGCAGACAACACACTTCCGGCTCATGTGTGGCGCTGTAGGCTAAAGTCCTTCCCATGGAATCCCACCAGAAATCCAACAACACTGGGGCTGTAGCAGTAGTTTAGGTAGTTCCTGTTTTGGAGCAATACCATTCCTTTTGTGCTTATGTTGGGTCAGGGTATGAGTCTCCTGTGGACGCCCGTGGATGTGTCATCATGGTGATGGCATCCTCAACAGTCCCCCCGGCCCAGTAAAGTCGTTTTAGAATCTGCAAGCCAGGAGATTGACTTGGCCATGGGCAGGGGGACCAAAGCACTGGCAATCCGTTTGAAATGGGTAATACTGGTTGGTGATAGTATGGGACTGGAACGGAGCCTAACGTGCCGTGCCCACCATTGTAACTCTGGAATATTCAGGCAGTTAAATTCAGTACTTCTCTAAGTGACCTGAGTTTTGCTTTAGTGCGTGGCACTTTGGCTCTTTCCAAAGTGTGATAGTGCTAAGGCCCAAATTGGACACTGGATCAGCTGCTAACCATGTTACCAATAACTCTGGCACTTACAAAAGTCTTAAGGGTTGGGACATGCTAGATGCAGGAAGATTGTTCCCGATGTTGGGAAGTCCAGGACAAAGGGGTCACAGCTTGTAGGGGATATAGGGGGAAATCCTTTAAGAACAGAGATGAGAAAGACTGTCTTCACACAGAGAGTGGTGGGGAGGTCTCTGGAACTACTCTGCCACAGAGGGGAGTTGAGCCAGTGTTCATTGGCTATATTTATGATGAGTGGATTGCCCTTGTGCTAAGGGTTCAGAGGTATGAGAAAGGCAGGTACGGATCCTGATTGGATGAGCAGCCAATGATCAATTGAATGGCGTGGCAGCTCGAAGGCTGAATGGCCTACTCCGGCCACCTAATTTCTATGTTTCCTATTTACCATGCCCCGTATGGTTTGACTGATTGATCCATTATTCACTGCAAGATAGTCCAATTCGATGGCAGTTCCCTTCGCCCTTCGCAGAGGTACAATCCTGCACAGTAATCTATCGTAAATCCAAAATAGGCCTGGTAGTGGAACGGTGTAAAATTGGATTTATCTGATGTACGTCAAACCCCAAATGTGCAAACAAACTTTGGTAGCACTGCCGAAAATAGCGTCTCCAAGGGTTTGCCCTAAGATTGGAAAATGTCGTCTAAGTACGGCCAGGACTATATGCTTTTGTTTCCTCAATAATGCCAAAGCGTTTTAAGATGTTAGTGAACAAGCCTTGGAGCAGAGGGTAGTCCATATGTAAGGCGTTAAATTGCCATAGCTGGTC
The DNA here is from genome assembly GCA_035221665.1 of Okamejei kenojei. Lineage (NCBI taxonomy): Eukaryota > Metazoa > Chordata > Chondrichthyes > Rajiformes > Rajidae > Okamejei > Okamejei kenojei. Next base: position 839,803 of record CM069133.1, read on the forward strand.
ATCCAAGAAACGGAAGTAAGCCTTTGTAAAGAAACCTTTGGTGTGCGGGCCTTTAATATATCAGACATTTGAAGATAGAGGAGGAATAATGTTTAAATTGGGGTGGGGGGGTACAAGGCATTGGAAGACCAATTCTGGAGTAGGTGTAGCAAATTTTGGGTCGCCTAGTTATAGGAAAGATGTCAACAAAATAAGAGATACGAGGCATTTACTAGAATGTTGCCAGGGTTCCACAAGTTTGGGGGGGGGCTAATGTACAGAGAAAGGTGGAACAAGTTAGGTCTTTATTCTGTGACGCAAGAAGGTTAAGGGGGTACTTGATTGATCGGAAAAGGGGATGGAAAGGATAGACAAGTTGACGTGGATACGGTTTGGTTCCCATTGAGGTAGGAAGATCAAAACAGAGGGCAGACATGAAATTAAGGTACAGATGTGTCGGGGTAACGTGAGGGAACTTCTTTCCACTCAGAGGGTGTGGCTGTGTGGAAGAGCTTCCCAGCAAAGTGGTTGAGGCAGGATCGATTGTTTAACATTTAAGACCTAAATATAGGTATATTAGTGAGGGATTGGGTATGGTCTGAATCAGAGATGGACCCAACGCCAAACCCAGGAAAACAAATTTCGGCAGCAACGGACTGGAAGGCCGAGAGGGCCTTTTCCGTGCTGTGATTGTTTATATGTTTATTGTTATATGTTAATATTTACAATGTTCCTGGTGTATGGGGTACTGAGTAGTAGACATCTTTTAAAATCAATGCTTGCTAAAAGTAACCTCTAGAAAAATAGCGGCTGTTGCAAAAGTTTCCATGGATAATGTTATATGGATTATTTAGATACTTAAGCACTTGTTTAAAGTAGTAGTCAATATGGTGCGACATCCACCATGCTTGTTAGTTTTAGTGAAAGATTAGACACAAATTCCAAGTTCGTGTGTGTTCTTTCAATGGACACCTTTTTCCTAGTACCTCAATCAGTCAGCTGACCCTCTTGTTTCTCGTTGCCGAGGGGGTTGAATACCCTTTGGGGGATATGTTGAACTGGCAGAATGTTTTCATGACAAAGTCCATTTTTAGAGCCATGAATCCTGCGATATAGACTTTCATTAGTGAGGATTACCATGTCATCCAAAAACAGTGCAAACTTCCCCCGGTTGAGGTATAGAGCCCCACTCTCATATGCTAGAGAACCAACCCACCTAACCTCCATGGTTACTGGTGCTTCTTCTGCCTCTTCGCTGGTATGATGAGTCTGCTGCTGGGCTGCTGTGGCTGGTGGAATTGTTTGAGGTTTGTTGGGGATTGCGCATGTGGTCAGGGGGTCTCCTCTGGCCCTGGGTAAGAATGGCTTACGGGGATGGGTCGGACCCCGACTTTCACCATCCATAGTGGTGCAACGACTGTGACGCCGGGGTACTGCGCCGGGTTTTGTAGGTCAGCTCGGTCCCAAACCTGCCCGCACGAGACCAAATCGTGGAGTCGTCCGCGTAGGTCGTTCTCTCCGGTTGGGCGGGGGGAAGGTCCTTTCCAAAGAGCAAGAAGGGGGAGGGTCTGAACCCGTGTTGTGGCATAATCCCGGCAAATTTTAGAGGGTTAAGGCAGCTTAATGATTGCCTTCCGTAAATTGTTTACTCATATGATGGCACCACAGAGCTAATGGGTGCTGCTGATTTGTGGAGATTCCACACCATCAATGACTGAGCATATGAATGTTACGTTCCTGTAAACAGAATTTAAGGAATTTTTCCTGTGCTTCTACTCCAGTTTCCTGATGTTCTGCACCATATGTCCCCCAAATTTGGGCTGTTTACAGCGGGGTACAGGCAAGGATGTACAATTACTGGGCTGTATATTGTTCAAGAGCCTCATTGAACCACCTGTTCTTGTAGGAGTTTTTGAGGACAGGTGGTCAATGCTGGCTGCAAGTTTCGGCTCTAAAGGGCCGACCCGCTCGTTGGAATGACCACGTAGCGGTTGAAACAACCGCAGCTCGTCCTGATCCTGTACACCTGCGTACTCCGGACAGCTTCAGCCAGTGACCCCCTTCTTGACCAGCCAGACCTGTCGCCGATGCTGCCTTCAAGAGAAAGGTGAAGCAATGTGCATGGTTGTGCCGTATATGGGCACTGCGGGAGTGCCTGAAGCTCCCTTGGCGATCTCTCTGCTCAGCAGATCACCAGGAACAATTGCTCCAAAGCCTGTGCCATGCGGCTTAGGAGCTGCCTGTGCTCTCGAAGCGGTGTGGCATCTCATCCGAATCGTCGGATACTAACCGGCCCGGTTCTGGCTTGCAGCAAGGTACCTCCAGCCCGCTGCTCAGGCTGCATAAGCAGTGCGGCTCGGCTCGGTAGTCAATTCATCTGCCGCTCTTGGCCCCCCTCCAAAGAGCATTCCTCAATGGAAAACGAATCGGGGGCGAGCTGCAGATTTCTTCCCTTTCTGGTCTTGCTTCATTCTTCCTGGAACACAAGCAGACCACAGAGAAAAAAAATACACACGGGCCACGGTAAAACTACCTGTCGGCCCGACTTTTCAATTGTTGCGGGAGCCCTTGAACTCCCCGTTCGTCGCGGGTGCACTGCTAATGTCGCGCATGCGCTGCTGGACAGGGTCTTCACGTAGTCACTCACGTGACCTCCGAAATAAAATCCCATCTAACTCAGTGTGCCCTTTTACCATGAGGCTATAAGTGCCATTCATTACTTGGGTGAAAGCATGCACGAGAGCAGGTAATTTGGTTAAAGCTGCCTCTTAGTTGTCATCAAGATATTGAATATAAGCAATGCTGGTGGTTTGCCCTCATATACCGTCCAAACAGCCCTACCTCTTAAAATATTTAGAAAAAGAACCTGTATTTGGTAGATACAAGGAACTGCAGATTGCAGGTTTACAAAATAAAGACTTTGTTTCAAGTGCTTGTATTTGGCATTAGTTTAGAATCGCTTTGTCATTGTCACGTCTACTGAGATACAGTGAATAGCTTTTCTCAGTGTGCTATCCAGTCAATTCACACCATATGTGAGAGTAATCGAGTCACAGCATGTCTCACTGGCACAAAGAGAACAAAACCAGAACAAAGCAGAATGTAGTGCTATAATGTTACAGCATTAGAGTTACAGAGAAAAATGCAGATAATCACAAAGTGCAAGGTCACAATGAGGTAGGTCGGAAGATCGGGACTACACCCTATCAGATGGGAGGGAGGGGATCCGTTCAGTTAAATTGATAACCGGGGAAAAAAGGTTGTACCTGAATATGATGGTGTGCGCTTTCAAGCCTTTGTGTCGCCTATCAGATAGAGGCAGGGAGTCAAATGGTGGGGAGTGTAGTGTGTGTGAAGGACTGGGCCACATCTACAATGGTGGGGAGTGTGGTGTGTGGACTGACTGGTGGGAGTTTGGTCTGGGAAGGGACCACATCTACAATGGTGGGGCAGTGTGTGGTGTGTGACGGACTGGCCTTACATCTACAATGGTGGGGAGTGTGGTGTGTGTGAGGACTGGCCTACATCTACAATGGTGGGGAGTGTGGTGGTGTGATAGACTGGCCTACATCTACAATGGTGGGGAGTGTGTGTGTGATAGACTGGCCTACATCTACAATGGTGGGGAGTGTGGTGTGTGTGATAGACTGGCCTACATCTACAATGGTGGGGAGTGTGGTGTGTGTGAGACTGGCCTACATCTACAATGGTGGGGAGTGTGGTGTGTGTGATGGTCTGGGCTACATCTACAACTGCAATTTTTTGCAGTCTTGGGCAGAGTTCCCAAACCAAGCTGTGATGCAATCTGGCAGTCTGCTTTCTATGGTGCATGTATAAAAGTTTGTAAGAGTTGTTGGAGACATACAGTCAGAGTCATACAGCACAGAAATAGGCCCTTCTGCCCAACTTGTCCATACTGACCAAGATATCCAGAGACACTAGTCCCACCGGCCAATATCCCTCTAAACCTTTCCTATTCATATACCTGTACAAATGCCTTTGCTGAACTACCTCCTCTGTCAAAAAGTTGCCTCTCAGGTTCCTATTAAATCTATCCTCTCTATCCATAAACCTATGTGCTCCAGTTCTTAATTCCCCTAGTCTGGGTAAAAGACATGGATAAGACTATTCCCTCATGATTTTATATTCATAGGCCCCCTTCGGTCGTGGCTGACCATGGATGCCTCCAGAGTGCTATTCCCTATATGGAGGACGCCTGTGCGTGACTTTGTTTAACGTGGGGAGACTGGTGCACAGACAGCCACCCCACGGTCCTTGACAGATCTAGGGTCAGGATCCAGTGGCATGGAGTCCAAGACGACCGGAGACCCTTTTCTGCTGCAGCCTTCATCCGCCTTCCCAACCGTTGTGACGCTCCACTAAGGTCAGCCATCGTCCTCCGCCTGTTCCACCGTTGAGGTCTTGGTGAGATTGCTCTTTGTCAGAGACCTCCCCCTCGACCTTACCGCCATGGGTGGCCCTACCAGGAGCATCGCTCCAGACGGCATCGCTCTCAGGATCTCAGGTCCACACAAGCTTCTCCACCACGACAAGGTGACAATCCATGGAGAAGCTATATACCTGTATTAGATCACCCCTCAGCCTGCTGAGATCCATGCTGAACTTCAATAATAGATTCAGAGTCATACAATCGCACAGCATGGAAACAGGCCCTTCAGCCCAACCTGCCCATGCTGACCAACATGCCCCATCTACACTAATCCCACCTGCCTGCGTTTTGGCCCATATCCATCTAATCTCCTGAGGACATGAAAATGTTGGTGTGCTTTCTTGCATAGCATCGGTGTGGTGGTCCAGGACAAATTGTTGGTGATAATTACAGCTAGGAACTTGAAGCTCTCGACAGTCTCCACTACGACGCCATTGATGCTAAATGGGGCACATGCTCCACACGCTTCCTGTAGCTCCTTCATCTTTCTGACGTGAGGAAAATGTTGAACTATTGAGCCTTCATTGTCTTGACACCATGTTACATCTCTTTCAGAATGACCCAGTCAATTAAGTATTTTGCAAGTTTCATAATTTGAATGAAACTAAGAAAGTAAGTTCTCCCTGTGGCCGCGTGGGTTGCCACCAAGTGAATATTATTGGGGCGGCGCAGTGGCGCAGCGGGTAGAGTTGCTGCCTTACAGCGCCAGAGACCCGGGGTGCCATCCTGACCATGGTGCTGTCTGCACGGAGTTTGCACGTTCTCCCTGCGACCGCGTGGGTTTACTCTGGTGGCTCTGGTTTCCTCCCACGTCCCAAAGACGTGCGGCTCTACGGGTTAATTGGCCCTCTGCAAATCGGGAGTGGATGTGAAAATGGAATAGCGCAGGACTGGCGCGGCCGATGGTGGGCATGGGCTCGTTGGGCCGAAGGGCCTGTTTCCATGCTGTACATTCCAATCAATCAATCAATCAATCAAAGAAGTGCAGCATAATGGCGTAGCGGTCGAGCTGCTGCCTCACAGCAGCAGAAACCCGGACTTGATCCTGACAAAGGGTGTCTGTACTGAATCTGCACATTCTCCCTGTGACGCCGCAAGTTTTCTCCGGGTGCTCGGTTGCTTCCCACACTCCAAAGATGTGCTGCTTTGAAGGTTCATTTGTTTTGGTAACATTGTACATTGTCCCTAGTATGTGGGAGAGAACCAGTGTGAATGGGTAATCGCTGGTCGGTGTGGCCTCGATGGGCTGTAGGGCCGGTTTCCACACTGTATCTCCAAACTAAACTAAACAAAATTAATTTTTGCACAGTACTCTCCCAGGGACAGCATGGTGATAAGACCAGATAATCTGCATTTCAAAAATGCCAACCAATCAGGCCATAAAAATGAGAGAAAATACATCAAGCACTGTTTTTGCAGATTAACAAGGCCTTAAAAGCTTTGTATTTCTGTGCAATTTAACCTGCATTATACAGTGCCCTCCATAATGTTTGGGACAAAGACCCATCATTTATTTATTTGCCTCTGTACTCCACAATTTGAGATTTGTAATAGAAAAAAAATCACATGTGGTTAAAGTGCACATTGTCATATTTTATTAAAGGCCATTTTTATACATTTTGGTTTCACCATGTAGAAATTACAGCTGTGTTTATACATAGTCCCCCTATTTCAATGCACCATAATGTTTGGGACACATGGTTCCAAAGGTGTTTGCAATTGCTCAGGTGTGTTCAATTGCCTCCTTAATGCAGGTATAAGAGAGCTCTCAGCACCTGGCCTTTCCTCCGGTCTTTCCACCACCTTTGGAAACTTTTATTGCTGTTTATCAACATGAGGACCAAAGTTGTGCCAATGAAAGTCAAAGAAGCCTTTATGAGACTGAGAAACAAGAATAAAACTGTTAGAGACATCAGCCAAACCTTAGGCTTACCAAAATCAACTGTTTGGAACATCATTAAGAAGAAAGCGAGCACTGGTGAGCTTACTAATCACAAAGGGACTGGCAGGCCAAGGAAGACCTCCACAGCTGATGACAGAAGAATTCTCTCTATAATAAAGAAAAATCCCCAAACACCTGTCCGACAGATCAGAAACACTCTTCAGGCGTCCGGTGTGGATTTGTCAATGACCACTGTCCGCAGAAGACTTCATGAACAGAAATACAGAGGCTACGCTGCAAGATGCAAACCACTGGTTAGCCGCAAAAATAGGATGGCCGGGTTACAGTTTGCCAAGAAGTACTTAAAAGAGCAACCACAGTTCTGGAAAAAGGTCTTGTGGTCAGATGAGACGAAGATTAACATATCAGAGTGATGGCAAGAGCAAAGTATGGAGGAGAGAAGGAACTGTCCAAGATCCAAAGCATACCAACTCAACTGTGAAACACGGTGGTGGGGTGTTATGGCCTGGCCATGTATGGCTGCTGAAGGAACTGGCTCACTTATCTTCATTGATGATACAACTGCTGATGGTAGTAGCCTAATGAATTCTGAAGTGTATAGGCACATCCTATCTGCTCAAGTTCAAACAAATGCCTCAAAACTCATTGGCCGGCGGTTCATTCCAGTTCTCCCACCAGTCTTACTGTCTCCGCCCACATTCTATCTTTGTCCCTCCCCCTCCCCCGACATCAATCTGAAGAAGGGTCTCGGCCCGAAACGTCGCCCATGCCTTCTCTCCAGAGATGCTGCCTGACCCGCTGAGTTACTCCAGCATTTTGTGTGTACCATCGATTTAAACCAGCATCTGCAGTTCTTTCTTACACATGATCCCAAACATACTGCTAAAGCAACAAAGGAGTCTTTCAAAGCTAAAAAACGGTCAATTCTTGAGTGGCCAAGTCAATCACCCAGTTTGAACCAAATCGAGCATGCCTTTTATATGCTGAAGGGAAAACTGAAGGGGCCTAGCCCCCAAATCATGCATAAGCTAAAGATGGCTGCAATCCAGGCCTGGCAGAGCATCACCAGAGAAGACACCCAGCACCTGGTGATGTCCATCAATAGACAATAGGTGCAGGAGGAGGCCATTTGGCCCTTCGAGCCAGCACCACCATTCATTGTGATCATGGCTGATCATCGCAGACTTCAAGCAGTCATTGCATGCAAAGGATATGCAACAAAATACTAAACATGACTTTTCATTTACATGATGTTGCTGTGTCCCAGACATTATGGTGCCCTGAAATGGGGGGACTGTGTAAAAACACAGCTGTAATTTCTACATGGTGAAATCAAAATGTATAAAAATGGCCTTTATTAAAATCTGACAATGTGCACTTTAACCACATGTGATTTTTTTCTATTACAAATCTCAAATTATGGAGTACAGATGCAAATAAATAAATTATGGGTCTTTGTTCCAAACATTATGGAGGCTACTGTGAGTTCATAAGGGATAGGAACAGAGTTTATAAGGTAAAGAGGCCATTTGGCCCATTGAATGCTCCACCATTCGATCATGGCTCATCTATCTTTTTCTCTCAACCCTGTTCTCTTCTCCCCGTAACTTTGACATCTTTATTAACCTGCGGTGACCTCACCTGGAGTATTGTGTGCAATTTTGGTCTACTCCTTTGAGGAAGGACATTCTTGCTATTGAGGGAGTGCAGCGTTTACTGGATGTCAGATTTAGCTCTTAGGGCTAAAGGAAACAAGGGATATGGGAAAAAAGCAGGAACGGGTCACTGATTGGAGATGATCCGCCATGATCACATTGAATGGCGGTACGGGCTCGAAGGGCCGAATGGCCTACTCCTGTACCTATTTTTCTGTTTTCTATGTTTTCCAACCTATCAATCTCCGCTTTAAACTGACATCTGCACCAATCAAGAATCTACAGTTTCTATTTCTGCCTTAAAAATATCCAATGACTTGGCCTCCACAGCCATCTGTGGTAATTAATTCCACAGATTCACCACTCTCTGACAAAAGAAATTCCACCAAACCTCCATTCTAAAGCAAAGATCGTGAGGCCGAGCAAGATGGTCCACTCTTGCAAAATCAATGGACTGATGTGTAGTACGCAACGGAGCGTAACTTCCGCCATTTCAGTAACCCAACCCCATCTTTGACCCGACATGACTTCAGTTATGCGTTCAGTTAAAACGGCACATACCTTGTATATGGAGTAACTGCAGATGCTGGTTTAAACCGAAGACAGGCACAAAAGGCTGGAGTAAATCAGCAGATCGGGCTGCATCTCTGGAAAAAAGGAATAGTTGATATTTCGAGTCAACTTTTCGATAGCTGCCATGTCCCGTTTGATGTCATCCTTCGCCCTGCTCCTGGTCTCGGCCCACACCAATCTGCCAGACTTGCTGTGTGTGCGTGTGTATGTTTGGCGGAGTCTGAGGGGAGAAGCGCCGGCACCAAGAGTGAGCGAACGTGCAGACAGTCGGACAAAAGCAAAGATCATAGAGCGGAATAGGTGACATTTCTGGTCGAGACCCTTCTTCAGACCGACAGTCAAGGGAAAGGGAAACGGGAGGTATTGGCATATCTTCCATTCATTTGTCCTTGGTACCATCTATATCTCTTGTTCCTCTTTCCCCTGAATCAAACACACACACACAGCATGACAGCAGATCGGTGCGGGCCGAGACGAGGAGCAGGGCGAAGGATGACATCAAATGGGTCATGGCAGCTATTGAAAAAGTATGGAAATGGTAAGGGGAAATTTTAAAAACACCCGAAGGAAATAGATGTTTAACAAAACAAAATGTGGCCGGCGTTCGCTCCGTGTCCGTGGGGGGGGGGGGGGGAAGATGGCTTGAGTGGGTGCAGGATTTTCCAGAGCTCCTTCCTAGTGGCAATATCTTGTATGTTCAAAGTTAATAAGGAAGACTAGGCAGGTATTGGCAGGAAAAATCTAAACGATCACCTGAAGCTGAAAAAAAACCGATGATTTGTGTGGTATTTGGTAAAATAATAGCAATGTGAAGACGCCATGACCAAAGCAAAGATACTAGAGCGGAGACGGAAGCCGGTTACGGAAATGGTGCTGAAGATTACACATGACCATCTACAGCTTTTTCATGGAGTGGACTATCGTTGTCCACTCTAGTATCTTTGTTCTAAAGGGATGTCCTTGTATTCTGAGGCTGTGCTCTCTGGTTTACGTTGTGAATGATTAACTTTAGCCTCAGACTGATTATTTATTTAAATCTTAGTGCAATGCATGGGATATTCTGAAACTCCACTGACATTATCAGGAGTTCAAAGTCAATGCAGATTGAGAGTTTGTGGTAGGTCTTTGAACATTAACGGTATGGAGTTTCCCTCAGTTAAGGTAGACACAGAGTGCTGGAGTAACTCAGCGGGTCAGGCAGCGTCGCTGGAGAGAAGGAATGGGTGACGTTTCAGGTCGAGACCCTTCTTCAGACTGAGAGCCGGGGGAGAGGGAGATCTTGGTCAAGGCCTTTCTCTGGTAAACACATTTTGCAACAGGCAACACTAAACCCTGTGCTTTCCAGCCTCTCACAACCTGACATGAGATTGCATGTCCTTCTGTTCCCAACCAAAATATTACTCACAAGCCTGGGCTAAAAATACTCAGGCATCCAATCAGGTTTGCAAAACCGCATGAAGATGAAGCCACTCCCCACACACAGACAGACACAACACGCTGCTGCTGCAGCAACTCCTGCTGCTGTGAAAGCCACAGTCAATATGTCCAGAGGTACCCCCGCTCACAATCACTGCACCCGAACATTTCAATGTAAGAGACCGTTAGAAGGTTTTGAACAATCTACGAGCAAGAGAAATCGAGTCTGGGGGATCCTACAAGGTCAGTACAAATGCCAGAGGAAGATTTAACATTTGACATTACTGAGTAACTGAACCACTTCAGCTGTGGTGCAGCAGGTAGAGCTGCTGCCTCTCAGCACCAGCCACCCGGGTTCCATCCTGACCTTGGGTGCTGTCTGTGTAGAGTTTGCACGTTCTCCCGGTGACCGCGTGGGTTTCCCCGGGTGCTCCCATTCCCTCCCACACTCCAAAGACATTGCGCATTTGTAAGGTGCAACCCTCCCCCAATTGCCCCCCTTGTAAATCGCCCCACCATATGTAGGGAGTAGGTGAGAAAGTGGGGTAACATAAAACTAGTGTGAGTGGGTGATCGATGGCCAGCGTGGGCTGAAGGTGTGGTACAGTGCTTTCTCTGCCTCGTTTACCGAGTACAGTGAAATTCATTGTTGTATACAGTTCAGTACAATATCACTGTAGATAAGCACAGATACATGAGATCAGCATCTCAGATACAGTGCAGGTGTACAGCAGCAGTACACTGGGACAGTTTACAGAGTCGCCAGTTTGGGGACATTTACAAGTCCATGAAGTATTAAGTGCAGGGATTTTGATCTGATGAAGGTCTGTTGTCCTGGCGGTATTGCAGAGTCGGTCTGGCCAAGCGTAGCCGTGGTGTCCTCACCCTCGGCTCCTGAAGAAGCTGTTTCCATGCTGTATCTTTAAACTAAACAATGTCCCCTTCAGCCAGAGGATGCAATGAAACCATAACGCCTGTCATACAGGAGGGGCAGGAGATTTGCTTCCCCTCCCCTATTCCCCACTGATGGTGAGGCCAACTTTATCCCGACCCTGGTTACCTTAGGCTTCTTTCTGCTGACCGCTTGGTGCAGCTCCAGTGATGTAGGACAGGCCTCATACAAGCATACAGACAATGATTCAGACTGGGTCTGATGAAGAGTTCCGACCCAAAACCACTCCTATGCCTTTTCTCCACAGATGCTGCCTGACCCGCTGAGTTACTCCAGCACTCTGAAACATCACCTTTCCATGTTCTCCACAGATGCTGCCTGACCCGCTGAGTTACTCCAGCACTCTGTGAAACGTCACCTATCCATGTTCTCCACAGATGCTGCCTGACCCGCTGAGTTACTCCAGCACTCTGTGAAACGTCACCTATCCATGTTCTCCACAGATGCTGCCTGACCCGCTGAGTTACTCTAGCGTACACAAAAGGCTGGAGAAACTCAGTGGGTGCAGCAGCATCTAAGGAGCGAAGGAGATAGGCGACGTTTCGGGTTGAGACCCTTCTTCAGACTCCAGCATCTGCAGTTCCTTCTTTATCGCTCCTTAGATGCTGCTGCACCCAGCCTGACCTGCTGAGTTTCTCCAGCCTTTTGTGTACCCTCGATTCTCCAGCATCTGCAGTTCCTTCTTTAACACGAGTTACTCCAGCACTCTGTGAAACGTCACCTATCCATGTTCTCCACAGATGCTGCCTGACCCGCTGAGTTACTCCAGCACTCTGTCTTAATTCCTTATATAATGTTTATTAATTGTCTGGTTCTTTGTTTTCTCTGGATCTCTCGGTGTGCCCTGTCTAATTTGAGCTCCAGTCCTTGACTATCAATAATTCAGGCAAAGATCTAAATGTCAGGGAATAAGCTTCGACAAGAAATCGCACGCGAACATCCCATGAGACACAGTTCTTCTTCCTCGTGTCCGGCCATCTTCTATATCACGTCTTCCCGGTCGGTCAGTGGCGGTTGATGACCGGTGGTTGCAGAATTGGCTACTTCAGTCAGTCACTGTGATATAGTTCCTGTCCTCAGCATTGCCTGGGATGCGTCACGTGGAGGCTTCTGCTTGCATCCCTGAGACACAGTGTACTGGTGGTAAATGTGGGTAGAATTAGGGACATTAAAGGACATTTGGACCGGTGCAAGGACAGGAACTGCTTTAAGGGTTATGGGCCAAAGCAGGCAAGTGGCAACAGCTGAGTTAGGCAACTTTGGTCGTAAACTATGATGTGTGACTCTTAGTTTCAGTTTAGTTTGTTGTCACTTGTACTAATTATTTGTCGAGTGCTTTCCAGATTACAATCGAGCCATTCACAGTGTACAGATACAGGATAAAGGGAATAACATTTAGTGCAAGTAATGTCAAGTAAAGTCTGATTAAAGGTAGTCCAACAGTCTCCAATGAGGTAGTTGGTGGCTCAGGACCGCTCTCTGGTGGTGGTAGGATGGTTCTGTTGCGTAATAACAGCTGGGAAGAAACTATCCCTGAATCTGGAGGAGTGAGATTCCACACTTCTGTACCACTTGCCTGATGGGAGAGGGGAGAAGAGGGAGTGACCAGGGTGCGACTGGTCCGTGATGATGCTGCTAGCCTTGCCGAGGCAGCGTGAGGTGTAGATGGAGTCAATGGAAGGGAGGTTGGTTTGTGTGATGGTCTGGGCTGTGTCAACAATTCGCTGCAATTTCTTGCAGTCTTGGATGGAGCTGTTCCCAAACCGTGCAACTTGAATCGGCAGTAAAGAAAGCAAACTCAATGCTACCATTTATTTCAAGAGGGCTTGTATACAAAAACAGAGATGTAATGTTGAGGCTCTATAAGGCCACATTTGGAATATTGTGAGCAGTTTTGGGCACCATATCTGAGGAAGGATGTGCTGGCTCTGGAGAGGGTCCAGAGGTTTACAAGAATGATCCCAGGAATCAGTGGGTTAACCTATCATGAGCGTTTGGCGGCACTGGGCCTGTACTCATTGGAGTTTATAAGAATGAGGGCGGACCTCATTGAAACTTACAGAATAGTGAACGGCCTGGATAGAGTGGATGTGGAGAGGATATTTCCACTAGTGAGAGAGTCTAGGACCAGCGGGCACACATTTAGAAAGGAGATGAGGAGGAATTTCTTTAGTCAGAGGGTGGTGAATCTGTGGAATTCTTTGCCAAAGAAGGCTGTGGTGGCCAAGTCAGTGGATATTTTTAAGGCAGAGATAGATACTGTACATTCTTGATTAGTGCGGGTGTCAGTTATGGGGAGAAGGCAGGAGAATGGGGTTAGGAGGGAGAGATCGATCAGCCATGATTGAATGGCAGAGTAGATTTGATGGGCTGAATGGCCTAATTCTATTCCTATGACCTTATGACCATGCCGTGATGCATCCCAACGCAAAATGCTTTCTTGGGCACATCTGTGGTAGTTGGTGGGAGTTGTGGGGACACGCTGAACTTCCGAAGCCTTCTAACCAAGTAGATGCATTGGTGTGCTTTCTTGGCCAAAACTTCAATATGACTGCATGACTAAATGTGTAGATGATGACCGGTGTGGATTTGTTCAGCCCAAGGCCTTGTCTCACTGTTGTATCTCTCCGACCCCGAGACTACAGTCTGCAGTGTGATAATGACCAGATAATCTGTTGCTCAGAAATACAGCCTGAGGGTTGGTGTTTATACTAGGGATTACTCCGGGGCTAAACACAAACTGAAGGCAACTGAACCAGCCTACCACAATCAGAGAGCAGTGCTGAACTACTATCTAGCTCATTGGTGACCCTCGCACTGTCCTTGATCAGACTTTGCTGGCTTTACCTTGCATGGAACATTATTCCCTTATCTGTACACAAATATATGTACGCTGTAAACGGCTCGATTGTAATCATGTATTGTCTTTCCGCTGACTGGTTTGCACACACCTAAAGCTTCATATACCTTGGTAATCTTGACAATAAACAAAACTAACTGTACAGCTGGAGGAACACAACGGCTGATGCTGCCTGAGATCCTCCTGCACTTTTTACTCAAGATTCCAGCATGTGCAGTTACTTGTTTGATGGTCAAGGATTGATTGATTGATTGATCGATACAGGACAGAGTGAGAGGTTACAAGTTGGTCTGGAGGGTGGCGTGGGAAAGGTTAGTGAACAGAATAGGCAGGTGAAAGCCAGAGAGTCAGGTGGGAGGGTTGGTTTAAACTGCAGGTATTTTAATGCAAGGGGCCTGATGGGTAACGCAGATGAGCTTAGGGCATGGATAGGTACGAGCGACTGGGATGTTGCAGCCATGACTGAAACCTGGTTAAGGGAGCGGCAGGACTGGCAGCTCAATGTTCCGGGGTACAGGAGCTTCAGGAGAGACAGGGATGAGGGGAAAAGAGGATGGGGTTTGCTTTGTTGGTTGAGGAGGATGTCACGGTCGTGATCAGAGGTGACATTATGGACGGTTCATCTAGTGAGGCTATGTGGGTGGAGCTGAGGAACAAGAAAGGGATGAAGAAACATTGTTGGGGGTGTATTACAGACCCCCGAATAGTCAACGGGAATTAGAAGAACAAATGTGTCGGGAGATTGCAGACAGCTGCAGGTCAAATAAGGTTGTTGCAGTAGGGGATTTTAACTTTCCCAATATAGACTGGGAAAATCATAGTGTGAAGGGTTTAGAGGGGGTGCAATTCCTCAAAAGTGTTCAGGAGAGTTTTCTTAAGCGGTATGTGGAGTCTCCCACATGTGAGAGGGCAGTATTGGGACATTGGGAAGGGCAAGTTAATGAAGTGTTTGTGGAGGAGCCTTTTGGGACCAGTGACTAGGTTTGATTAGGTTTCGATGATAGTTATGGATCGGGACGGAGAGGGTCCACATGTTAAAATGCTCAACTGGGGTCAGGCCAACATTGAGGGTATGAGAGAAGGTCTAACTAAAGTTGACTGGAGCAGGTTATTTGAGGGGAAAGGAACATCGGCCAAGTGGGATTTTTAAAAAAATGTACTGAAGAAAGCTCAGGATATGTATGTCCCCGTTAGAGTGAAGGGCAAAGCAGGCAAACGTAAGGAAGCTTGGCTGCCGAGGGAAGTTGAGGCGTTAGTTAAAAACAAGAAGGCTGCATGGGACAGGTATAGGCAGCTGGGATCAAGTTCATCCCTGGAGGAGTTTTGGGAACTAAGGAGTAAACTGAAAAAGATAGATCAGAAGGGCAAAAAAATAAATTTTATAAATGCATAAGGGGGAAAGGGGTAACCAGAGAGAGAGTGGGACCTGTCAGGAATAAAAGCGGTCACCTCTGTGTGGTCCCACAGGAGATGGACAAGTTTCTCAATGAGTATTTCTCCTCTGTATTTACTGAGAGCAAAGACAGCAGGACGGAGCAAATTAGAGCAGTCACTGGAAATGTCTTGAGAGCACGCATGCAGAACTCACTGACTTCATCCACTTAACCACTAATTTCCATCCTGCGCTCAAATACACCTGGACCATCTCTGACATCTCCCTACCGTTGCTAGATCTCATCGTCTCCATCACAGGAAACAGACTATTGACCGACATCTACTACAAACCTACTGACTCCTAAAGCCATCTGGACTGCACTTCTTCCCACCCTGCTTCCCCTACTCCCAATTCCTCCGTCTACACCGCATCTGCACCCAGGATGAGGTGTTCCAAACCAGACATGTCCTCATTCTTTAGGAAATGGGGTTTCCTCTCTTCCATTATAGATGAGGCCCTCACTAGGGTCTCCCCAATATCACGCAGCTCCACTCTTACTCCCCCTCCCACGTTCATAACAAGGACAGCGTCCCCCTTGTCCTCACCTTCTACCGCATCAGCCGTCGCATACAACATATAATCCTCCAACACTTTTGCCACCTCCAACGGGATCCCACTACTGGCCACATCCTCCCATCTCCACGTCAGTGGATGAAGAGGAACAAATTAGTTAAGACCAAAGTTGGGCCCTTGAAGACAGAAAAAGGTGAATTTATTATGGGGAACAAGGAAATGGCAGATGAGTTGAACAGGTACTTTGGATCTGTCTTCACTAAGGAGGACACAAACAATCTTCATGATATAGTAGTGGCCAGAGGATCTGGGGTGACGGAGGAACTGAAGGAAATCCACATTAGGCAGGAAATGGTGTTGGATAGACTGATGGGACTGAAGGCTGATAAATCCCCAGGGCCTGATGGTCTGCATCCCAGGATACTTAAGGAAGTGGCTCTAGAAATCGTGAATGCATTGGTGATAATTTTCCAATGTTCTATAGACTCAGGATCAGTTCCTGTGGATTGGAGGGTAGCAAATGTTATCCCACTTTTTAAGAAAGGCAGGAAAGAGAAAACAAGGAATTATAGACCAGTTAGCCTGACATCGGTGGTGGGGAAGATGCTGGAGTCAATTATAGAAGATGAGATAGCCGCACATTTTGGATAACAGTAACAGGATCGGTCCGAGTCAGCATGGATTTACGACGGGGAAATCATACTTGACTAATCATCTGGAATTTTGTAACTAGGAAAATGGACAAGGGAGAGCCAGTGGATGTAGTGTACTTGGACTTTCAGAAAGCATGTGATAAGGTCCCACATAGGAGATTAGTGGGCAAAATTATGGCACATGGTATTGGGGGTAGAGTGCTGACATGGATAGAGAAGTGGTTGGCAGACAGGAAACAAAGAGTAGGGATTAACGGGTCCCTTTCAGAATGGCAAGCAGTGACTAGTGGGGTACCGCAAGGCTCGGTGCTGGGACCGCAGCTATTTACAATATACATCAATGATTTAGATGAAGGGATTCAAAGTAACATTAGCAAATTTGCAGATGACACAAAGCTGGGTGGCAGTGTGAACTGTGAGGAGGATGCTATGGGAATGCAGGGTTACTTGGACAGGTTGGAGGAGTGGGCAGATGCATGGCAGATGATGTTTAATGCAGATATATGTGAGCTAATCCACTTTGGTAGCAAAAGCAGGAAAGCAGATTACTATCTAAAAGGCGTCAAGTTGGGAAAAGGAGAAGTACAACGGGATCTGGGGGTCCTTGTACATCAGTCTATGAAAGTAAGCATGCGGGTGCAGCAGGCAGTGAAGAAAGCGAATGGCATGTTGGCCTTTATAACAAGAGGAATCGAATATAGGAGCAAAGAGGTCCTTTTGCAGTTGTACAGAGCCCTAGCGAGACCACACCTGGAGTATTGTGTGCAGTTTTGGTCCCCTAATTTGAGGAAGGACATTCTTGCTATTGAGGGAGTGCAGCGTAGGATTACAAGGTTAATTCCCGGGATGGCGGGACTGTCATATGCTGAGAGAATGGAGCGGCTGGGCTTGTACTCTCTGGAGTTTAGAAGGATGAGAGTGGATCTCATTGAAACATATAAGATTGTTAAGGGCTTGGACACGCTAGAGACAGGAAACATGTTCCCGATGTTGGGGGAGTCCAGAACCAGGGGCCACTTTTTAAGAATAAGGAGTAAGCCATTTAGAACAGAGATGAGGAAACACTTTTTCTCACAGAGAGTTGTGAGTCTGTGGAATTCTCTGCCTCAGAGGGCGGAGTCAGGGGATATGCGGAGAAGGCAGAGTCAGGGCAGAGAAGGCAGGGGATATGCGGAGAAGGCAGGAACGGGGTACTGATTGTGTGGATGATCAGCCATGATCACATTGAATGGCAGTGCAGGCTCGAAGGGCCAAATGGCCTACTCCTGCACATATTGTCTATTGTCCACCTCTTTCTGCTTTCTGCAGAGACAGTTCCCTCCATACCTCCCTGGTCAACTCGTCCCTTCCCACCCAAACCTCCCCCTCCCCGGGTACTTTCCCCTGCAACTGCAGGAGATGCAACACCTGTCCCTTTATCTCCCCCCTCGACTCCATCCAAGGACCCAAAGAATCTTTCCAGTTGAGGCAGAGGTTCACTTGCACCTCCTCCAACCTCATCTACTGTATCCGCTGTTCCAGATGTCAAATTCTCTACATCGGCGAGACTAAGAGCAGGCTCGACGATCGTTTCGCTGAACACCTCTGCTCAGTCCGTCTTAACCAACCTGATCTCCCGGTTGCTCCGCATTTCAACTCCCATTCCCAATCTGACTTTTCTGTCCTGGGCCTCCTCCATTGTCAGAGTGAGGCCCAGCGCAAATTGGAGGAACAGCACCTCATATTTCGCTTTGGAAGCTTACACCCCAGCGGTATGAACATTGACTTCTCTAACTTCAAGTAGCCCTTGCTTCCCCTCTCTCTCCATGCCCTCCCCCTTCCCAGTTCTCCCACCAGTCTTACTGTCTCCGACTACATTCTATCTCTGTCCCACCCACTCCCCTGACATCAGTCTGAAGAAGGGTCTCGACCCAAAACGTCACCAATTCCTTCTCTCCAGAGATGCTGCCTGACTCTCCGAGTTACTCCAGCATTTTGTGTCTACCTTTAGAATATTGTATTCAGTTCTGGGCACCATGTTATAGGAAATATGTTGGCAAGGTGGAGAGGGTTCAGAGAAGATTTACAAGGATGTTGCCAGGACTAGAGGCTGTGAGCTGTAGGGAGAGGTTGAGTAGGCTGGGTCTCTATTCCATGGAGCGCAAGAAGATGAGGGG
The DNA here is from genome assembly GCA_035221665.1 of Okamejei kenojei. Classification (NCBI taxonomy): domain Eukaryota; kingdom Metazoa; phylum Chordata; class Chondrichthyes; order Rajiformes; family Rajidae; genus Okamejei; species Okamejei kenojei. The sequence goes on from CM069133.1 coordinate 858,348, forward strand.
AGATCTTACGGAGGTGTATAAAATCATGAGAGGAATAGATCGGGTAGATGTACAGAGTCTCTTGCCCAGAGTAGGGGAATTGAGGACCAGAGGACATAAGTTCAAGGTGAAGGGGAAAAGATTTAATAGGAATCCGAGGGTGAGTTTTCACACAGAGGGTGGTGGGTGTATGGAACAAGCTGCCAGAGGAGGTAGTTGAGGCTGGGTCTATCCCATTGTTTAAGAAACAGTTAGACAGGTACATGGCTGGGACAGGTTTGGAGGGATATGGAACAATTGCAGGCAGGTGGTAATCGTGTAGCTGGGACATGTTGGCCAGTGTGGGCAAGTTGGGCCGAAGGGCCTGTTTCCACACTGTATCACACTATTACTCTATGATAACTGAATGGAAGGGAATACAAGTGTTTAGTTTAGTTGAGAGATACAGCATAGAAAGAGGCCCTTCAGCCCGCCAAGTCCACGCGGACCACAGGGTCTATGTTATCCCACTTTCTCATTCACTCCCTACACACTAGGGGGAACTTACAGAGGGCCAATACAGATGGCCTACTAACCTGCGCAAATTTGGAATGTGGGTGGTAAAAACCCACGCGGTCACGGGGAGAATGTACAAACTGGATACAGACATCACCCTTACTCAGGATGGAAGCCGGGTTTCTGCCGCTGTGAGGCAGCAACTCTACCGCTGCGCCACCATGCAGCCCTATGTGGTCACAGGGAGACATTGAGAACACAGGCAGCGCCCGACATGGGGATTGAACCCGGGTCTCTGGCGTGTGAGTCAGCGGCTCTCACAGCTGCACCACCGTGTCTCCAGACTGTCTCCATGTTACTTGCTGGGGCTGCCTCAGAACAGCGCTGAGACTGTTATTATGCTGACTGGAAGCAGCACCTCCGCCAATACAGTCAGTCCCCCTTGTATAAAGCAGGGTAGGGAGACGTGACATCTGAGTGATCTACACCCCTCGCCACTGGTTGAGATTATTGTGCTCAAATCACTGGGCGGACCGTGAAGAAAGAGGAATGAGCCTGCCTGCCCCACAAGCGACTTTTGAGGCGACTGCCAGGGACTAATTCACCCACGACACCTAGCGACAACCTACAACAGCAAACATTGTTGCCACTGTCGCCGAAAAATGTTCAACATGTTGGAAATGTTGTGGCAGCCGCCTGTAGTCGCCCAAAATAATGGCCGAAGTGGAACAGGCCCATAAAGGACACTGCCATACGAGCAAAGTCTGCCAATGTTTCTCTTCAGTTTACCAGTAAGCAAAGAACAGCTCAAGAAGCTGAAAGGTCCATTGTGTTGGGTAAAAGGCAGCAAGACGTCACCAATCACATGCCAGGTCTTGTCTCGTCTCCTCCTCCTCTCCGCCGGCTTACTTTAGTTTCTGATTATTGTCACGTGTGCCAAGATACAATGAAAAGCTTTATGTTGCGTTTTATCCAGTCAGCAAAAAGAATATGTGTGATTACAATCGAGCCTTTCCCAGTGTACAGATACAGGATAAAGGGAATAACGTTTAGTGCAAGATACTGTAATGTCCGATTAAAGAGAGTTCCAAGGACTACAATGATGTAGATGGGGGGTCAGGACCACTCCCTAGTTAGATATACCGCTCTCTAGCTTTCACGCCCCTACTACAATCAGCCTGAAGAAAGGTCCCAACCTGAAACATCATCTATCCATGTTCTCCAGTGATGTTGCATGACTTCCAGTATTTTGTGTGTGTTTTATGTAAGCCGGCATCTGTAGTTCCTTGTGTCTACATAGTGTTGGTGTTGTCCGTGACTTAGAGCAGACCATCAGGCAACACTTCCCTTATCCTGGGTGATATTTCTACCCACCTGACACAACTTGTGATATAGAAATCTAACAAATAAAATCATCCAAGCCATTCCACTGAAGTATAATCAGCAGTATAACCGGAGAGAAGTGTTTACAACGTGGGCAGTGGATGTACTGGATGAGCTGCCAGAGGAGGTCATTGAGGCAGGTACAGTAACAACATTTAACAGACACTTGGGCAGGTACATGGATAGGAAAGGTCAAGAAGGATATGGGCCAAATGCAGGCAGGTGTGACTGGCGTATGTTGGGCGTGTTGCTCGGCATTGGCAAGTGGGGCTGAAGGGCCTGTTTCTGTGCTGTGTGACTGTGACTCTCTTAAGAGTTTAAACTCAGAAAAGCCACAGTGGTGTTTTCAGACATATAGACAAACGCACAGGGTCACACACATACAGACACACATAGACACACACGCACAGGGTCACACACATAGACACACACACACAGGGTCACACACATAGCCACACACACACAGGGTCACACACATACAGACACACATAGACACACACACACTGGGTCACACACATAGACACACACGCACAGGGTCACACACATACAGACACACACTCAAGCTCACACACGGACACATAGACAGATACACAAACACACTCACTCACACTCACACACACACGCAAATACGTATTGCTGTGCTGGAATGACCTCTTTTTAAAATGTTGTTTTGTGGATTAACAGGGTCTCAAAAGCTGTATTTATGGGCAGTGTAATCTGCTTTAAGTTTTGACATTAAATTTAGCCCCAAAACAATGTGTTATTTAAATCTTGTGCAATGTTGACAACCTCCACTGATAGTCGCTGAGCATCATGGGTGATGATGATCGAGGGTTCATGAGCCGCCTCTGACCATTACAAGCATTCTAATGTCTGAAGAAGGGTCTCGACCCGAAACGTCACCCATTCCTTCTCTCCAGAGATGCTGCCTGTCCCGCTGAGTTACTCCAGTTTTTTGTGTCTGTCTTCAGTTTAAACCAGCACCTGCAGTTCCTTCCTGTATAGGCATTCTAATATCAGGGCAGGGCTGGCCTTTCCCTGTTGAGCCAGTTTTTCTCCCAATCAAAATATTACACTCACAAGCCTGGGGATAAAAATACTCAGGCATCCAATCAGGTTTGCAAAATCACATGAAGTTGCAGCCACTCCCCACACTGACAGACACACAAACACACACACACACGCGCTGCTGTTGCTGCAACTCCTGCTGCTGTGAAAGCCACAGTCAATATGTCCAGAGGTACCCCCGCTCACAATCACCGCATCACAACATTTCAGCATGAGAGCCTTTTAGAAACTTTTGAAGACTTTACCATCAAAAGAAAGGTAACCTGGGGAATTCTCACCAGCCAAGGTCAGTACAAATGCCAGAGGGAAGTTTCTGTTGCCGTGTTACTAAATCACAAACTTTTGCTTTGGGAAAAAGTCACTTGCTGTTGAAAATAAGGGAACTTCCGCCTTGCACCTTGGAAGTTGCTGGACTTGTTCTGATAGTGGGTTGCAGCTCCCGTGGGTAGTAAAGGTTCATGGTTTTTGTGGCTCCTCAGAGACATAGTGTAGGTTGGCACAACATGGGACTTCTCCATTATTCCCTGTGCCAACTGAATGAGAGGTTAAACCAAAAGCCTTTATTTGTTGGTAGACACAGTGCTGGAGTAACTCAGCGGGCCAGGCAGGGTTTCAAGCCGTAACGTCACCTATCCATGTTCTCCACAGATGCTGCCTGACCCGCTGAGTTACTCCAGCACTCTGTGAAACGTCACCTATCCATGTTCTCCACAGATGCTGCCTGACCCGCTGAGTTACTCCAGCACTCTGTGAAACGTCACCTATCCATGTTCCCCACAGATGCTGCCTGACCCGCTGAGTTACTCCAGCACTCTGTGAAACGTCACCTATCCATGTTCCCCACAGATGCTGCCTGACCCGCTGAGTTACTCCAGCACTCTGTGTTTTGCCTTTGTTTCACTGCAGTTCAGCAATCCCTACACACACACATCCCACATCAGCATCGCCCCAGGGCCCTTCACTTCTTCCTTAAACAGTCTCAGTCAGCCTCTACCTTGATGAGACCAAGCGTAGACTCGGCAACCGTTTCACCAAAAACCCGCGTTCAGTCCGCCAAGGTCTACTAGATCTCCTGCTCACTAACCATTTTAATTCCCCTTCCCATTCCCCGTACTGAAGGATGAGAAGAGACCTCATTGAAACTCACCGAATTGTGAAAGGCCTGGATAGAGTGGATGTGGAGAGGATGTTTCCACCAGTGGGAGAGTCTAGAACCAGAAATCATAGCCTCAGAATAAAAGGACATACTTTTAGAAAGACGAGAAGGAATTTCTTTAGTCAGAGGGAGGTGGAATTCTGTGGAATTCATTGCCACAGACGGAGGCCAAATCAATGGATATTTTTAAGGCAGAGATAGATAGATTCAGGATTGTGAGATGTCCTCATTCTTCAGGGAACGGGGGTTATCATCTTCTATCATAGATGAGGCCTTCAATAGGGTCTCCTCGATATCCCGCAGTTCTGCTCTTGCTCCTCCTCGCCCCAGTCATAACAGGGACAGAGTCCCCCTAGTAGGGACCACCAGGTAACATTAAAAGTTAGCTCTTTTAACATTAAAAGTAACTCTACTAAGTAACATTAAAAATAACATTAGCAAATTTGCAGATGACACAAAGCTGGGTGACAGTGTGAGCTGCGATGCGGATGCTATGGACAGGTTGGGTGAGTGGGCAGATGCATGGCAGATGCAGTTTAATGTGATGGGAATGGGAGATGTGAGGTTGGTGGATCTACTTTGGTGGGTATCAAACACATGGGATGATGGGGTGGAAAATATTTAGGTTATTATAGATTCTCATTTGGGCCATTTGGAAAAGTGGGCTGAAAGATGGCAGATGGAGTTTAATGCTGATAAGTGTGAAGTGCTAGGACAAATCAAGAGGGATCCTGGGGGGTCCTTGTTGGTAAAGAAAGCCTTTGGTGCTGGCCTTTATAAATCAGAGCATTGAATATAGGAGTAGGGAAGTAATGTTAAAATTGTACTGGTAAAGTATGGTGTACAACTTTGGTCGCCTAGTTATAGGAAGGATCAACAAAATAGAGAGAGTACAGGCAGAATTAAGAAAGCAAGTTAGGTCTTTAAGCGCAGAAGTGGCATTGTTGAATGAATGAAAATAGGTTTATTGGCCAAAATTCACAGAGGTACAGGGGAGGAATTTGCCTTGGTGCTCCGCCCACAAGTAACAACACGACATACAGAGACAATTAAGAATGACACATGAAACATTAAACACTAATAATAAAACATTACATTTTAAACATGTGAATTAAATACCAGAGCAAAAGGAGGCTACACACTTCTGGTTATTGAGTAGAGCTACTACTTATGGAAAAAAGCTGTTTCTATGTCTGGCTGTGGCAGCATTGACAGTCCGGAGTCGCCTTCCAGAGGGAAGTGATTCAAAGAGTTTGTGGCCAGGGTGAGAGGGGTCAGAGATGATCTTGCCCGCTCGCTTCCTGGCCCTTGCAGTGTACAGTTCATGTCAATGGAGGGAAGGTTGCAGCCAACAACCTTCTCAGCTGATCGGACGATTCGCTGCAGCCTCCAGGTGTCGTGCTTGGTGGCTGAGCCAAACCAGACCATGATGGAGTATCTCTGCATTGGTCAGTGGGGGAGCTGCGAGTCAGCTGCCCTGCCAGCAGCGTGTACGTTATTTCGACTTTTTGTTTTTTTTAGTGTGTCCAAATGTTTGTTTTAGTGTCTGTCGGCATGTCTTGTGTAGGGGTGGGGGGGGGGGGGGGGGGGGGGGGGGAGGGGGGAACCGCTTTCGGTCGCCTCCTCGACGGAGAGGTGACTTTTGCCATGTCGCCTCCCTCGCGGCCTAACAGCTTGGATTGGAGCGGCCTTTCCCAGATTCGGGCCCAGACCTTCAGCAGCAGAAACAGCATGGACCTTTTCATCGCAGAGCGGGCGAGCAATGAATTCCACTGTCTTACGAGCACCTCCTCAATTTCTATTGTTGGTGTTGGAGAAATGTCCAGACTGATGTTGGGCAGCGAGGAGGGGGTGGGTAGACTGGAGTCAGGCCATAAGTAGGTGTGAAGTGGTGATTGGGGTGGTGTGGGTGGGGAAGGGTCCAGTGTTTGCAGACAGGAGTCAGGCTGTGAGTAGGTGTAAAGTGGTGATTTGGGAGGGAGTACCAGGGTTAGGTTTCTGTTTATCGAACCTGCAGTAGAACTCATTCAGGTCGTTGGTCAGCTGACAATTGTACAAAGAGCGGAGGCTTTTCACTTGTAACTGGTAATTTCTTGCAAGCCCTTCCAAACTGAGGAAGAGTCACTAGCTGAGAACTTGCTCCACAACTTCTCCTTTCCTTGGCAGCTCCGATTCCTCTTGCATGCCTTGGCCTGCCTGTAGAGGTCTGCATCCCCGCTCTGTAGGCCTCTTCTGTAGACCGTCGGAGCTGTCTGAGTTCTGCAGTAAACCAGGGCTTGTCGTTGTTGAACCATGTCTGGGTCCTAGTTGGAATGCAACTGTCCTCACAAAAGCTGATGTATTATGATACAGTGTCCGTATACTCATCAAGGCTTGTGGTTGCTTCCCTGAACACATTCCAATCTGTGCAATCAAAGCAGGATTGTAGGTTCTCAATGCCCTCGCTTGTGCACCTTTTCATCGTTCTGAACGCAGGCTTAGCGGATTTTAGTTTCTGTCTGTTGGCCTTCATAACAAGAGGAGTTGGGTATAGGAGCAAAGAGGTCCTTCTGCAGTGGTACAGGGCCCCACTGAGACCACATCTGTGTATTGTGTGCAGTTTTGGTCTCCAACTTTGAGGAAGGACATTCTTGCTATTGAGGGAGTGCAGCGTAGGTTCATGAGGTTAATTCCCGCGATGACGGGACTGTTTCGCTGAACACCTCCGCTCAGTCCGCTTAATCTCCCGGTTGCTAAACTGATCGTCCGGTTGCCAAACACTTTAACTCTCCCTCCCATTCCCAATCTGACCTTTCTGTCCTGGGCCTCCTCCATTTGCAGAGTGAGGCCCAGCGCAAATTGGAGGAACAGCACCTCATAGAAACGTAGAAAATATGTGGAAGAGGAGGCCATTCGAGCCTGCACCGCCATTCATTGTGATCATGGCTGATCATCATATTTCACTTGGGCAGCTTACACCCCAGCGGTATGAACATTGACTTCTCACTTCAAATAGCCCTTGCTTTCCCTCTCTCTCCATCCCTCCCCTTCCCACTTTTCCCACCAGTCTTACTGTCTCCCTGATTACATTTTATCTCTATTTCCTTTGTTGTCGAACTCTCCTAGCTAACAATAATCTACTCGACATTTTCCTTGGACTTCATATCTTTTGACGTGTCGCTTTCACTCTTACCCTTCCTTATCTCTGTGTCTCCCTCTCAGTCTGAAGAAGGGTCTCAACCTGAAATGTTACCCATTCCAATTCTATTCAGAGATGCTGCCTGACCCGCTGAGTTACTCCAGCACTCTGTGAAACGTCACCTATCCATGTTCTCCACAAATGCTGCCTGACCCGCTGAGTTACCCCAGCACTCTGTGAAACGTCACCTGTCCATGTTCTCCACAGATGCTGCCTGACCCGCTGAGTTACTCCAGCACTCTGTGAAACGTCTGTGACTATCCACAGATGTTCTCCACAGATGCTGCCTGACCCGCTGAGTTACTCCAGACTCTGTGAAACGTCACCTATCCATGTTCTCCACAGATGCTGCCTGACCCGCTGAGTTACCCCAGCACTCTGTGAAACGTCACCTGTCCATGTTCTCCACAGATGCTGCCTGACCCGCTGAGTTACTCCAGCACTCTGTGAAACGTCACCTATCCATGTTCTCCACAGATGCTGCCTGACCCGCTGAGTTACTCCAGCACTCTGTGTCTATCTTCCTGTGCTGTTCTATGTACTAATTGATGTATTCCTGCACGATGGTTTTGTAGCTGGAGTTGCGAAAGTTCAAAGTTGATATGAAATGGAGAAGGAGGGGTTGGCTGGGCCAGTTTGAGGATCAGCGTTGCGAGAGATAGTTTACAGAGCTCGTGACACGATATGAATCCCAGCTACGACTCCTACAGCTGGTTTGAGAGGCCGTGGGGAGATGGAGATTTAGGTACTGAATACAGGGGTGTGAGGGGAGGTGGAGGGAGAGTGAGACATGCGTAGAAGTAACGGTGGCTCTGTGTATTTGGGCGGCCTGCTTGCTGTGGACGTTGTTTGTAGAGGCCGTGGGCTCTGCACGCTGAGATTGAGTTGTAAACAGAGGCTGGGTGAGGTCAGTTGTCCAAGTTTAGCATCAGAAGCTGACACGTCAGCGAAGTGCCTTGGAGCGATGCCTGCTGGCCTGCCCATAGCCTTGCTTGGCAAGCTTGGTGTCTTCGCTCCTCGCTCCCTGAAACTACTTGCACGAGGCTTGCGAAATGGTGAGGCCACATTTACAGTATCGTCTTCAGTTTTGGTCACTTTCTTATAGGGAAGATGTTTTTCAGCTGGAAAGGGCACAGAGAAGATTTATGAGGATATTGCCAGCACTCGAGGGCCTGAGCTCTAGGGAAAGGTTGGGCAGGCTAGGATGTTATTCCTTGGAGCGCAGGAGGTGATCTTATAGAGATGCATAAGGTCTTTTGCCCAGAGTATGCAAATCGAGAATCAGCTGGTTTATGGTGAGGGAGGAAGGATTTAATACGGACCTAAGGGGTAACTTTTTCATAGTGTGGTGGGTGTGTGGAACGAGCTGCCAGAGGATGTAGTTGAGGCGGGGACTATCGCAGTGTGATAACATTTAGACAGGTACTTGGATAGCAAAGGTTTCAAGGGATATGGGCCAAATGCAGGCAGGTGGGACTAGTGAAGATGGGACATGTTGGCTGGCGTGAGAAAGTTGGGCGTAGGGTTTGTTTCCATGCTGTGTGTCTCTGTGACTGACTCTAGTTATGGCTTCAGGTAGAAGGTTGACGTGGACCTTGGAGAAGTTGAACACTTGTTGCTTAATAACTTGCAACTCCTCTGAACAAAAATGAATAGGATTTGCTTATTTAATGAACTTGTTATTTTTAATACTTTTGTTTCAGGTTGGGACATTTATTGATTACTATTACCCAACAGCATAAGACGTGCACTTATTAATTATGGCTTCATGCAAAGTCATTCACTTTTGGTTTCTCAAATTAATTACAGCTTAATCTACAGTTAACGGGCCATTATTGCTGGCAACTCCACAGATGCTGCCTGACCCACCCGCTGAGTCACTCCAGCACTCTGTGAAACGTCACCTATCCATGTTCCCCACAGATGCTGCCTGACCCAACCGCTGAGTTACTCCAGCACTCTGTGAAACGTCACCTATCCATGTTCTCCACAGATGCTGCCTGACCCGCTGAGTTACTCCAGCACTCTGTGAAACGTCACCTATCCATGTTCTCCACAGATGCTGCCTGACCCGCTGAGTTACTCCAGCACTTTGTGAAACGTCACCTGTCCATGGCCGCTGAGTTACGCACTCTGTGAAACGTCACCTATCCATGTTCTCCACAGATGCTGCCTGACCCGCTGAGTTACTCCAGCACTCTGTGAAACGTCACCTATCCATGTTCCCCACAGATGCTGCGTGACCCACTGATAATACTTTGTTCAGCGTTTTCTCCAACCTATTATGTCGCTAATGTTTGGGTCACTAAAGCATGTATTGGGAACGTTATTATTACTTTATTGTCAACCATCAAAACTCATATTTTAATGTGAACAGCACAGCATGTTATCTGTTCAAATATGTTAGAAATGATGCACATCAATGTCTTGAACTGCCTAATTACATAGTTGAGTTCTGTGTTTGTGTTTGATTAGACCATGGCACAGTACAGCACCGGATCAGGCCCTTCAGCCCACAATGTCCGCACCCAACATGGTGCCAAGACCATCACTTATCTACCTGCACATAACCAGCATCCCTCCATTCTCAGCATATCCATGTGCCTATCCCAAGGTCTTTCAAACGCCACTATCGTATCTGCCTCCACCACCACCCCTGGCAGCGCGTTCGAGGCACTCACCACCCTCTGTGTAAAACACTTGCCCCACACACCTCCTTTAAACTCTGCTCCTCTCACCTTAAAGTTCTACCCTCTAGAATTTGTTTTTTCCATCCCTGGAAAAAGGTTCTGACTGCTTACCCTATCTATGCCTCTCATAGTTTTATAAACTTCTAACAGGTCGCTCCACAAACCTCCAGCGTTCCAGAGAAAACAACCCAAGTCTATCCAATGTCTCCCAGTAGCTGGACCCACTAATCCAATGGGTCTTTTATATCCGTGTACTAAGGTTCAGTGATATTTTTTGCATGCAGATCAGTAAGATTGTTGCCGTACACATACAATCCCCGATTAAGTACTGAATGGATAGAAACAGTCCACTGACTCCATATGCGCAAGTCGCCAGTGCCATGAAGGCCAGTTACAGCCGCTACCTCCTTTCACAACAGGCAACATTCTGGTAATACCCCTCTACACCCTCTCCAGAAGTCCCAACATTCTCATGTCATAAGGAATAGGAGCAGAATTAGGCCATTTGGCCCATCAAGTCCGCCATTCAAATATGGCTGATTGATCTCTCCCTCCTAACCCGTTTGCTGGATACTTTCAAGAGAGAGCTAGATAGGGCTCTTAAAGATAGCGGAGTCAGGGGATACGGGGAGAAGGCAGGAACGGAGTACTGATTGGGGATGATCAGCCATGATCACATTGAATGGTGGTGCTGGCTTGAAGGGCCGAATGGCCTACTGCATCTATTGTCTGTTGCATATTGTCTATACTTCTGCCTTCTCCCCATAACCTCCGCCACCCGTACTGATCAAGAATCATTCTTCCTGGAATGGGGACATCTGAACTGAAGGAAATACTTCAAATGTGGCCGAACCGAAGTCCTGTAAACATGTGTTTAATAACACTTTGAAAGCGTATGTACAACGTGGAGACGCACCGCTGAACTGTGGGCCTGGTTAGTATGTGGGAATTCCCAATTTTAATGTATTCCTCTGTGAATAATCCCGTAGATGAACCAACTAGAGATGCATCATGCTATGGTCTGGAATGCAACTGGTGTGGTCTTGGATATTGATGCAGGTTTGTTTTGTTGCATAGTTGTTCATTATGTTTTCTTGTACATGAGAAATGTCAAAGGAAAAAGAGAGGGTACAATGTCGAAACAATGGAGTTAGGTTGTTGAGGAATAATCAGTGAATATTACCGCGTAACAGCTATCGTGCTCCAACCCTCAATGTAAATGCAGTAATTTGTCAAATAAAAGACACAGTCTGAAGAAGGGTCCCGACCCAAAACGTCACCTATCCATGTTCACTAGAGATTCTGCTTAACCCCCTAAGTTACTCCAGTACTTTGTTTCTTTTTGTAAACCAGCATCTGCAATTCCTTGTGTCTACATTTGTCAAAAAATATTCTTGGATTTGTGTGTGGGGGTGTGCTGAATAACTTCAGCAGGTCGGGCAGCATCTGTGGAGGGAAATTGGAGTGCAAAACTAGAGGGCATAGGTTTAAGGTGAGGTTTAAGATTTAGTGTGAATTAATGTGATTTAATCAAATGGGGAGAGAAAGGGGACTTGGGAGTGCTGGTGCAGGATTCACAAAAAGTGAATCTGCAAGTCGAATCGATAGTAAAGAAGGCAAACTCAATGCTAGCATTTATTTCAAGAGGGCTTGTGTACAACACCAGGGATGCAATGATGCATCAGGTCAGGCTGCATTTGAAATATTGTGAGCAATTTTGGGCCTCATATCTGAGGAAGGATTTGCTGGCTCTTGGAGAGGGTCCAGAGGGGCTTTAAAAAGAATGATCCCAGGAATGAGTAGGTTAACCTATGATGAGCATTTGACGGCACTGGGCCTGTACTCATTCGAGTTTAGAGGAATGAGGAGGGACCTCATTGAAACGTATTAATAGTTGAAGTGGGCGCATGTGTGGGGCCTTTCCAGAGTGTGTGCATGTGTGGGGTCTCGGGCCGGCGAGGCCTGTGGAATCAGCGATATTTTCCAGACGCTTTGAAGTTGCGTATTACAGAGATGAGTTGCTTAAAGCTTAAATAAAGTTTGTGTAAATTACGAGTAGCATAAAAGTTTCATTTACCTCACAACAATTGAAACAACTCACTCTCAGAAGTTAAGCAGTGTGATATCGAGATGGAGAAACTATTGGAACCACAACGCTTGGATCTGGATCCCAACTCACCTATTGCTGCAAAGCAATGGAAGCACTGGCTTCGTACACGCAATAACTTCTTTGATGAGTGTGGCGACTATACACCAGACAGGCTTAAGACATTAATAAGCTCTGTCTCTTCTGATGTATACGAGTACATAGAGGAATGTACAACTTATGATTCTGCTATTGATGTACTAAGCAGACTCTTCGTTAAGACACCCAATGTGATATTCGCTCCACACCTCCTTGCTACTCGGAAACAAAAACCTGGTGAGTCACTTGATGAATTTTTACAAGAACTTCAAAGACTTAGTAAAGACTGTGCCTTCAAAGCAGTTACAGCTGATCAATATCGACAGGAAGTTATTCGAGACTCTTTTATCAATAGTTTGGCATTGCCTTTAATACGACAGAGACTATTAGGGCACAAAACCTTGGATTTACAGTCAGCTTACAATCAAGCTTACTCTTTGGACTTGGCTCAGAAAAATTCAGATGCTTATGGCTCATCTAATGTGTATCCTGCTGCAACTACTACAAACGAATTTCACCCTAACTAATATGGAGCAAGCTGAAACAATCTCTACTGATAAAGGTGCCCTTGCTGCTGCATATAATTATTCAAAAAGGAAGCGTTACTTTTGCGGGGGTAATATTCATATGCCCTGCTCGAGAGGCAACTTGTAATAGTTGTGGCAAGAAGGGACATATCGTAGAGTATGCAAGTCCAAAGCAACTACTAAAAGTGTGACTGCTGCCATGTATACGCCTTCTTTATGTGCAATTACAGCTGCATTTCCTCAGAGCTGGTCTCATGCAGCTACAATGATATCCATTAATGGCCATACACTTAATGTATTACTTGATTCTGGCAGTTCAGAAAAGTTTTATCAGTGAACAAGTTGTGTCTCCACTAAATCTAACTATAATTCATTCAAATAGAGAAATCTCGATGGCTCTGACAACTCTCAATACTCAAATTATTGGATCTTGTATTGTAGACTTTATTCTGAATAAAACTAGCTATAAATCTTTTATTTTTATTTTTTTAATTAGAAGTAATGTATAAACCAAAAATAACATAATACATTTCATGTACCACTTCTTGTTTTAAACTTTAATAATAGGCAAGTAACAGAAGGGAGAAATAGAGAAATAGGGAAAGTTAGATAAGATCATGATAGTAATAGTACGTGAGCAAGTGGAAAGAAAGAGCCCATAAAGATGTAGAGCACGAGGTAGAATAAAAGAAAGAAAAATTAAAAAAAGAAAATATAAGAAAATAAGCTAAGATAAAAGGGATGTACCTGCTTCATATCTTTACACCCCCCTCACCAGGTCCTGTAACCGTTTATTTCCAGAGTTATGTTGCACCTTATGCTTGTAATAAGTCGATAAATGGAGACCAAATCTTTAACAATTGGTCAGATTTGCCTGCTAGGATGAATCTCATGTCTTTGAGGTGTAACATTTCGAACATATTTGAAATACACATTTTTACCGTTGGTGTTGGTGCATTTTTTCAGAATTTTAGTATGTTTTTTTACCTTTATTAAGCCATAATTAAGGAAACTCTTTTGGAACGAAGTCAGCTCAAAGCCGACTTCCATTGTTCCAAAAATAATCAATTCTGCGTTAGGTTTCAATTTTATTTTAAATAACTTTGTAAAAATGTCAAAAATGTCATTCCAACATTTTTGGATTCTATGCAAAAAAACAAAGGAATGTGCTATAGTTGTATCTTGAGATAAACATTTATCACAAATGGGGGAAACGTGGAAATATTTTATTTAGTTTTTGAATAATATAATCTATGTAGGACTTTGAATTGGATTAAAATATGTCTTACATTGATCAAGCATTTGTGCACATATAGCAAGTATTTATCCCAACTCTCTTTTGAGATTTTTATAGATAGTTCTTGTTTCCAATCTCTTCTAATTCTATCAGATGATGGTATTTCTATATTTAGGATGATATTATGCAAGTATGATATTAAGTTAGTTGAGTCCGCCTTTCTGTTCATAGCTTCATCTAATAGAGTCAGAGTTTGGTATTCTTGTGTATGTGTTTTCAAACAATCACGGATTTGAAGATATTTAAAATATTGATTACTTCTCAGGTTGTATTTGAGTTGTAGTTGTTGGAATGATAAAAGCATTTCCCGTTTCATACATGTCTCCAAGCGTTTTAATTCCTATTCTTTCCCAATGGGTAAATGATTTATCAATAATGGATGGTTCAAACGACGGATTATTAACTATAGGAGATAGAAGCGATAGGTTTCTTAATTGGAGGGTTAATTTTATTTGTTTCCAAATTCTAATAGTACTATGAATAATTTGATTTTTCTTGTATATTGTATTCAGTTTTATTGGTGAGAGAAGGATCGCTCCTATATGAAAAGGGGAACAATCCTCTCTCTCCATTACTATCCAATCCACTAGCTATAAATCTGTATGTCTTGGTATTTTGAAAAATTTGTGTAGCGATATAATTCTAGGTTAGGATTTTCAGAAACAGCACAGATCACTTCAAATAATGTATGAAGGAACTATGCCTGATCTTGTATTGTCAAAGTCACCGGTATTATGTGTTTTTTTCTGCTGCAGCTGTTGAATGTCCTTCATTATTCACTCATTTATCCTCCAAGTGCAAGCAATTGCTACAAAATAGGAACTTTATCAACACAGAAGTAACTAATCTTTTACGAGAAGGTAACATAGAACCCAGCTCTTCTCCTTGGTCGTGGTTAAGGACCCCTTGGAGAGACATAGAAACATACTCTGCGTTGATTACTCTCAAATTATAAACCAGTTCATGGAGCGTGATGCATATCCATTACCTCAAATAGAAGAGATTATCAATACATTAGCTAAGTATAAGATATTCTCTACTTTTGACCTAAAAAGTGCTTACTAACAAATTCCTTTGCAAGAATCAGAGAAGTGATTCTTTCAAAGGAATTTGTTTCAAATGGGAAGATGTGAAGATGACGTGTGCTTCATGTAGAATCTGTGCTGAATTAAAACCAAGGTTCTTCCGTCCTGAAGAAGGAAGATTGATCAAAGCTACTCAACCTATGGAACGTTTGAGTATTGACTTCAAAGGGCCTTTACCATCCACCTGTCGAAATGTTTATATACTTACCTTAGTTGATGAATATTCGAGGTTTCCATTTGCCTTTCCTTGTCCAAATATGTCAGCTGCTATGGTTATCAAATGTTTAGACTAACTGTTTTCTTTCTGTGGATTTCCAAGTTACATACATTCTGATAGGGGCACCTCATTCATGTTGAAAGATTTAAAGGACTACCTTTCTAAGAGAGGAATTGCAACAAGTAAAACAACACCATATCATCCTATTGGAAATGGTCAGGTTGAGAGGTATAACGGAATCATTTGGAAAGCAGTGAAACTGGCTTTAAAGTCAAATGACATACCAGATCAGCATTGGGAATGTGTTCTACCAGATGCATTACACTCCATCAGATCTCTACTGTCAACTGCTACCAATACTACTCCACATGAGCGGTTCGTTAACTTCAAACGGCGTTCTTCTAGTGGTACTCCTCTGCCATCATGGTTGACTAGCCCTGGGCCTGTGTTGCTTCATCGTTATGTCCGATCAAATAAGAACGAGCCTTTTGTAGATGAAGTTGAACTGACTGATGTCAACCCATCTTATGCAACTATCCAGTATCAGGATGGACGCCAGTCAACTGTCTCACTTCGTGACCTTGCACCATGTCCGTCTTCTCCATCAGCTCCGTCACTTCTTGATAACACTAATCGAGAACTTCCTCCAACACTTCCAGCATCCCCAATGGAAACTTCTATAAGAAATTCTAAAATTGTAAATCTAAATAACAATATGAGTGAAGTTGATGACCAAGCAATATATCTACCACCAGCTATTGAAACGCCATTACCTCCTGAAGCTCCAGTGCTGCGACGGTCATCAAGATGTATTAAACCTCATGACCGTCTCAACTTATAAATAGGAGGGGAGAATGAAGTGGGCGCATGTGCGGGGTTTTTCCAGAGTGTGCGCATGTGTGGGGTCTCGGGGCCGGCAAGGCCTGCGGAATCAGTGATATTTTCCAGACGCTTTGAAGTTATGTATTACAGAAATGAGTTGCTTAAAGCTTAAATAAAGTTTGTGTAAATTACGAGTAGCGTAAAAGTTTCATTTGCCTCAAAACAATAGCGAAAGGCTTGGATGGAGTGGATGTGGAGAGGATGTTTCCAATATTGGGAGAGTCTAGGACCAGAGGGCACAGCCTCAGAATTAAAGGACAGTCTTTTACGAAGAAGATGAGGAGTAATTTCTATAGTCAGAGGGTGGTATATCTGTGGAATTCTTTGCCACCGACGGCAGTGGAGGCCAAGTCAGTGCATATATTTAAGGCAGAGATAGATAGATTGTTCATTAGTACGGGTGTTAGAGGTTCAGGAGAAGGCAGGAGAATGTGGTTAGGAGGGAGAGATAGACCAAATATGATTGAATGGCAGTCGACTTGATCGGCCGAATGGCCTAATTCTACTCCTACCACTTATGATCTTATGAACTCAAGGGAATAACATTTAGTGCAAGATAGTCCGATTAAAGATAGTTCAAATATCTCCAGGTAGATGGAAGGTGAGGACAAGTCTAGTAGGTGAGCAGATAGCTTAGTAGCTTGATCACAGCCTGTGGTAACATGAATGATGATCTGAAGCTGAGGAATGGTTTTGTGGCAGTAGATTTGTGGCAATTAGAGTCATAAAGTCATACAGCGTGGAAACAGGCCCTGCGGCCCAATTTGCCTGACATGTCTAGGGAAGAGGGTACACAAAAAGCTGGAGAAACTCAGCGGGTGCAGCAGCATCTAAGGAGCGAAGGAGATAGGCGACGTTTCGGGCCGAGACCCTTCTTCAGATGCTAATTTACACCGAAGATAGACACAAAGTGGTGAAGTAACTCATCTCTGGAGAGAAGAAATTAGTGACTTTTTGGGTAGAGACCCTTCTTCAGATTGAAGAAGAGTCACTCATCCCTTCTCTCCAGAGATGCTGCCCGCCCTGCTGAGTTACGCCAGCATTTTGTGTCTTATTTTCTTGCCCAACATGTCCCATCTACACTAGTCCCACTTGCCTGCATTTGGCCCATATCCCTCTAAACCTGTCCTATCCATGCACCTGTCTAAATGTTTCTTGAGCAATTAATATTGGAACAATAGATGGCTGAGTGGGTTATAGATCAGAACCAGTCACTGGTCCTCTCACTGTTGTGCTTGCCGACCTGCATCTGTCTAGCAGCTTCAGCATTGAGGTGTATAACGTGTACAGAACAGTCTCCACACAACCTCACGCCCGCTCTGACTAGCGGTTGTATTGACAGTGTTGTTGTTTCCACAGGTTCTTGGGCTGACCGGTCACCCCTGCATGAAGCAGCCAGTCAAGGTCGCCTTCTGTCCCTCAAAACCTTGCTCGCACAGGTCAGTGTACAGTGCCGTTCATTCATTGATTCCTGGATTTTTACACATCGGGCTGGGCAATGTTTCTATCTAGATGTAATTTAGTGATATACAACTCGCCCACACCGGCTAACATGTCCTAGCTACTCTAGTCCCACCTGCCTGCGCTTGGTCTGTATCCCTTGAAACTTTTTCTATCCATGTACCTGTCCAAATATTTTAAACGCTATGATAATACCTGCCTCAACTATCTGCTCCGAAAGCTCGTTCCACACACCCACCACCGTCTGTGTAAAGTTATCTTAAACCTGAGCCCAGGGTAGAAAGCATAGAATGGGGCAAAGAGCAATGAGAAGATATGGTATCTTTCAGTGGCATCTTGAGAAACGGGAATAACAATTGTAAGGCAGGCTATTGCCCTGATGTTCCAAGCTCAAACCCTTGTAAGGACATTGTCCTCCAGCCCTTCTTACTTCTTTTCAAGCTTAGAAATGGCTTTAGACTTGAATGTGGAAACAGGCCCTTCAGCCCACTGACCATGATCACCCCATATACTAGCCCTATCCTACACGTTAGAGACAACTTTACAACCTACCAAAGCCAATTAACCTAAAACATGTACCTCTTTGGAATGTGGGAGAAAACCAGAGCACCTGGAGAAAACCCACACAGTCACAGGGAGAACGTACAAACTCCGATGGCCAGAGTGAACTTGATGGGCTGAAGGGCCTGTTTCCATGCTGTATCTAAACTAAACTAAACCTCTGTAGCGAGTGGGTATCATGATTCTTGTCCTTAGAATGTGATATGGTCAGTTTGGGGTCAGAGTTCAGAGACGAAAGAGGAGTGACTTTCAAGTTTAATTTATCACAAATGTTGAATTAATTAGAAAGCTGTCTGTGGATCCATTTTAACCATGTCCTTGTATCATCTTGTATGCATCCAGGGTCAAAGTGCGAACACGCTGACAATAGATCACGTTTCTCCTCTCCATGAAGCGTGTCTAGGGAACCATGTCGCATGTGCCAAAGCCTTAATAGAAGCTGGTGCTGACGTAAGTAACAGGACATGATGGATTTTAATTGTATTTTGTTATGCCAATCTCTCCCACAAATCACTCTGCATGCTAACAAACTGCCAAGCAAAGATCTTCTTATCAAAAATCATTTTGCTGACATAACACCACTAATAAATCATATTAACTCCGGCCTTTCACAGGAATATATGGATTTGAGGAAGGACATTCTTGCTATTGAGGGAGTGCAGAGTAAGTTTGCAAGGTGAATTCCCGGGTTGGCGGGACTGTCATATGCTGAGAGAATGGAGTGGCTGGGCTTGTGCACTCTGGAGTTTAGAAGAATGAGAGGGGATCGCATTGAAACATATAAGATTATTAAGGGTTTGGACATGCTAGAGGCAGGAAACATGTTCCCGATGTGGGGGAGTCCAGAACCAGGGGCCACAGTTTAAGAATAAGGAGTAAGCCATTTAGAACGGAGACGAGGAAACACTTTTTCTCACAGAGAGTTGTGAGTCTGTGGAATTCTCTGCCTCAGAGGGCGGTGGAGGCAGGTTCTCTGGATGCTTTCAAGAGAGAGCTAGATAGGGCTTACAGATAGCAGAGTCAGGGGATATGGGGAGAAGGCAGGAACGGGGTACTGATTGTGGATGATCAGCCATGATCACATTGAATGGCGGTGCTGGCTCGAAGGGCCAAATGGCCTATTCCTTCACCTATGTGACAATAAATGTCCTTTCTCCTTTGTCCTTTGTCCTATTGTCTATTGACTATTGTCTATTGACTCAGGATTCAGAAATCGGAAGTGCAAAGGGACTTGGGAGTTCTGAGACAGGATTCCCAAAAGTTATTTTGCAAGCTGAGTCGGTAATGAGGAAGACAAATGCCACGCTAGCATTTATTTCGAGAGGGCTAGAATATAAAAAAACAGGAATGTAATGCTGAGGCTCTGTAAGGCACTGGTTCAGACCACATTTGGAATATTGTGCGCAGTTTTGGGCTCCATATCTGAGGATGGATGTGTGGTGTTGGAGAGACCATAAGACTTAGGAGCAGAAGAGGCCAGTCAGCCCGTCGAGTCTGCTCGGACATTTAATCATGGCTGATCTCTCACTCCCTACCCCATTCTCCGTCATGGTCCTATGACCTTTGATGCCCTTCCTAATCAACAAGTTATGAGCTTCTGCCTCATCAATACCCAATGACTTGGCCTCCACATCCATCTGAGGCAATTCATTACACAGATTCACCACCCTCTGCCTGAAACGATGAGAAATTCTTCCTCATCTCCAATTTGGTACGTCATTTTACTCTGAGGCTGAAGTTTATATTCAGAAGAAAGTCGACTATTCTGAGGCTGTCCTCTCTGTACGAGACTCGCCCATTGTTGGAAACATCGAGCGGAGGTTTACAAGAATAATCCTGGGGATGATTGGGTTAACATAATAGGGGTGTTTGATGGTCCTGGGCCTGAACTCGCTGGGGTTTGGAAGAATGAGGGGATATCTAATGGAAACTTACCAAATAGTGAAAGGCCTGGATAGAGTGGATGTGGAGAGGATGTTGCCCCAGGATTGGTTACAAAAGGACATACAAAGTGCCGGAGGAACTCAGTGGGGTTTGTTTCTAATCTCTGGGGGTGGTGAGACATGGATATGTGATGTTTTGGGTCGGGACTTATCCAGACTGATTGTAAGAAAAAAGGATGGTTTTCCAAGACAGATAGTTGGAATAAGAGATTAGAATGTGTAGGAAAGAACTGCAGACGCCGGTTTAAACCGAAGGCAGACACAAAATGCTGGAGTAACTCAGCGGGTCAGGCAGCATCTCTGGAGAGGAGGAATGTGTAACGTTTCAGGTCAAGACCCTTCTTCAGGCTGAGAGTCAGCGGAGAGTGAAACTTGGGATAAGGAAGGGTAAGGTGTGAAAACCACAAATCAAAGCAGACGATAAATGTTCTATCAGTTTGATTGGTAGACGTGACAATAAACTAATTGATGCAGGTCGATCGCGGCCCTGTTTCACCAATCTTCCCACCACCGCGCACAAGACAGACGCCATTGTGCAGATGCCGACAAGTGTGTCAGCTCTGGCTGAACAACTTCCAATCTTGTGTGGGGACTCGACAAGAATAAGACTGTACTGGGCCTGGGCTAATGCATGACTAACGATCTGCACTGCACTGCACTGGGGTATTGCAGGCTAACGTGCTGCAAGGACTGGGGTAGTGCGGGACTAACGTGCTGCAAGGACTGGGGTAATGCACGACTAACGCGCTGCCACTGTCCTGTCGCAGGTCAATGCCATCACCATTGACGGGGTGACGCCACTGTTCCATGCGTGTTCCAGCGGCAGTGCCAACTGTGCTGAGCTGGTGCTGCAGAACGGAGCCAGCCTGCAAGGCCAGGACTGCTGGGCCTCAGCTATCCATGAGGCGTCCAGCAAAGGTCAGTCATTCCTCCCCTCCCCCCGAATACCCCCTGCCCCATATAACCCGTCTCTTCCCCAAATACCCCCTTCTTTCCCATTTACACTCTGCTTCCCAGATACCCTTCCTCCCCAAATATCCCACCCTTGTTCCCCAAATACACCCCTTTTCCCCAAATATCAAAACACCCTCATCCCCTTTTCTGCACTAAAGGCTCTGTGCATCTATGCATCTATTCCTCTCATGATTGTGCACTCCTCTATAAGATCACCCCTCATCCTCTTTGCTCTAAGGTGTCCCAGCCTGCTCCACCTCTCCCTGTAGCTCAGCCCTTCGAGTCCTGGCAACATCCTCGCATATCTTCTCTGCGCCCTTTCCAACGACAGCATCTTTCCTACAACCTGGTTCCCAGAACTGAATACAATACTTGGAAAAGAAGCAATGGGTGACCGGTCGAGACCCTTCCTCATCCTGTCACGCTGAGTTTCTCCAGCAGTTTGTGTTTATCTTTAGTGTAAATTAACTCAATTAAAATGTTTTATAAAGTGAAGAATTAGAATATGTTGAAGCAAGTCACAGTTTCATACAATGAACACACTATAGTTTAAAGTTGTCAGTGGCATGACTTTGGAACCCTGCTGTTGTACCCAGGTCACAGTGAATGCATACAAGTCCTGATCTCCTGGGGAGTGGACATAGACCTGGACATCCCACACCAGGGAACGCCACTGTACGTCGCCTGTGTCCATCAGCACTACTTCTGCATTAAGAAACTGCTCCATGCAGGTAAGAGCTTCTCCACTCACATTATGTTTAGAATTTACTTTCAGTGTACAGGGTGTGGCAGTGGTGTCTGTCTGTCTGTTTGTCTGTCTGTCTGTCTCTGTTTGTCTGTCTGTTGGTCTGTCGGAGTATGTGTGGGTGTGAGAGTGTGTGTGTGAGACTGTGTGTATCTGTGAGTGCATGCATGTGTGTGAGTGTGTGGGTACACAAAAAGCTGGAGAAACTCAGCGGGTGCAGCAGCATCTAAGGAGCGAAGGAGATAGGCGACGTTTCGGGTCGAGACCCTTCTTCAGAGTGTGTGTATGTGTGTGAGTGTTTGTGTGTGTGTGCATGTCTGAGTGTGTGAGAGAGTGTGTTGTGTGCGTGTCTGCGTGTGTGTGTGTGCGTTTCTGTAAGTGTCAGTGTGAGTGTACATATCTGTGTGAGTGTACATGTCTGTGTGAGTGTTTGTGTGTGTGCATGTATCTGTATGCGTGCCCGTGAGTGCCCGTGTGAGTGTCTTGTGTGCGTGCTTATGTGCGGAGCATGTGCGTGCCTGTTTGTACATGTCTGTGTGTGAGTGTCCGCGTGTGTGAGTCAGTGATGAGATTGTGTGTAACATTTAAATATTATTCTTGCTTCTTTTTGAAATGTTCTATGTTCTAATTGTTTTAGGTTAGGTTTAGTTTATTCACTTTGATGAGTGTACCCAGCTGTAGGTTCATGCTCATTAGTGTACCCAGCTGTAGGTTCATGCTCATTAGTGTATACAGCTGTAGGTTCATGCTCATTAGTGTACCCAGCTGTAGGTTCATGTCATGAGTGTACCCAGCTGTAGGTTCATGCTCATGAGTGTACACAGCTGTAGGTTCATGCTCATGAGTGTACACAGCTGTAGGTTCATGCTCATTAGTGTACACAGCTGTAGGTTCATGCTCATTAGTGTACCCAGCTGTAGGTTCATGCTCATTAGTGTACCCAGCTGTAGGTTCATGCTCATTAGTGTACCCAGCTGTAGGTTCATGCTCATTAGTGTACCCAGCTGTAGGTTCATGCTCATTAGTGTACACAGCTGTAGGTTCATGCTCATTAGTGTACCCAGCTGTAGGTTCATGCTCATTAGTGTACCCAGCTGTAGGTTCATGCTCATTAGTGTACCCAGCTGTAGGTTCACGCATTAGTGTACCCAGCTGTAGGTTCATGCTCATTAGTGTACCCAGCTGTAGGTTCATGCTCATTAGTGTACACAGCTGTAGGTTCATGGTCATTAGTGTACCCAGCGGTAGGTTCACGCATTAGTGTACCCAGCTGTAGGTTCATGTTCATTAGTGTACACAGCTGTAGGTTCATGTTCATTAGTGTACACAGCTGTAGGTTCATGGTCATGAGTGTACACAGCTGTAGGTTCATGCTCATTAGTGTACACAGCTGTAGGTTCATGTTCATTAGTGTACACAGCTGTAGGTTCATGTTCATTAGTGTACACAGCTGTAGGTTCATGCTCATTAGTGTACACAGCTGTAGGTTCATGGTCATGAGTGTACACAGCTGTAGGTTCATGCTCATTAGTGTACACAGCTGTAGGTTCATGCTCATTAGTGTACCCAGCTGTAGGTTCATGCTCATTAGTGTACCCAGCTGTAGGTTCACGCTCATTAGTGTACACAGCTGTAGGTTCATGCTCATTAGTGTACCCAGCTGTAGGTTCACGCTCATTAGTGTACACAGCTGTAGGTTCATGCTCATTAGTGTACACAGCTGTAGGTTCATGCTCATTAGTGTACACAGCTGTAGGTTCATGCTCATTAGTGTACACAGCTGTAGGTTCATGGTCATGAGTGTACACAGCTGTAGGTTCATGCTCATTAGTGTACACAGCTGTAGGTTCATGG
Organism: Okamejei kenojei; assembly: GCA_035221665.1. Lineage (NCBI taxonomy): Eukaryota > Metazoa > Chordata > Chondrichthyes > Rajiformes > Rajidae > Okamejei > Okamejei kenojei. Next base: position 882,008 of record CM069133.1, read on the forward strand.
TCATTAGTGTACACAGCTGTAGGTTCATGCTCATTAGTGTACACAGCTGTAGGTTCATGGTCATTAGTGTACACAGCTGTAGGTTCATGCTCATTAGTGTACACAGCTGTAGGTTCATGCTCATTAGTGTACACAGCTGTAGGTTCATGCTCATTAGTGTACACAGCTGTAGGTTCATGCTCATTAGTGTACACAGCTGTAGGTTCATGCTCATTAGTGTACCCAGCTGTAGGTTCATGGTCATGAGTGTACACAGCTGTAGGTTCATGCTCATTAGTGTACACAGCTGTAGGTTCATGCTCATTAGTGTACACAGCTGTAGGTTCATGCTCATTAGTGTACACAGCTGTAGGTTCATGCTCATTAGTGTACACAGCTGTAGGTTCATGCTCATTAGTGTACACAGCTGTAGGTTCATGGTCATTAGTGTACACTGCTCTACGTTCATGGTCATTAGTGTACACTGCTCTAGGTTCATGCTCATTAGTGTACACAGCTGTAGGTTCATGCTCATTAGTGTACACAGCTCCATGAGTGTACACGGTCATGAGTGTACACCAGGTGTACTGTAGGTTCATGCTCATTAGTGTACCCAGCTGTAGGTTCATGGTCATGAGTGTACACAGCTGTAGGTTCATGGTCATGAGTGTACACAGCTGTAGGTTCATGCTCATGAGTGTACACTGCTCTAGGTTCATGGTCATGAGTGTACACGGCTCCAGGCTGACGTGAGCCTTGCTAAGCAGATGCTTTCATGGTGCTGGCATTAAAGGGCGATGCCCGTGGTACTTTGTGTCGACTGCAGGAGCTAATGTGCAGAAAGGCAAATATCAGGACAGCCCCCTGCACACAGCGGCGCGGCAGACTAACCCGGATATCGTCACGTTGCTGCTCGACTTTGGAGCGGAGGTACGAGCCAGGAATGCGGAGGGAGAGCGGCCCATTGATGTGGCCGTCACCAGTAGCTCCGTCGACAGGCTGCTGCTACATCATGAAGGTAAACCGCGGGGTGTACCGGCTTTATTCATAGATTGGTGCTTGGAAGCCACACTGGTGCCACACGCGTTTTAGAACAATACAACATGTTATCAGGCAACTGAACCGTCCTCTCACCAACTAGAGAGCGGTCCTGACCTCCCATCTACCTCATTGGAAACCCTCGAACTATCTTTAATCGGACTTTACTGGACTTTATCTTGCACTAAATAATATTCCCTTCATCCTGTATCTGTACATGGTGGACAGTGTGACTGTAATCAGGTATTGTCTATCCGCTGACTGGTTAGCGCGCGGCAAAAGCTTTTCTCTGTACCTCTGTAAACTAAACTGAACTAAAAGATTTGAGCAGGTACATGGATAGGAAAGGTGTAGAGAGATATGGGCCAAGCGGGTAGGTGGAACGTGCAGATGGACGATTTGAGCTGAAGAGCCCGTTTCCACGCTGTGTGACTCTGTGACTCTAGCAATAGGTACTACTCCCACCCCGCACGCAACTGGTGTCATCAGCCAGTCTGGCATTCTAGTTTTCAACCCCAATTGCCCCTAAACTGAGGAGAGGGTCAGAAGCCAGTCAGATTGGTGGTGTGGAGTCACCTATGCTCAGACTGAGGTAAGATAGGTGACTGTACTTCTCTGAAGGAGAGGAATCTGTGACGATCAGTAAAGTCATGGATTTGTTACTGAGGTGAGGTTTCTCCTCCTGTTTGAGTCGAATGTAAACTCCCGGTACTGTGTGGCATTGTAACCAGTCTCCAGGACAATGCGCCAGACGTTTGACTGCAAACCCAGCAGCAACGAGTACGTCAACCTAATATATCCACAGCCCAGCTGGTGATCAATGTTCTGGGGAATTCAGCAATGTGAGCCAATACACCAGGGTAGAAATCAGGATGTTTCAGGCAAAAGACACCAAGTGCTGGAGGAACTCAGTGGCTCAGGCATCCTCTGTAGAGGGAATGGACAGGTGAACTGAAATAAATTTGCATTAGGCAGGAAATGGTGTTGGATAGACTGATGGTCTGCATCCCAGGGTACTCAAGGAGGTGGTTCTAGATATCGTGGGCGCATTGGTGATAATTTTCCAATGTTCTATAGACTCATGATCAGTTCCTGTGGATTGGAGGGTAGCTAATGTTATCCCACTTTTTAAGAAAGGCGGCAGAGGGTAAACAGGGAATTATAGACCAGTTAGCCTGACATCGGTGGTGGGGAAGATGCTGGAGTCAATTATAAAAGATGAAATAGTGGCACATTTGGATAGCAGTGACAGGATCGGTCCGAGTCAGCATGGATTTACGAAGGGGAAAACATGCTTGACTAATCTTCTGGAATTTTTTTGAGGATGTAACTAGGAAAATGGACAAGGGAGAGCCAGTGGATGTAGTTTACCTGGACTTTCAGAAAGCCTTCGATAAGGTCCCACATAGGAGATTAGTGGGCAAAATTAGGGCACATGGTATTGGGGGTAGAGTGCTGACATGGATAGAAAATTGGTTGGCAGACAGGAAACAAAGAGTTGGGATTAACGGGTCCCTTTCAGAATGGCGGGCAGTGACTAGTGGCGTACCACAAGGCTCGGTGCTGGGACTGCAGCTATTTACAATATACATCAATGATTTGGATGAAGGGATTCAAAGTAACATTAGCAAATTTGCAAATGACACAAAGCTGGGTGGCAGTGTGAACTGTGAGGAGGATGCTATGAGAATGCAGGGTGACTTGGACAGGTTGGGGGAGTGGGCAGATGCATGGCAGATGACGTTTAATGTGGATAAATGTGGGGTTATCCACTTTGGTGGCAAAGCAGGAAGGCAGATTATTATCTAAATGGTGTTAAGCTGGGAAAAGGGGAAGTACAATGGGATATTGGGGTCCTTGTTCATCAGTCACTGAAAGTAAGCATGCAGGTATAGCAGGCAGTGAAGAAAGTGAATGGCATGTTGGCCTTCATAACATGAGGAAATGAGTAAGGGAGCAAAGAGGTCCTCCTGCAGATACAGGGCCCCAGTGAGACCACACCTGGAGTATTGTGTGCAGTTTTGTCAAGTTGGCTGAACGCACTACTCTCTGCAGAGCCATCCTGTTTCTGGGCAGGGCTGTTCCCAAACCAGATTGAGATGTTGCCGGACAAGATGCTTTCTACAGCCCCAGAGTAGAAGCAGTGAAGGATCCACAGAGAGACTGAATTTGCTCAGCTGCCTGAGGTGGTAAAGGCACTGCCTTGCCTTACTCACCAGTGCGGCAGTGTGTGATGTCCATGTCACATCCTCTGTGATGTGGACTCCCAGGTATTTAAAGCTGCTCACCCTATCCACAGTCGTCCCACTTATCTCCAGTGGCGTGTACGTCCTCGGATGTTGAGCCCTTCTGAAGTCCACAATCAGCTCCTTAGTTTTAGTGATATTCAAGAGGAGGCTGTTGTCCTGACACCAGAGTGCCAGATCAGCCACCTCCTCCCGGTAGGCCTTCTCATCGTTATCGGAGATCAGGCCCACCACCACAGTGTCTTCAGCAAACTTGATGATGGAGTTGGAGCTGAACCTGGCCACACAGTCATGTGTATACAGGGAGTACAGTAAGGGGCTGAGGATGCAACCCTGGGGGGATCCTGTGTTCAGGCTGAGGGTGTTCGATGTATGTCTTCCCATCTTGACTACCTATGGCCTGGCGGTGAGGAAATCCAGGGCCCAGGCACACAGGGGAGTGTTGCGCCCCAGTTCCAGCAGCTCCTCAGCAGTCTGGTGGGGACTATGGTGTTGAAGGCTGAACTGAAGTCAATGAACAGCATCCTCACACAGCCCCCCTTCTGGCTGTCAAGGTGAGAGAGAGCGGTGTGCAAAACCTGGGAGACCGCATTGTCCGTGGATCTGTTTGGACGGTATGCGAACTGCAGCGGGTCCATGGTGTGAGGGAGGAAGGCGCAGATGTGTTTCTTGATCAGCCTCTCGAAGCATTTCATGACCAGAGGTGAGGGCCACCGGTCGGTCGTCATTCAGACAGGCTGGGGAGGCATTCTTTGGCACTTGTACCACGGTGGATCTTTTGAAACACGCAGGGACCACGGACTTGGCCAGGGAGAGGTTGGATATTGTGGTGAGCACTGGAGCACGCTGAGTAGCACTTGCCCAGATATACTATCTGGGCCTACAGCTTTCCTCATGTTCGCACGTGTCAGACGTGTTTGGTCTCCAAACTTGAGGAAGGACATTCTTGCTATTGAGGTTCACGAGGTTAATTCCCAGGATGGCGGGACTGTCATATGTTGATAGATTGGTGCGGCTGGGCTTGTAGACTCTGGAATTTAGAAGGATGAGAGGGGATCTTATTGAAACATATAAGATTATTAAGGGTTTGGACACGCTAGAGGCAGGAAACATGTTCCCAATGTTGGGGAAGTCCAGAACCAGGGGCCATTGTTTAAGAATAAGTGGTAAGTCATTTAGAACGGAGATGAGGACACACCTTTTCACACAGAGCGTGGTGAGTCTGTGGAATTCTCTGCCTCAGAGGGCAGTGGAGGCCGGTTCTCTGGATGCTTTCAAGAGAGAGTTAGATAGAGCTCTTAGGGCTAGCGGAGTCAGGGGATATGGGGAGAAGGCAGGAACGGGGTACTGATTGTGGATGATCAGCCATGATCACATTGAATGATAGTGCTGGCTCGAAGGGCCTACTCCTGCACCTATTGTCTATTGTCTATTGTTTCACAGAGTGCTGGAGTAACTCAGCGGGTCAGGCAGCATCTCTGGATAACATGGATAGGTAATGTTTCAGTGGGACCTTTCTTCAGCCAGACATGCTGCCTGACCCGCTTGATTACTCCAGCACTTTGTGTCTTTTCCCTCTAATCCAGGCAGCATTCTGCTACAGTATAGATAGGCTAGATAGACAATAGACAATATGTGCAGGAGTAGGCCATTTGGCCCTTCGAGCCAGCACCACATTCACTGTGATCATCCCCAATCAGTACCCCGTTCCTGCCTTCTCCCCATATCCCCTGACTCCGCTATTTTTAACAGCCCTATCTAGCTCTCTCTTGAAAACATCCAGAGAACCTGCCTCCACTGCCCCCTGAGGCAGAGAATTCCACAGACTAACCACTCTCTGTGAGAAAAAGTGTTTCCTCATCCCCAACATCGGGAACATGTTTTCTGCCTCCAGCGTGTCCAAACCCTCAACAATCTTATATGTTTCAATGAGATCCCCTCTCATCCTTCTAAACTCCAGAGTGTACAAGCCCAGCTGCTCCATTCTCTCAGCATATGACAGTCCCGCCATCCCGGGAATTAACCTTGTGAACCTACACTGCACTCCCTCAATAGCAAGAATGTCCTTCCTCAAATTAGGGGACCAAAACTGCACACAATACTCCAGGTGTGGTCTCACTAGGGCTCTGTACAATTGCAGAAGGACCTCTTTGCTCCTATATTTGATTCCTCTTGTTATAAAGGCCAACATGCCATTCGCTTTCTTCACTGCCTGCTGTACCTGCATGCTTTTTTCATAGACTGATGTACAAGGACCCCCAGATCCCGTTGTACTTCCCCTTTTCCCAACTTGACGCCATTTAGATAGTAATCTGCCTTCCTGTTTTTGCTACCAAAGTGATGGTATGAAACCTTTCGCCATGGCAGAGATGTACAGAATGAAAGGGCAGAGGTTAAGGGAGATGAGTAAGAGGATAGTAGGGCCGCAGGCAAGCTTCTCACAGCACGGTGGTGGAATCTGGGATCTACAGGGTGGGTGGTGGAGGCACAGATTGTCACATGGTTTAATAAGTACCCAGAGAATCACAACATCAGATTAGTCCTGGACCATGGGGTCAGGACCTGCTCTAACAATTCTCCACTGCCTGGGTTAGAGGGTTTCAGCTACAGGGAGAGTTTGGATAGACTTGGATTGTTCTCTCTGGAACGCCGGTGATCGATGGGAGATCTGATCACAGTCCATACAATTATGAGAGGCATAAATAGGGTAGACAGTCAGAACCTTTTCCCCAGGGTGGAAATATCCAAAACTAGAGGGCAGAGCTATAGGGTGAGAGGGGGAATGTTTAATGGAGATGTGCTGAGGAGTTTATTTTGCAGAGTAGTGGGGGTCTGGAACACACTGCCGGGGGTGGGGGTGGAGGCAGATACGATAGTGGTGTTTAATTCAATTTAATTCAATTCAATTCAATTCAACTTTAATGTCATTGCACAGATACAAGTATGGGTACAACGAAATGCAGTTTAGTGACAGTACGAAGTGATAGCAATATACAGGTAAATACAGATAAATAAATACAGGTGTGGAAATCTATCGGCGGGATTCTGAATTCAGCAGCGTGATGGTGTTATTATAAAAGCTGTTCCTCATCCTGCTGGTGCGGGACCTGAGGCTCCTGTACCGCCTCCCCGATGGTAGGAGGGCAAACAGTCCATGGTTAGGGTGGGAGGGGTCCTTGATGATCTTCCCAGCCCGTCTCAGACACCGTTTTCGGTGGAGGGCATCCAAGGCAGGGAGCGGGGCACCGATGATGTACTGGGCGGTTTTCACCACCCGTTGTAGTGCCTTCCTGTCTGCTACGGTGCAACTGCTGTACCAGACCGTAAAGCAGGTGGTCAGGATGCTTTCCATGGTACAGCGGTAAAAGTTGGTCAGGATCTGGGGGGACAGGTGGGCTTTTTTGAGCCTCCTCAGGAAGTAAAGGCGCTGCTGCGCCTTTTTGACCAGCTTGGAGGTGTTGAGGGACCAGGACAGATCCTCCGAGATGTGTACCCCGAGGAATTTGTAGTTGGAGACCCGCTCCACCTCAGTCCCGTTTATATGGATGGGGGTGTGTCTGCCCCCTCTGTTCTTCCTGAAGTCGACAATGATCTCCTGAGAGGCTTTTAGACAGACACATGGATATGCAGGGAATGGAGGGACATGGATCATGTGCAAGCAGATGAGATCACTTCAGCTAGTCATCATGTTTGGCACAAATATTGTGGGGAAATAATGTTCCTGTGCTGTACTGTTCTACCTCCTAAAGAACTGCATCTGCTGGTTTACACCAAAGGCAGACACTAAATGCTGGAGTAAATCAACAGGTTCGGCAACTTCTCTGGAGAGAAGGAATGGGTGAAGTTTTGACCCATTCCCTTTCTCCAGAGATGCTGCCTGTTCCGTTGAGTTACTCCAGCATTTTGTGTCTGTCTTCTGTTGTATGTTCTCTGCGGCGATTTACACTGGGAATGACAGTCTCAGCCGTCCCCGAGTCTCGGTTTGTTTCCATGTGAATTGATTCTGGTGACGGGAGCGTGGGACTGTTGCTGATTGTGTCTCCATTTGCTTCCTTTGCAGCCACTCCCAGCTCGCTGTGCCAGCTTTGCCGCCTGTGTGTGAGAAAGTGCATCGGCAGGCCCCGTCTACAGTACATTCCACAGCTGCAGCTGCCCAGGCTGCTGAAGGACTTCCTGCAGCATCAGTAACCTGCTTCCCTTCTCACCGCAGCCACTGTGCAGAGCTGCGTTAACTCCTCGCTGTACATAGACTTGTTGACAAACCTGTTGGGTGGCAAATCACTCTCACCCTCTTTCATCTGTTTTTCTCCCAATCTGAGCAAAAGAACAAATTTCAGGAGTGGGGATCGGCCGGGAGCAGGTGAGATGGAAGCAAACTTACATACACCCAACACAATTAATTCTGGTGCAATCTTAGTACTTACTTACTTAGAGATACAGCACGGAAACACCTGCTTTGACGTGCTAATGACATGCAAAAGTTTCTCGCCCACCGTGGCTAATTCTCCTGTCACAGTTCATTCCTTTATGGCACAGTTGTCCAACATCGTTCACAGCTGAACGTCAATATTCATCTTCTACATGTCCCCACATCTCGCAGACATAGGGCACCTGTCATAGAGCTTGGAAACAGGCCCTTTGGCCCAACTCACCCATTTGACCAAGATGCCCCATCTGCACTAGCCCCACCTGCCCGCGTTTGGCCCATATCCCTCTAAACGTATCCTATCCATGTACCTGTCCAAATGTCTTTTATAGTACCTGGCTCGACTACCTCCTCTGGCAGCTCGTTCCATACACCCACCTATGTGAAAATGTCCCTCAATCTTTCCCGTCTCTCCTTAAACTTATATCCTCTGGATCTTGATTCCCTTACACTGGGTAAAAGACCAAGATGGTCGATGTTTCGAGTCTCTGGCCTTGAGAACCAGTCGTCTTTGTCAGAACTCAGGTTGGTTGTTTGAATTCACCCAAACATTACACCAACGATAGAAAAAAATGCCTCAATATCTTTCAATCATTTGAGTTACATTTATTTGCTTCCTTTTAGGGGAGTTCTGAATGTTGGACACTCAGTTTGCTTGCATTGACAAAACTTGAGTGGGTACACAGTGTACATCTGATGCTTGGACTGACACTGACATCGAGTGACAAGGAGAGAAGTCTCTCCTGCTAACACCATCTATCCAGACCCATGTTACTGTATTACATAGGTGAAAACATTTGTCCTAAATCACTTGGGGCAAACAAAACATAGAATAGGACAGCACAGGCCTTTCAGCCCACAATGCCCATGCTGAATATGATGCCAAGTTAATCTTCACTGGCTGGACCTGATTCATATCTCTCCACTCCCTGCATATCCATGTGCTGGTCTAAAAGCCTCTTAAACACCACTATTGTCTCTGCCTCCACCACCACCGGCAGCACGTTCCAGATCCCCACTACCCTCTGTTTAAAAAAACTTGCCCCGCACATCTTCTTTTAACTTACCCCTCTCACCTTAAACCTACGTCCTCTAGTCTTTGATTTTTCCATTCTGGGAAAAAGATTGCGACTGTCAACCCAATCTGTGCCATAATTCAGGTCTCACGGCAACCTCCAGGGTTCCAGAGTAAACCATCGAAGCCCCAACCCGAAACATCATCTGTCCATGTCCTCCTCCCACCTCCCCAGATGCTGCCTGACCTGCTCTGTTCTTCCAGCTCGTTATGTTTTGCTCTTTGAAATAGATAATTTTACTACTATAATTTGTAATATCTGTGGCAACGCATTTAGGAACACAACACTCACACAATACTTACATCCCAAAATGTCATCTATCCATGTTCTCCAGAGATGTTGCATGACCCGCTGAGTTACTCCAGCACTCTGTCTTTTTTTGTAAACCAGCATCTGCAGTTCCTTGCATCCACTCATAAGGTCATGTGATAGCAGAATTAAGCCATTCGGCCCATTGTCTACTCCGCCATTCAATCATGGCTGACCTATCCTTCCCTCTCAACCCCATTCTCCTGCCTTCCCATAACCACTGACACCCGTACTAAACAAGAATCTGTCTATCTCTGCCTTAAAAATATCCATTGACGGCCTCCATAGCCGCCTGTGACAATGAATTCCACAGATTCACCACCCTCTGGCTAAAGAAATTCCTCCTCATCACCTTCCTAAAGGTCCGTCCTTTTATTCCGAGGCTGTGGCCGGTAGTCCTATACTCTCCCACTGGTGGAAACATCCGTCCCACATCCACTCTATCCAAGACTTTCACTATTCGATGTTTCAATGAGGTCCCCCCTCATTCTTCGAAACTCCAGAGAGTTCTGAATCTATGGAATTCTCTGCCGCATGGATATGGATACATAGACAATAGGTGCAGGAGTAGGCCATTCGGCCCTTCGAGCCAGCACTGCCATTCAATGTGATCATGGCTGAACATCCACAATCAGTACCCAGTTCCTGCCTTCTCCCCATACCCCTTGATTCCACTAGCCCTAAGAGCTCTATCTAACTGATTACATCCACTGATTGCATCCATTGATTCAGTCTCCACTGCCTTCTGAGGCAGAGGATTCCACAAAATGTTTTTCCTCATCTCAGTACTAAATGGCCTATCCATTATTCTTAAACTGTGGCACCTGGTTCTGGACTCCCCCAACATAGGGAACATATTTCCTGCATCTAGCGTGTCCAATCCCTTAATAATTTTATATGTTTCCATAAGATCCCCCTCATCCTTCTAAATTCCAGTGAATACTCGTTGTTGTGGTCTCACCAGGACCCTGTACAACTGCAGAAGGACCTCTTTGCTCCTATACTCAACTCCTCTTGTTATGAAGCCAACATGCCATTCGCTTTCTTCACTGCCTGCTGTACCTGCATGCTTACTTTCAGTGACTGATGTTCTAAGACTTCCAGATTCTGTTGTACTTCCCCTTTCCATAACCATTTAGATAGTAATCTGCCTTCCCGTTCTTGCCTTCAAAGTGGATAACCTCACATTTATCTACATTATACTGCATCTGCCATGCATCTGCCCACTCCCCCAACCTGTCCAAGTCACTGTGCATCCTCGTAGTATCATCCTCACAGTTCACACTGCTACCCAGCTTTGTGTCATCTGCAAATTTGCTAATATTACTTTTAATTACTTCATCTACATCATTAATGTATATTGTAAATAGCTGGGGTGCTTTCTGAAAGTCCAGGTACACAACATCCACTGGCTCTCCCTTGTCCATTTTCCTAGTTACATCCTCAAAAAATTCCAGAAGATTAGTCAAGCATGATTTCCCCTTCGTAAATCCATGCTGACTCGGACCGATCCTGTTACTGCTATCCAAATGTGCAGCTATTTCATCTTTTATGATTGACTCCAGCATCTTCCCCTCCACCGATGTCAGGCTAACTGGTCTATAATTCCCTGTTTTCTCTCTCCTTCCTTTCTAGAAAAGTGGGATAACATTAGCTACCCTCCAATCCACACAGGAACTGATCCTGAATCTATAGAACATTGGAAAATTATCACCAATGCATCCACAATTTCTAGAACCACTTCCTTGAGTACGCTGGGATGCAGACCATCAGGCCCTGGGGATTTATCAGCCTTCAGTCACATCAGTCTATTCAACACCATTTCCTGCCTAATGTGGATTTCCTTCAGTTCCTCCGTCACCCCAGATCCTCTGTCCCCGAGTACATCTGGAAGATTGTTTGTGTCCTCCTTAGTGAAGATGGATCCAAAGTACCTGTTCAACTCATTTGCCACTTCCCTTGTTCCCCATAATATTCCTGCTCATCTTTGCTACGTCTGTCCTTCACTTCCCTTGTCAGCCACGGTCGCCTCTTACTCCCCTTGGAATCTTTCTTCCTCTTTGGAATGAACTGATCCTGCACCTTCTGTATTATTCCCAGAACCACCTGCCATTGTTGTTCCACTGTTATCTCTGCTAGGGTATCTTTCCAGTCAACTTTGGACAGCTCCTACCTCACGCCAACATAGTCCCCTTTGTTCAACTGCAATACTGACACCTCCGATTTACCCTTCTCCCTCTCAAATTGCAGATTACAATTTATCATATTATGGTCACTACCTCCTAATGGCTCCTTCACCTTGAGTTCCCTTATCAAATCCGGTTCATTATACAACACTAAATCCAGAATTGCCTTCTTCCTGGTAGGCTCCAGTGCAAGCAGCTCTAAGAATCCATCTCAGAGGCACTCTACAAACTCCCTTTCTTGGGGTCCAGTACCAACCTGATTTTCCCAGTCTACCTGCATGCTGAAATCTCCTATAACAACTGAGCATTACCTTTGGTACATGCTAATTTTAACTCTTGATGCAACTTGCACGCTATCTCCAGGCTACTGTTTGGGGGCCTGTACATAACTCCCATTAGGGTCTTTTTACCCTTACAATTTCTCAGTTCTATCTTCAATGACTATAAATCTCCTGATTCTATGTCACCCCTCGCAAGGGATTGAATTTCATTCCTCACCAACAGAGCAACCCCACCCCCTCTGCCAACCTGTTGATCTTTTCGATAGGATGTATATACCCTAAATATTCAGTTCCCAGCTCCAATCCTCTTGCAGCTCTGTAATTCCCACAACATCATACATAGAAGGCAGTGGAGGCCAATTCACTGGATGTTTTCAAGAGTCAGGAGTTAGATTTAGATCTGAGGGCTAATGGAATCAAGGGATATGGGGAGAAAGCATGAATGGGGTACTGATTTTAGATGATCAGCAATTATCATATTGAATGGCTCGGGCTGAATGGGCTGCTCATGCACCTATTTTATATGTTTCCATTTTTCTACAGGCCCAGTGCTGTCAAGGTTTACCCACTCATTCCTTGGATCTCATAAACCTTCTCTGGATCCTCTCCCCACTCCTGGAACATTGTGTTCCTTGCACAGTAACATATTCTGTCTGGTTTCTCCCACTTGCACGTCATTACCCTCACGATTATCTCCAGTTTGCTTTTGACAATCCACATTGAGCCGAGTATCGCTACTTGGAAAGACAGTCTCTTTCAGATTAAAACAGTGCTCGCTCTGCTACATCAGCAACATCGATGTTGCAACAAGGGGTTGCCTCACTGCTGACCATGCTGAAGTTAAAATACCAACCCCATATCATCCCATGGCAGTTCTGTTAGCAGATTCACTCTTAGAGCAATCAAATTGTTAGTTGTCCGCAGTGTGTAGAGAGTGGATGAACAGAACGGGTGATCGATGGGAGGTGTGGATTTGATGGGCCGAAGGGCCTGATTTCATGCTGTATCTCTAAACTAAACTAAACTAAACTAAATTCACTCAAACAAGAAGATATCTAATTGTTTTTATTTTTCAAATTGTGAAGTTGCAGTTTGAAAACAAGCCAATCCATTCCCTGCATTACAAGTATAATTGACTACAACAAGTGTGTCATTATGGAATGTTCTTGTCACAAAAAGCACTGTAGACATTTCTTGATTATTTCTTGATTATTGCAGTGCTGAGTGAAATATAGAAGCAGAATAAATCTACTCTGCCATTCAATCATGGCTCACAACCTCATTCTCCTGCCTTCTCCCCATAACCCCGGACACCCGTACTAATCAACAATCTATCTATCTATCTCTGCCTTAAAAATACCCAATGACTAGGCCTCCGCAGCCGTACGTGGCAGTGAATTCCACAGATTCACCACTGTCTGAATAAAGAAATTCCCCCTCATCTCCTTTCTAAAGGTATGTCCTTTTATTCTGACGCTGTGCCCTCTGGTCCGAGACTCTCCCACTAGTAGAAACATCCACTCCACATCCACTCTATCCAGGCCTTTCACTATTCGTTAAGTTTAAATGAGGTCCCCCCTCATTGAAACATAATGAGTTCATGATCCTCATACTGCACGATACATAACACTGGAGTTTAAATCTTCCCCATACAACCTGGACAACTTCATTCTCTGTGGAGACAGCCTGAGTCTATTGAAAGGCACATTATGTACAAGTTTACAGTGGCCTTGGAAGCATTTAGCAATGTTGAGCCCATGCCCATAAAGATGTGCACCCCATGTCCCGGGCCTAGAATCTTGGAGCCCAGCTTGCTGGAGTAACTCAGCGGGTCAGGCAGCATCTCTGGAGAACATGGATGGGTGACTTTTCTCATCAGAATACGGTGCCAGGAATGACACAATGCCTGCTTTTATTCAGGAAACAAAACTTTTTCCAAGTGAACATCTTCAATGAGAAACAATCTTCAATAAAATACGTAATCTATGAAGGCAATAAACTACCAAGTATGTTGAAACAAAGAACTGCAGGAGTAACTCAGCGGGTCATGCAGCATCTCAGGAGAATAAGTTACTCCAGGACTTTGTGTCTATTTTTGGTAGCTACTACACATGCATGACCTCAGTACACGGGTACACACGCGTGTGCCATCACTTCACACATGCACATTGTTCCTGCCAATGGCTGCAATATTTTGCAGCCTCTTGTGCTCAGACAATCTATCCAGGGTCAATGATCAGAGTACGGTGTCAGGGCTGACGCAATCCCCACTTTAATTCACCAATATTACTTACACTAAGTAAACATCTTCAGTGAGAAACAACCGACGACAAAATAGACAAAATCGATGACCATTGGATTATTGAATGAAGAAGATTGAAGGTTATTGGACACGTACAGTCAGTGAAAAGACAATGTTTGTCAAGATTGTCACTACTGAAATTTGTGCTGTGGATTGGTGCATTTTTTTGCTTTAAAATAACATTTGTTATTGTATTGGAATAAAGCATTTGAATAAAAAAAAAATATTTTAAAGATCCAATTGATCTGCTTCTTTATTCAACAGAGTAAACCCCTGTGGAAGCTCAGCCCAGTGTGGAGCACGTTATTAGTACGTCTGTCCATGAGATCAGTGACTTAGAGTAAATTGGAAGTGGTGAGAATGAAGGAACCACAGGGCAAAACAATGTGCTGGAGTAACTCAGCGGGTCAGGCAGCATCTGTGGAGAACATGGATAGGTGACGTTTCACAGAGTGCTGGAGTAACTCAGCAGGTCAGGCAGCATCTGTGGAGAACATGGATAGGTGACGTTTCACAGAGTGCTGGAGTAACTCAGCAGGTCAGGAAGCATCTGTGGAGAACATGAATAGGTGACGTTTCACAGAGTGCTGGAGTAACTCAGCAGGGTCCAGGCAAGCATCTGTGGAGAACATGAATAGGTGACGTTTCACAGAGTGCTGGAGTAACTCAGCAGGTCAGGCAGCATCTGTGGAGAACATGGATAGATGACGTTTCACAGAGTGCTGGAGTATCTGTCTGCAGCACAACTATCTTGATTATACTTCTTCCCACCCTACTTCCTATGACTATCCCCTACCAATTCCTCCATATGCGCCCAAGATGAGATGTTCCATAGTAGAACATCCTCGATGTCCTCATCCTTTAGGCCCTTGTTTCGGGGGACCCAAAACGTCACCCATTCCTCCCCCCCAGATATGCTGCTTGTCCTGCTGAGTTAATCTAGCTTTTTGTGTCTACCTTCGATTTAAACCAGATTCTGCAGTTCCTTCCTACACAAACTGAATCATCCTACTGCAACCAGAGAGCAGTGCTGAACTATCTACTTCGTTGGTGACTGTCGGACTATCTTTGATTGGATTTTCTGGTTTTACATCGTAAATGGCTCGATTTACCCCTATCCAAGCCCAGCCCAACCCCAAAGCAATCACTGCCCTGTCCATCACCGGCTCTGACCTTCCCACCATCTAAGGGATTTATCCCACCCAACCCAACCCAATCCCACCCACCAACCCACCCAAACCCAACCCAACATCCCAACCACTCATCCATCCCAACCCAACTCAATCCCACCCCCAACCCAACCCAATCCCACCCAACCCATCCTCAAACCCAACCCCAACCAACCCAACCAAGCAATCCCACCCCAACCCAACGCAATCCCACTCCCCCCCAACCCTCCCCAACCCAACCCAACCTCCCCCAACCCAACCAACCCATACCCAACGCAATCCCACCCCAACCCAACCCTCCCTTCCCCAACCCAATTCAATCCCAACCAAACCCAATCCCACCCCAACCCAACTCAATTCCACGCAACCCAACCCAACCCAATACCCACCACCCCAACCAACAACCCCATCCCAACCCAACAACCCCACCGCCACCCAATCCAATCCAATACCCACCCCCAACCCATCTCATCCAACACCCCCCCAACCCTCTCCACAAACCCAACCCCATCCCACCCTGACCCCTGCCCCTTTGCCGCTCTGACCTGCCCGGCCCCGCCCACCTGGCCAGCTGTCAGTCAGTGCCCGGTCCCGCCCCCTGCGCCGGGAGCCTATCACAGCCCGGCCCCGGCGGTGAGGCGTCGCCATGGAGACGGGGCCTGCCGCCGCCATGGAGCTGCAGGCGCTGCCGGCCCTCGGGCCCCCGGACTCGCAGTGTTGGGCCCCCGCCCCCCGGGCCGGACCCCTGCCCCTGCCCCTGGCCCTGGCCGGCGCCGGCGGGGGCAGCTACGGCCCGCTGCCCGCCCGCGCCGGCCTCGCCAGGGAGGTGATCCGCTGGTTGCAGGGTCTGGGGCTCAGCCGCCCCTTCACTCACGTCCCGCGGTGAGGCCCGGGCCCAGGGTGGGTAGAGGGTGGGAGGGTGGAGAGAGGGTGGGGGGGGGGTGAGGGTGGGGGTGGGGGGGGGTGGGAGAGGGTGGGGGGTGGGGAAGGGTGGGGTGAGGGTGGAGGGTGGGGGTGAGGGTGAGGAGAGGGTGAGGGTGGAGGTGGGGGGGGTGGGTGGGTGGGGTGTGGGTGGGGGTGAGGAGGGTGGGTGTGGGGGTGGTTAGGTGGAGAGAGGGTGGGGGTGGGGGGTGGTGGAGAGGGGGGAGAGAGGGTGGGGTGGGGGGGGGTGGAGAAGGGTGGAGAGAGGGTGGGGGTGGGGGTGAGGGTGAGGGTGAGGAAGGGGAGGGGTGGGGGTGAGGTGGGGGGGGTGAGTGGGAGAGGGTGGGGGAGGGGGTGGAGGGTGGGGGTGGGGGTGAGGGTGGGGGTGGGGTGGGGGTTTGGGGTGAGGGTGGGGGTGGGGGTGTGGGGGTGGGGGTGAGGGTGAGGGTGGGGGTGGGGGGGGGGTGACGGTGAGGGTAGGGGTGGGGGTTGGGGTGTGGGGTGGGGAGAGGGTGGGGTGAGGGTGGGGGTGGGGGAGTGGGTGGGTGAGGGTGGGGGTGAGGTGAGGGTGGGGGTGACGGTGAGGTGGGGGGTGGGGGTTGGGTTGGGGTGGGGGTGGGGGTGGGGGTGGGGGTGTGGGGTGAGGGTGGGGGTGTGGGGTGAGGGTGGGTGGGGGTGGGGGAGGGGGTGAGGGTGGGGTGGGGGTGAGGTGGGGGGTGGGGGTGAAGGGAGGGGCTGAGGGTGGGGGTGGGGGTGGAGGATGGTGGGGTGGGGGTGACGTGGGGGTGAGGGTGGGGGGGGGGGGGTGGGGTGGGGAGAGGGTGGGGGTGGGGGTTGAGGTTTGGTGGGGGGTGGGGGTGGGGGGTGAGGGGGTGGGTGAGGGTGGGGGTGGGGTTGGGGGTGGGGTGGGGGTGACGGTGGGGGTGAGGGTGGGGGGGGTTGGGGGGGTGAGGGTGGGGGTGGGGGTGAGTGGTGTGGTGGACGGTGGGGGTTGAGGGGGTTGGGGTGGTGGGAGTGGGGAGGGGGTGGGGGGTTTGTGAGGGGTGGGGGGTGTTGAGGGTGAGGG
>CM069133.1:899506-946416 GCA_035221665.1 Okamejei kenojei
GAGGGTGAGGGTGGGGGTGAGGGTGGGGGTGGGGGTGCGGTGGGGCGGGGAGGGTGGGGGGTGAGGGTGGGGGTGGGGGGTGAGGGTGGGGGTGGGGTTGAGGGTGGGGGTGGGGGGTGGGGGGGGAGGGGGGGAAAGGGTTGGGGTGAGGGGTGGGGGTGGGGGTGAGGGTGGGGGTGGGGGGTGGGGGTGGGGGTGGGGGTGTGAGGGTGGGGGGATGGTGAGGGTGGGGGTGTGGAGAAGAGAGGGTGGGGGGTGGGGGGGGTGGGGGTGAGGGTGGCGGTGGGGTGGGGGTGGGGGTGAGGTGGGGGTGGGGGTGAGGGTGGGGGTGACGGTGTGAGGGTGGTGGGGGGGGGGTGGAGAGGGTGGTGTGGGGTGGGGGTGTGAGGGTGAGGGTGGGGGTGGGGGTGGGGAGAGGGGTGGGGGTGCGGGGATTTGGGGGTGAGGATGAGAGAGGGTGGTAGGTGGGGGTGGGGGTGGGGGTGAGGGTGGGGGTGGGGGTGAGGGTGGGGGTGGGGGTGGGGGTGGGTGAGGGTGGGGGTGGGGGTTGGGGAGTGGGTGGGGGGTGACGGTTGAGGGTGAGGGTGGGGGTGGGTGGGTGGGGGTGGAGGTGGGGGTGGGGGTGGAGAGAGGGTGGGGTGGGGGTGGGGTGGAGAGAGGCGTGAGGTGGGAGTGAGGGTGAGGAGTGAGGTGGAGAGAGGGGTGGGGGTATGAGGGTGGGGGTAGGGGAGTGAGGGTGAGGGTGGGGGTGGGTGTGGGGGTGAGGGTGGGGGGGTGACGGTGAGGGGGGGGGTGGGGGTCGGGTGGGGAGAGGGTGGGGGTGTGGACGGTTTGGAGGGTGGGGGTGGGGGTGGTGAGTGGGTGGCGGGTGTGGGTGGTGGTGAATGAGTGGGGGTGGGTGCGGTGTGGGGGTTGGTGGGGTGGGGGGTGACGGTGAGGGTGAGGGGGGGGGGGTGACGGTGTGGGTGAGGTGGGGGTGACGGTGAGGGTGGGGGTGGGGGGGGGTGGGAGTGAGGGTGGGGGTGGGGGGGGTGAGGGTGGGGTGGGGGTGGAGGGTGAGGGTGGGGGTGGGGTAGAGGGTGGGGGTGGAGGGGGGGGGGTGAGGAAAGGGTTGTGGGGGGGGTGGGGTGAGGGTGGGGGTGAGGGTTGGGGTGTGATGGTGGGGATGGGGTGTGGGGGTGTAGGGTGGGGGTGGGGGAGAGGGGTGGGGTGGGGGTGGGGGTGGTGAGGGGTGGGGGTGGGGTGAGGGAAAGGGTGAGGTGGGGGTGGGGTGAGGGTGAGGGTGGGGGTGAGGAAAGGGTGGGGGTGAGGGTGCGGGTGTGAGGAGTGAGGGTGGGGGTGGGGGTGAGGAAAGAGGTGTTTTGGTGGGGTTGGGGGGGTTGGGGGTGGGGAGAGGGTGGGGGTGGGGTGGGGGTGAGGGGGGGGAAAGGGTGGGGGGGGTGAGGTGTGAGGGGGGGTGTGAGGAGGTGGGGTGGTGAGGGTTGAGGTGTGGGGGTGAGGAGTGGGGTGTGGGTGGGAGGGTGGGAGGTGAGGGTGAGGGGGGGGGTGGGTGTGAGTGTGGGGGGGGTGGGGTGTGAGGGTGGGGGTGAGGAGAGGGTGGGGTGAGGGTGAGGGTGGGGGGGTGGGGGTTGAGTGGAGGGTGCGGGGTGGGGTGGGAGGTGGGCGGTGAGGAGTGGGTGGGGGTGTGGAGAGGGTGGGGGTGAGGGTGGGAGGTGGGGTGTGAGGATGAGGGTGAGGGTTGGGGTGGGGGTGAGGAGAGGGTGGGGGTCCGGGTGAGGGTGGGGGTGAGGAGAGGTGGGGAGAGGGTGGGGTGAGGGTGGGGTGGGGGTGAGGTGGGGGTGGGGGTGAGGGTGGGGTGGGGGTGAGGTGAGGGTGGGGGTCAGGGTGGGGGTGGGGGTGAGGAGTGGGGAGAGGGGTGGGGGTGGGAGAGGGTAGGGTGAGGGTGGGGGTGAGGAGAGGGTGGGGGTCGGGTGGGGGGTGGGCGCGGAGGAGTGGGGAGAGAGTGGGGGTGGGGAGAGGGTCGGGGTAGTGGGTGGGGGTGAGAGTGTGGGGGTCAGGGTGGGGGGAGGGAGGAGTGGGGTGAGGGTGGGGGTGGGGGAGAGGGTCGGCCGGTGAGGGGGGGGGGGGGGTGGGTGTCGAGGGTGGGACCGGTGGGTGTGACCGGGGGAGAGGTGATGGGAAGGGGGTGAGGCATGGCGCGGGTTTGTAGGGAGGGAGGGAGAGGGATGGTGGAGGGGTGGGGGCAGGCTTGCCGGGCTGGTGGTGGTGGGCCTTGGATTAGAAACGCCACAGGACCTGGTGTGGAGGACAGAGCCACTGCCTCACAGCGCCAGGAACCCGGGTTCAATCCTGACCTCGGCTGCTGTCTGGGTGGAGTTTGCACATTCCCCCTATGACCATGTGGGTTTCCTCCGGGTGCTCCAGTTCCCTCCTACACCCTAAAGACCTGCAGATCAGTGGGTCAGCAAGACAAGAGACTGCTGATGCTGAGGTTTTGGCAAAAATGAAACAAATTGCGCAAAAGAAAAAGAAAATAAAAAACAGATTGGGATTCTAAAACTAGAGGGCACTGAAGGGAAAAAAAGACACAAAGTGCTGGAGTAACTCTGCGGGTCAGGCAGCAACTCTGGTGAACATTGATAGGTGACGTATTGGTTCAGGATCCTTAAAGCATAGTCTTGAGGTGAGAGGGGAGGATTGCGAGGGAGCTCAGGGATCAATGAGGGTTGTCCGTATCTGGAGCGAGCTGCCAGAGGAAGCTATAGAAGCAGGTACTTTAAAAAAAAAGACATTTGGACATTTACATGGATAAGAAGGTTAAAATCTACAACCCCTTACAAGTGGGCCCCCCCCCAGGATAGGGACCAAACGCTGGCAATGCGAACTAGCATGTGGCCAAATTGGTCGGCATGGATACATTTTCTTGGGAAGAATAAGAAAGGCATAACGTATTTGTAGTCATGAGACTGCATTACCACTGGTGCAGGAACTCTTGTACATGAAGAGGAAATGGTAAATTACTGAAATGCATCAATTCCGTGATGGGAATATTGAAGTTATGTCCTACAGGTAGAATACAAGTATTTCTCAGTTTATATTTAACAATTCCACAAAATGAAATGTACCCTGAGTGTCAGTCAGGAATCACAACGTGCTGTGTAGGATGTGCAGCTAAAATGTAACCCATGTGGATCATGTTGGTGCGTTGTGTTTCAGAGCCTTCAGTAACGGCTTCCTTGTGGCTGAGATCTTCTCCTGGTACTACCCCTGTGACATTGACATGAGTGCCTTTTACCATGGCACTCTTCCCTCCAAGCTGAAGAATGGTCACGGTGGAGAAGTAAGTACCCAGGGAAAAACGTTCAACATAGTTAAAACATGTGTGGGTTCTGCAAACCTCACCGATATGATTTTACAACATGATAATCGGTTCCCATTGGTAAACCTTGGGCAGCTTGCAACCCAGCGGTATGAGTCTCATATTTATGGCGAGACCAAGTCGGCAGGCTCGGCAATTGTTTAGACTGTACCAACTCCGTTCAGTTCCACCTTAACTTCCCTGATCTCCTGTTGCCAAAAACACTTTAATCTCCCCTTTCATTCCCACGTTGACCTTTCTGTCCACTGTTGAGTGAGGCAGCATTGCAAATTGAAGGAACAGCACCTCATATCTCGCATGGGACAGCTCACACCCCATTGAGTACAATTATGATCCTTCTATTCCTCTCTCTACTTCCTTCCCCCATCTAGTTCTCAGACTTTAGTTTCACTTAACTTATGTCTTCTGATTAATTTATGATAGTTACGCCTCCTTGTCACTTCCCTCAGCTAACAATGAAACCATTATAGATTTCCTTAATCGTCATCTGCTTTGATCTGTCATTTTCACACCTTACCCTTCTATAGCTGTAGACTCTATCTCCCTGACTCAGCCTGAAGGGTCTCGACACAATAGGTAACCCAATCCTTCTGTCCTGAGTTACTCCAGCATTTTGTATCTATCTTCATTATGAATATTGATTTCTCTAGTTTCATGTGACTCTTTTATTCCCTCTCTGTCCCTCCCCGACCATTGTAGGCTCTTTGAGTGTCGGTGGTGGCTCTGATTTGTCCTTTACCTTTTCATATCTCCAGTTTCCCTCTTCTCTGACTTTCAGTCTAAAAATTGGTCTTGACCCAAAACTTCACCCATTCCTTTTCTCCAGAGATGCTGCCTGACCAACAGAGTTACTCCAGCATTTTGTGTCTATCTTTGATGCTGAAGTAGACATCGGCAGTGACCAATTAACCTACAAGCCCACATGTCTTTGGGATGTTGGAGGAAACTGGAGCACCTGGACGAAACACACAGTCACAGGGAGAACGTGCAAACTCCACACAGACAGAACCCGGGGTCAGGATGATCGCAGGTCTCTGGCACTGTGACAATGACTGAGAAAACAGCTTCACTGTGTTCCTCCTTGGTATGTTCATAGCATGAATGATACCTTTTAGGTTTAGGTTTATTATTATTGTCACGTGTACCGAGGTACTGTGAAAACTTTTGTTTCAGATCAGATAATACTAAACATCAATACACTCAAATCAAACTCAAGTACAATAGGTACAGCAAAGGGGAAGATACAGGATATAGTTCCCAGCATTGTAGCGCATCAGGTCCAGAGACAAAGTTCAATGTCCCGCAATGGTGTAGAGGGACTGTTACTCTAGCCTTGGGGAGGTATAGGGGTTATGTGACCTTTAAGGAAATGCTAAAGAGGACAACACTGTTGCAAGCCACACTTTTCCAGTCACCGGAGAGTCGAAATGGGTACTCATGCAACATAATCATCACAGCCTCTCCAGGTCGCTTACCTTTGTTTTCATTACACCTTCCATCTTGCAAGTGGCATCTCCTGGACAGATCAACTGCAGCATTGACAACATAACGTTAAACTGAAAGTGTTATCACAATAAGGTGGTGCATGAAGTGCTTTTGATGATTCCAGTCGCAAGATTAAAATGCAACATAACCTGAGAAAAAAAATGTTGAAGGTGCTTATTCTTAAAGGATCCTTCAGAGCCTGTAGTGGATGCACTGTAGCCGGAGGCACTGTAGGGAGATGCACTGTAGCGGATGCACTGTAGCGGATGCACTGTAGCGGCATGCATTGCACTGATAGGGCTGCACTGTTAGGGGATGCCTGTAGGGGATGCCACTGTACGGATTAGCGGATTGCACTGTAGCGGATGCACTGTAGCGGATGCACTGTAGCGGATGCACTGTAGCGGATGCACTGTAGCGGATGCACTGTAGCGGATGCACTGTAGCGGATGCACTGTAGAAGATGCACTGTAGCGGATGCTCTGTAGAAAGATGCACATGTAGCGGATGCACTGTAGGGTTGATGTTGCGGATGCACTGTAGCGGATGCACTGTAGAGGATGCACTGTAGGGGATGCACTGTAGGGGATGCACTGTAGGGGATGCACTGTAGCGGATGCACTGTACGAGATGCACTAGTAGGGATGCACTGTAGGGGAATGCACTGTAGGGGATGCACTGTGGGGATGCACGGTAGCTGGATGCACTGTTGCGGATGCACTGTAGGGGATGCACTGTAGCGAGCACTGTAGGGATGCCACTGTAGCGGGTGCACTGTAGGGGTTGCTCTGTTGCGGATGCACTGTAGGGATGCAACTGTAGAGGAATGCACTGTAGCGGATGCACTGTAGGGGATGCATGTTGGGATGCACTGTAGGGGATGCACTGTAGCGATGATGTTAGCGGGTGCACTGTAGCGGATGCACTGTAGGGGATGCACTGTAGGGGATGCACTGTAGCGGATGCACTGTAGGGGATGCACTGTAGCGGATGCACTGTAGCGGATGCACTGTAGGGGATGCACTGTAGGGATGGCACTGTTAGCGGATGCACTGTAGCGGATGCACTGTTGCGGATGCACTGTATCGGAGCACTGTAGGTGAGGAAGAAAGAATGAAAAGGGAAGAAAAGAAAAAAAAAAGAAAACATTGCACGAAAAAGGGAAAGACAAAACTATAATGGAAATGGGTGATGCTAGAAGGAAAAAGCAGAAGATGGAATAATGGAAGCAATTGAAAAAGAAAGAGAGGAGCGGAAAAAGATAGAAAAAATGCAAGATAAGAGAGGAGATGCACTGAATGCACTAGAGAAGAGAATGCGAATGCACAAGACATAAGAAGAGATGCAAAAAGAGGGAAAATGAAAGGGAAGAGAGAAAAAGGAAAAAAAAAAGAAAAAGAAAAAAAAAGAGAATAGAATTAAAGATAAAACAGAAAAACAGAATGCACTGTAGCGGATGCACTGTTGCGGATGCACTGTAGGGGATGCAGTAGGGGATGCACTGTAGCGGACTGCACTGTAGGGGATGCACTGTTGCCGGATGCACTTGTCGGGGATGCACTGTAGGGGATGCCACTGTAGCGGATGCACTGTAGGGAGCACTGTAGCCGGATGCATGTAGCGGAAGCATGTAGCGGTTGAACTAGCGGATGCACTGTAGGGGATGCACTGTAGGGGATGCACTGTAGGGGGATGCAGTTAGGGGCCCCCCCCCCCCCCCCCCCCCGGCCAGGGGGATGCACTGTAGCGGAATGCACTGTAGGGGTTGCACTGTACGGATGCACTGTAGGGGATGCACTTGTAGCGGATGCACTGTAGGGGATGCTGTTACACTGTAGCGGATGACACGTTGGGATGGTATGCGTAGGGGGATGCACAGTAGGGGATGCACTGTAGCGGAGCACGGAGCACTATCGGATAGGGGATGCACTGTAGGGGATGCACTGTAGCGGATCTTGTAGGGGATGTTTTACATGTTGGGGATGTGAAGCGGATTGCCCTGTGCTGGATGCACTGTAGAAGTTGCATGTAGCGGATGCACTGTAGGGGTGCACTGTAGGGATGCACTGTAGCGGAGCGCGGATGCACTGTCGGGGGATGCACTACTGTAGGGGATGCACTGTGGGGATGCACACTGACACTTATGTGTAGCGGATGCACTGTAGAAGGATGCACACTGTGAGAAGATGCACTAGCGGATGCACTGTAGGGGATGCACTGAATGCCTGAGCGGTATGCTGTACGGATGCACACTGGAGGGGAAGAGGGGATGCCTGTAGCGGATGCATGTAGGCACTGAGGATGGCACTGTAGCGGAGCTGTAGCAGGATTCACTGTAGCTGTAGTAGCTGTAGGGATGCTGTAGCGGGATCTGTAGGGCAACTGATGCTGTACGGGGGTGCCACTGTAGGGGATGCACTGAGCTTTTTGTTAAAAAAACTTTAGGCGGATGCTGTTAGCGGAGCAACTGCACTGTTGCGGCTGCACTGTTAGCGGATTGCACTGTGGTAGCGGAGCGTAGCGGATGCACTGTAGCGGAATGCATGTAGCGGTGCACTGTAGCAGGAGCACTTGTAGCGGATTGCACTGTAGCGGATGCACTGTAGCGGATGCACTGTAGGGGATGCCACGTAGCAACTGGAGCGGATGCCACTGTGGGGATGCACTGTAGGGGATGCACTGTAGGTGGATGCACTGTAGGGGTGCACGTAGGGATGCACGGTAGCGGATGCACTGTTAGCGGATGCAATGTGCGGAAATGCTGTTAGCGGTGCATGTAGGGGAGGCACTCTGTTGGGATGCACTAGGGGATGCACTGTAGGCGATGCACTGTTTTTAAGGGGGGGGGGGGGGGATGCACTGTAGGGATGCACTGTACGGATGCCCTGTAGCGGATCTCTGTAGCGGATGCCAACCTGTTAGGGGATGCACTGTAGCGGATGCACAGTAAGCGGGATAGCACTGTAGCGGCGGCTGCCTCTGTAGGGGAATGCCACTGTAGGGGATGCACTGTAGGGGATCCACTGTAGGGATGCACTGTAGGGGGATGCATTGGAGGGGATGCACTGTAGGGGATGCACTGTAGAGATGCATGTAGCGATGCTCTGTAGCGGTTGCCACGTAGCGGGGATGCACTGTATAGGGGAAGGTGCACTGTAGCGATGCATGTAGGGGATGCACTGTAGCGGATGCACTGTAGCGGATGCACTGTAGCGGATGCACTGTAGCGGATGCACTGTAGGGGATGCACTGTAGCGGATGCACTGTAGCGGATGCACTGTAGGGGATGCACTGTAGGGGATGCACTGTAGGGATGCTGTAGGGATGCACTGTAGGGATGCCACTGTAGCGGTGCACTGTAGGCGGATGACTGTAGGGGCACTGTTGGGATGCACTGTAGGGATGCACTGTAGCGGAGGGGTGCACTGTGGGGGATAGGGGAGCACTAGCGGATGCACTGTAGCGGACTGTGCTGTAGGGGGAATGCACTGTAGCGGATGCACTGTAGGGAGGGATGCACTTAGGGGATGCACTGTAGCGGGATGCACTGTTAGGGGATGCACTGTAGGGGAGCGCACTGAGCGGTGCACTGTAGGGGATGCACTGTAGGGATGCACTGGTAGCGTTGGATGCACTGTAGGGGATGCACTGTAGAGGAGCGCACTGATCGCACAGAGGGGTGCTGTAGGGGAACTGTAGGGATGCTGTACTGGATGACACTAGCGGATGCTGTAGGGGACATGTAGCGGTAGTAGGGATGCACTGTACGGATGCACTAGGGGTAGGGGATGCTGTAAGGGGATGCACTGTAGGGGATGCATGTAGCGGAGGCACTGGCCTAGAGGTTAGGGGATGACTGTAGGGGATGACTAGGGGTAGGGGATGCACTTGTAGGGGTAGGGGATGCACTGTAGGGGAATAGGGAAGCACTGTAGGGGAAGCCAAACTTGGGGACTGTAGCACTGTAGGGGATGCACTGGTAGGGTAGGGTTGCACTGATAGGGGAGCTGTAGGGGGATGCATGTAGGGGATGCCTAGGAGGTACTGAGGATGCACTGTAGCAGGCATTTTATCCGGATGTATCACAGTTTGGTTTGGGAACAGCTACATCCAAGACAGCTAGAAATTGCAGCAAATTGTGGAAGCAGCCCAGACCATCACACAAACCATCCTCCCTTCCATTGATTCCATCTACATCTCACGCTGCCTCAGCAAGGCCAGCAGCATAATCAAGGACTAGTCGCACCCTGGCCACTCCCTCTTCTTCCCTCTCTCATCAGGCAAAAGGTACAGAAGCGTGAAAACGCACACCTCCAGATTCAGGGACAGTTTCTTCCCAGCTGTTATCAGGCAACTGAACCATCTTATTACCAACTAGAGACCAGTGCTGAACTACTATCTATCTCATTGGTGATCCTCGGACTATCTTTAATCGCACTTTACTGGCTTCAACTTGCACTAAACGTTATTCCCTTTATCCTGTATCTGTACACTGTGGACGGCTCGATTGTAATCATGTATTGTCTTTCCACTGGCTGGTTAGCACGCAACAAAAGCTTTACACTGTACCTCGGTACACGGGACAATAAATTAAACTAAACTAACAAAACTAAATAATAATAATAATAATAATAATAATATATTTATTTATTAAGCACATTTAAAAACAACCCACGTTGACCAAAGTGCTGTACAGACCAGAGCAGGTAAACACAAATAGAGCCAGGGCAAACAGGAGCGGCAAGAGGCGACAACAAGCCGCGCAACACAGCGCTGCGACCATCGACCTGTTACAGCCATATGAATAAAAATAACACAATACACGATAGAATTTAACATAAACATCCCCCACAGCGGAATCAACGTTTCCCACTGTGAGGGAAGGCAATAAAGTTCAGTCCGCTTCCTCTTTGTTTACCTGTGGTCGGGGCCTTTGAACCCTCCACATTTGCCGTAACAGCGGCCCGATGTTCACGGCCTCTCGCCGGGATGATGGAGTTCCAGCGTCGGAATGAAGAGCACTCTCAGCAGCTTGGAGATTTCCCAATCAGCCACTTCCTACCGGAGACCGCGGCTCCGAAGTCCACAGGCCGAGCTGGGCAGAGATTCAACGCTGGCGATCCTCGGCAAAGATCCTCGGCAACGATGTTAGAGTCAGCGCCGCCTGCATCTGGAAGCTCCGCAGACCACAGCTCCACGATGTCGTCAGCTGGCCCAACACTCCGGAGCTCCAACACGGCGATCCCCAATAATCTCCCGCTCCGCGATGGTAACTCAGTACTGCGCGGCCACTGAAGCTGCAGCTCTGGCCGGTCTCTGGCAGGAAAGGCCGTGCCAATCCAGATGGTAGGCCACTAGGAGGGGGCGAAGTTGCGGCTCGGAGAATAGATGCATCCTCGACCCAGGTAGTGACTGGAAAAAAACGTATTCCCCTTTTCCTTCCCTTTCCTCCTTCCACCCCCCCCCCCACCCCCACCCCCCACATAAAAAAGTCTATAAGAGTCCAAAACAAATTTTTTAAACAGACTAAAAATAACAAAATAGGGTGAAAGGACAGACAGGACAGACAGCTGCATGTTGTGACCTGCAGGGCTCCACACAATCAACAAAGTCTCCTTCAGAATAGGAGCAATATCATTTTAAAAAATGTCAATTCTGGTTTGATTTATAATAATAGTGACAGATAACTCTATCTCTCTATTTAGAGTTTGTTATTGATTTATTTTCAAAATTACTTTTCCTTTTCAAGTTTATATTCAAGAGAAAGTTGAATATTCCCAAGGAGTTCATTTATGCGACGATGCATTCAAAGCCTGGGGGAGCCGAGTGTCTGATACAACATATATACACCTTGCTGACAAATAGACCGTGAGTATGTGTGTTCTACCTTGTATTGTGATGTACAGAATGTACGTTCCCTTTACCAAGCACAAGCAAGGACCAGTCGCACCCTGGTCACTCCCTCTTCCCCCCTCTCACATCCATTGACTCCATCTACACCTCATGCTGCCTCGGCAAGGCCAGCAACATCATCCAGGACCAGTCTCACCCTGGCCACTCCCTCTTCTCCCCTCTCCCATCGGGCAAAACCTATAGAAGTGTGAACACGCACACCTCCAGATTCAGGGACAGTTTCTTCCCAGCTGTTATCAGGCATCACCGTCCTCACCAACTAGAGAGTGGTGAGCTACCATCTACCTCATTGGAGACCATCGGACTATCATTAATCGGACTTTACTGAATTTTACCTTGCACTAAACGTAATTCCCTTTACACTGCGGATGGCATGATTGTAATCATGTGCAGTCTTTCCGTTGACTGGATAGCACGCAACAAAAAACGTTTTCACTGTATTGTGGTACAGGTGAGAATATAATAAACCCACACCTAGAAGGTACCTACAGTTGTCCCGTCACCACGCAGGGTGATACACATCCTTGGTTATTTTGCTGGCCTTGCCGAGGCAGCGTGAGGTGTAGATGGAGTCAATGAAAGGGAGGTTGGTTTGTGTGATGGTCTGGGCTGCGTCCACAATTTGCTCCAATTTCTTGCGTCTTGGATGTGATAATTGCTCGTTTCTAAGCTTCTCCCCTGTCTAGTTTCAGTAAAAACACTAAATTAAGCACTGGAAACAACTACATTTTATTTTACCAAGAGCGCGTTACAGATCCAGTGCTGCCAACTCTCACGTATTGAGCGTGAGACTAACGCATTTGAGGAAATTCTCACGCTCTCACGCTGATGATGGAAGTTCTCACGCTCAAAAAAATATTTTTAAAAATATATGAATAAATAAATAAAGTCACACTCCTCCACACTCACCAATGAGAATAGTTTTTTTTGTTGGCGGGTTCCCCGTAAAGAATGAGGAAAGCCCATCGCACAATATTTAAAATGGCAATGTAGACAAAAATGCTGGAGAAACTCGGCGGGTGAAGCAGCATCTATGTGTGAGTTTGACCCTTCTTCACACTCAAGCATTTCCCCACCATTTTTGTCTACCGCTCTATAGATGCTGCCTCACCCGCATTCACATTCCCGTGCAGATGGTGTGATAGGTGAGACACGACGGTGGTCGACCTCCCACCCTCACCTGCAGCGGCTCTGTGGCCTTTGGCCGCTCTGTCCACGCTGCCAGGAGCGAACCGGGTGAGTGGAGCGTCGGTGCCGTCTCCGGAGCCGCGGGAATGAATCTCGGGCTAAGGCTCCACTCCGATGCCCGACCCCCGGGTCTATGTCCCTCACCTCCCCCGGACCCCCGGGTCACTGACCCTCACCTCCCCCGGACCCCAGCTGGACACGGAGCATCTAGGCCGGCACGCATTCCTGGGGAGGGGGGAGAGAGGGAAATGCTCCCTGGACATTGCCAAGTCTCCGCTCACTCCAGTTGTTGTTGCCGCTTCACTGACACACACTCTCACACACAACCTAACACACACCCTCACACACACACACACACAAGGTTTAAAGGGATATGGGCCAAATGCGGATAAATGGGACTAGTTTAGATGGGGCATCTTGATCTGCATGGACAAGTTGGGATAAAGGGCCTGTTTCCATGCTGTAAGATTATGACACACTGTAGAAAGGGTGCAATTGCTCTGGAGAGGATCCAGGAGCGATTTATGAACATATTGGCGGGGCTGGACATTTTTTTTCACTTTGAAGAAAGATTTGATAACTGGGATTGTATTCTCTGTAGCAACGGAGGTGAAGAAAAGACTTAGTTGAGGTGAATAATATTATGAGAATAGGACCTGTTTCGCTTAACAAAGAATGTAAGAAGGAACTGCAGATGGTGGTTTAAACTGAAGATAGACACTAAAAGCTGGAATAACTCAGCAGGACATGCGGCATCTCTGGAGAGAAAGAATAGGTGATGTTTCGGGTCGAGACCTTCAGACTGAAGAGGCTGAAAACCAGCCATAACACAAAATGACTGGAGATGTGTGTTATCAAACTAAGGGCAGAAATTATAATCATGTGTTCATCTTTATTGACGTGACACCATAATAAATATATTACAGAAAATATATAATGGGCAGGCACGGTGGTGCAGCGGTAGAGTTGCTGCCTTGCAGCACCACAGACCCAGATTTAACCCTGACTACGGGTGCTGTCTGTACAGTATTTGTACATTCTCCTTATGACCATATGGTTTTCTCTGGATATTCCGGTTTCTCCCACATCCGAAAGAAGTGCAGGTTTGTAGGTTAATTGGCTTCTGTAAATTGTCCGTGGCGTGTCGAATACAACTGGTGTATGGTAGATTGCTGGTTGGTGTGGACTTGGTGGGCTGAAGGGCCTGGTTCCATATAAATGTTTTACATATATATCTTAATTTCATGGAACCATATACGGTTGAATATGTAGCATTATTTTCGTCTTGTTTCAATAGTCAAAGGGTAAGATTGATTGATTTATTTGTGCAGAACAGTGATGGAAGTCCAACTCCTCTTGCCTTGTTTCTGGGTTTTGTTTCTCTATATATATGCATAACAGCATGAATTATAATCTGATTTCCATACATTAATATACTAAGGTCATTCATGTGCTGCACCTGTTGATCAGAGCCTGGGTCTACTGTGGAATGTAGTTAGGAGTGTAATTTAGCCTAACCTTATTCATACCTAATCCAATTTGAAGCATACATGTGGCATTCAAGTGTAAGTTAAAAGACTCGCTACAGTATGCACCAGATTGCACAATTTCAAGCTGAAAAATCCAAAAGATCAGACAAAGGCACTCTAGAAGTTCACGCAGTCCTGAACGCTCTTCCAGAAGATCGACACTGAGCCTCATGATCGCAGACTTTTATAGGTCCCGGAACCTCGAGGTCCGAACCACATGGGGGTGGTCTCTCAATAACCCAATTACAGATATCGATTAACCCCATACATAACAGGCATTCCCCTAACCCAATGATACAACAGCTCAATACATTGTATTCAAACCGGACTTCGAGAGGAAGTCAACTTAGAAACATTTACCCTGATTAACAGATAACCTAGACAAGGCTCAACACCTCATCCAATCAACACTTGGCAAAGTCAAACTCTGTAACATTATTTACAACTATTTACAAGGTGTATGTCTGGTTTGCCGCCATCCAATCCATTCTATGTATTTTGCACCTAATTGACAGGGTTTACAGATCTTCCCATTCTTTGTTTGCAAATTGTATCTAAGCTCCAGACACTCTGGCACCTCTCCGCAGCTTGTCCCAGCTCTGCAGAGAGTAATTCCAATTTGACCATCTCCCAGCAACCCTGAAACGTTACCCCATTTTGAAGTCCTAGCTGGTCCAATTTAGCCAGGATCAACAGGGAGCTGTTCCCAAACCAAGCTGTGACACATCCCGATAGTTGTGAGTCTGTGGAATTCTCTGCCTCAGAGGGTGGTGGAGGCCGGTTCTCTGGATATTTCAAGAGAAAGGTAGATAGGGCTCTTGAAGATAGCGGAGTCAGAGGATATGGGGAGAAGGCAGGAACGGGGTACTGATTGGGGATAATCAGCCATGATCACAGTGAATGGCGGTGCTGGCTCGAAGGGCCGAATGGCCGACTCCTGCACCTATTGTCCATTGTCTATAAGTCAATGGATTTGGTACGTCACATCTGGCGGCACGGTGGCGCAGCGGTAGAGTTGCTGCCTCACAGCGGCAGACACGTGGGTGTGATCCTCACCTCGGGTGCTGTCTGTACAGAGTTCCTACGTTCTCCCTGTGACCATGTGGGTTTACTTCTGCTTTCCAAAAATCCGTGGGTTTGTAGGTTAATTGCACTTCTGTAAATTGTCCCTAGTGTGTAAGGAGTCGATTAGAAAGTGGGATAACATAGAATTAGTGAACTATTGAACTAGAAGGGTCTCAACGGGAAATGTCACCCATTCCTTCACTCCAGATATGCCGCCTGTCACACTGAGTTATTCCAGCATTTTGTGTCTATCATCAATGTAAACCAGCATCGGCAGTTCCTTGCAATACACCGAACTAGTGTGAATGGATGATCGACAAATCGACGGGACTGGGTGGGCCAAAGGAACTTTCCACACTGTATCTCTTTTAAAACAAATCACCTTCTCCCATAATCTTTCCTCTATTTATAGAGCAAAGCTCATCCTGGACGATGAGATTAACTTCACCAACTATCCTTACCAGCAAAAGCTGCCGATGGTTGCCAGGGCCACTGCTACCAACGCTATCCACAGCAACCTGAAGTTGACTGAGATCTTGGAACAACCCGATGAGTTCACAAATAAAATGAAAACCCTGGACATCATCGACCTGCATTTGCAACTGAGGCGGCTGGCAAAACAGCAGAACCCAAGTGAGTGGATAAACTTAGCTGTTTATATATTTGGGCAGAAAGTAGACACAGAGTGCTGGAGTAACTCAGCGGGTCAGGCAGCATCTTTGGCGAACATGGATAGGTGACGTTTCACAGAGTGCTGGAGTAACTCAGCGGGTCAGGCAGCATCTGTGGAGAACATGGATAGGTGACGTTTCACAGAGTGCTGGAGTAACTCAGCGGGTCAGGCAGCATCTTTGGCGAACATGGATAGGTGACGTTTCACAGAGTGCTGGAGTAACTCAGCGGGTCAGGCAGCATCTGTGGAGAACATGGATAGGTGACGTTTCACAGAGTGCTGGAGTAACTCAGCGGGTCAGGCAGTATCTGTGGAGAACATGGATAGGTGACGTTTCACAGAGTGCTGGAGTAACTCAGCGGGTCAGGCAGCATCTGCGGAGAACATGGATAGGTGACAATTCACAAAGTGCTGGTGTAACTCAGTGGGTCAGGCAGCATCTCTGGAGAGAAGTAATAGGTGGCGTTTTGGGTCGAGACTCTTCTTCACACTACTTCAGATATTTGGACAACTTTGTTTCAAATCCTTGTCCAACATTTTCATAAAGAGCCCCCATCCAGATTTGAACCTCCAGTTCCATACAATTTTGGTCTCCTAATCTGAGGAAAGACATTCTTGCCATAGAGGGAGTACAGAGAAGGTTCACCAGACTGATTCCTGTGATGGCAGGACTTCCATATGAAGAAAGGCTGGATAGACTCGGCTTGTACTCGCTGGAATTTAGAAGATTGAGGGGGGATCTTATAGAGTCTTACAAAATTCTTAAGGGGTTGGACAGGCTAGATGCAGGAAGATTGTTCCCGATGTTGGGGAAGTCCAGAACAAGGGGTCACAGTTTAAGGATAAGGGGGAAGTCTTTTAGGACCGAGATGAGAAAATAAATTTTCACACAGAGAGTGGTGAATCTGAGGAATTCTCTGCCACTGAAGGTAGTTGAGGCCAGTTCATTGGATATATTTAAGAGGGAGTTAGATGTGGCCCTTGTGGTATGGAGAGAAGGCAGGTACAGGATACTGAGTTGGATGATCAGCCATGATCATATTGAATGGCGGTGCAGGCTCGAGGGGCCAAAAGGCCTACTCCTGCACCTATTTTCTATGTTTCTATTTGGAATATCTTTGGAGGACCAGGAAACCAAGAACCAAGAGTGAGATAGTGCTGAGAGCCAAAGTCCCTATTTAATTTTATTTACTTGCCCAGGTCTCTCACGTGACCCCGAGGCAGAACCCCAAGGTTTTGAGGCAGTGCCTCCTGTAGATCCCTACAGTGGTGGGGAGGTGAGTCCCCGTGATGGACCTTAGATGGTGGCGAGGTCCGTACCTGTGATGGAGCGGGCAGTGTGTGGTGGGGAGGTCAGTACCCGTGATGGAGCGGGCAGTGTGGGGTGGGGAGGTCAGTACCCGTGATGGAGCGGGCAGTGTGGGGTGGGGAGGTCAGTACCCATGATGGAGCGGGCAGTGTGGGGTGGGGAGGTCAGTACCTGTGATGGAGCGGGCAGTGTGGGGTGGGGAGGTCAGTACCCATGATGGAGCGGGCAGTGTGGGGTGGGGAGGTCAGTACCCGTGATGGAGCGGGCAGGGTGGGGAGGTGAGTACCTGTGGACTGGGCAGTGTGTGGTGGGGAGGTGAGTACCCATGATGGAGCGGGCAGTGTGTGGTGGGGAGGTCAGTACCTGTGATGGAGCGGGCAGTGTGGGGTGGGGAGGTCGGTACCCATGATGGACCAGGCAGTGTGTGGTGGGGAGGTCAGTACCCGTGATGGAGCGGGCAGTGTGGGGTGGGGAGGTCAGTACCCGTGGACTGGGCGGTGTGTGGTGGGGAGGTGAGTACCCATGATGGAGCGGGCAGTGTGGGGTGGGGAGGTCAGTACCTGTGATGGAGCGGGTGGTGTGTGGTGGGGAGGTGAGTACCCATGATGGAGCGGGCAGTGTGGGGTGGGGAGGTCAGTACCTGTGATGGAGCGGGCAGTGTGGGGTGGGAGGTCAGTACCTGTGATGGAGCGGGCAGTGTGGGGTGGGGAGGTCAGTACCTGTGATGGAGCGGGCAGTGTGGGGTGGTGAGGTCAGTACCCATGATGGAGCGGGCAGGGTGGGGTGGGGAGGTCAGTACCTGTGGACCAGGCAGTGTGGGGTGGGGAGGTCAGTACCCTGTGATGGAGCGGGCAGTGTGGGGTGGGGAGATCAGTACCCGTGATGGAGCGGGCAGTGTGGGGTGGGGAGGTCAGTACCCATGGACTGGGCAGTGTGGGGGTGGGGAGGTCAGTACCCGTGATGGAGCGGGCAGTGTGGGGTGGGGAGGTCAGTACCCGTGGACCAGGCAGTGTGGGGTGGGGAGGTCAGTACCCGTGATGGACCAGGCAGTGTGGGGTGGGGAGGTCAGTACCCGTGATGGACCAGGCAGTGTCCACCACTCTGATCTTCATTGCTGGGCATTTAAGTTGCCGAGCCAGTCCGTGATCTACTGTATACTTGGAATTAATTGTGGACGAATGTTAACATTAATCTTATAGGATCATGAGAGGGATAGGGTGAATGCACAGAGACCTTAACCAGAGGAGGAGAATCAAGAACCAGAGGGCACAGGTTTAAGGAGAGAGGGAAAGATTCAACTGGAACCTGAGGGGCAACTCTTTTACACAAATTGCATTCGGTATATGGAACAAACTACTAGAGGAGGTGGTTAAGGCAGGTTCTATCACAACGTTTAAAAAACATTTGGACAGGTACATGTATAGGATAGGTTTAGAGTGATATGGGCCAAACACAGGCAGGTGGGACTTGTATAATAATAATAATAATAATAATAATAATATATATTTTATCGTCATTGCACAGAGGTACAACGAGATTTGGAATGCAACTTCCATCCAATGTAATAACTTAATTAGCTAAAAATTTAGACACCCAGAGAAACAAGATTTAAAAAAAGTTAAAACAGCATAAAGTACAAATAGGTCTGTGCCAACTCAATGTGTGACGTGACCATCCGAGGGAGACAGTTCATGGGGGGGCATTCAATAGGGCCGGTTCAGAGCAGCTATAGCTCTGGGGATGAAGCTGTTCCCAAGTCTGGAGGTGTGGGCATAGAAGGCCTTGTAACTTCTGCCGGATGGTAGGTTCGAATAGACTATTGCAAGGGTGTGAGGAGTCATTATGAATGTTGATGGCCTTCCTGAGGCACCGTGTATTGTAGATGCCCTCCATGGCTGTGGCATATGTGGGCAAGTTGGGCTAAAGGGCCTGTTTCCACGCTGTATGTCACAACATTAGTTATCTAATACCTTGAATCCCAGTTTAACTGCTGGCCTAATTTAGACTCAATTTAGACCTGTATCAATATAATTAGATACTTTATTAAGGTAAATGTTTCAATGTACTTTGCTGTTCAATTATATTATTGGCTGCACACGTGATGCTTACAACAGAGGCTACCTTCATGTCATTGAGACCAAACAGAGTTTGCATTTGTTTTTTCTAGGTTTGTACATTCCTATCCTGTGGGGTGGCACTGTGGTAGAGTTGCTGTCTCACAGCGTCAGAGACCGGGTTCGATCTTGACTATGGGTCCTGTCTGTACAGAGTTTGTACCTTCTCCCCGTGACCCACGTGGGTTTTCTCCGAGATCTTTGGTTTCCTCCCACACAGGTTAATTGGCGTAAATTGTCTCTAGTGTTTGTAGGATAGTGTTAGTGTGTGGGGATCGCTGGTCGGTGCCGACTCAGTAGGCCGAAGAGCCTGTTTCCACACTGTACCTCGAAACTAAACTCTAAATTTCCTGGGTGATAGAACATAGGCTCCAAATTCCAGCACTCCAAATGGCAACTATCCATGTTCTCCAGGAACTGTGGAACTGCAAAATATATGACACATAACTCTTAAATCATTATTTCTGATACTTAAAATGCATTGATTAACTTTGGATATGTTACAACAGATGGTGTCTTTGACTGAAATGGGCTTTTTGAAATGAATATATAAAATGCTGTGGACACAGTTTCTTTTCCCACAATTAAGGTAAAGATTTAAAAACAATAGTACTTAACAGCCAGATTCACACCTATCTTTAAAGATAGACACAGAGTGCTGGAGTAACTCAGCGGGTCAGGCAGCATCTGTGGAGAACATGGATAGGTGATGTTTCACAGAGTGCTGGAGTAACTCAGCGGGTCAGGCAGCATTTCTGGGGAACATGGATAGATGACGTTTCAGGTCTGAACCCTTCTTCAGACTCAAATTCAGACTCTTTGTATTTTAGACTTTAGAGAAACAGCACGGATATAGACCCTGTTGCCCACCGAGACTGCACGATCAGCGATCACCCCGTACACTAGCACTATTCCACACTTGGGGCAATTTACATTTTTACATAAGCCAATTAACCTGTTTGTCTTTGGAGTGTGGGAGGACAACGAAGGACCTGGCGAAAACCCACACGGTCACGGGGAGAACGCCCATGGTCAAGATGGTACCCGGGTCTCTGGCGCTGTGAGGTAGCAACTCTACCATTGCACCACCATGCCTCCCTACACTTCTGATCCTTACCTGAGTTTGTGTCTTTGTGCAGAGTATTATAACGTGAAGCCCTCGTTGGGAGAGAGAGCCACAAGACTTCCACTCCCTCAGTACCAATATGACTGCATACACTCTGGCAACAAGTGGAACCCGGCAGCTGCATCACGTAAGATCAAAGTCCCTTCTTTATTTGGTTTGGCAAACTTTAACTTGCAGTGTTAGCGTTAACTTTCCTCTCCCTCATTAACATTCTGATGTTCAACACACCAACTCTGAAGTCATTGATGTCCACTGCCCTGTTGGTCGCATCAGCTCTTTGTCTGTTGTTCATCCTGAATGAGTGAAGGCGTTTGCTTGCTGGCGGACTGATTGTGATGGCCATTCGAGCCAAGCCTGGTTCATCATCTACTCGTGTAAAAGGCCTGGATTTTGACGGCACTGGGCTGTACTCG
This sequence comes from Okamejei kenojei, assembly GCA_035221665.1. NCBI lineage: Eukaryota > Metazoa > Chordata > Chondrichthyes > Rajiformes > Rajidae > Okamejei > Okamejei kenojei. Next base: position 919,701 of record CM069133.1, read on the forward strand.
CTGGAGTTTAAAAGGATAAGGGGAGATCTCATTGAAACTCAGCGAATAGTGAAAGGCATGGATAGAGTGGATGTGGAGAGGATGTTTCCACTAGACAATAGGTGCAGGAGTAGGCCATTCGGCCCTTTGAGCCAGCACCGCCATTCAATGTGATCATGGCTGATCATCCTTGTTCTTGCCTTTTCCCTATATCCCCTGACTCCGCTATCTTTAAGAGCCCTATTAAGCTCTCCCTTGAAAGTATCCACTAGTGGGAGAGTCATGGACCAGAGGGCACAGCCTCAGAATAAAAGGACTTGCCTTTCGAAAGGAGATGAGAAGGAATTTCTTTAGTCAGAGGATAGTGAATCTGTGGAATTCATTCAGGCCCAGATTGACAGATTCTTGATTAGTACGGGTGTCAGGGGTTATGGGGGGAGGGCAGGAGAATGGGGTTAGGAGGGAGAGATAGATCAGCCATGATTGAATGGCGGAGTAGAAGTGATGGGCTGAATGGCCTAATTCTGTTCCCATGACATGAACCTATGAACAACATCCTGCTGCCCTTTCCCCGTAACCCCTGACCCCTGTACTTTTCACGCACTGACTCTGCACCTTCCTCTTTCAGAACCGACAGCCTCAGAAATCCGCAGCAAATCCAATGTCCTGTTCAAGGAGATGAGCATGAAGCAGGTGGTGAGGAATTCCTAGTCTGCACTCTCCCAGACCAGGCGAGGAGAGGATTGACATTGTGTCAGCTCCGTTCAGCAGTAAGACTGATCTGGAAGATAATCCATTGTACATGCCGTTATTGTACTTCAGATTATTGCATTTGTGAACAATTTACTTAAATATGAGATTTCCAAAGTGACTGTGATCTGATCTTTGCTTCAGCTCGATATTGACTGCTTTAGAATAACTTTCTCTGACTTTCACATAAATAAGTTAAAATGTCCCCTCCCTCTCTGGCAGACAGCCGTGCTGTTCCCAACACCGGGCGGCTCCCAGTGTTGTTGGGCAGCCTCCAGTGTCAACCTGGGTGGCATTGGTGGGCTGCTCCATGATTGGCATGTGACCCAGTGTCCAGTGTGTGTTAGACCCATGTCCATTGTCCAGTGTCAGACCTGCCCTGTGTGCCACTATAGAATGTCCTCTCACTACTCCCCCGTCCATCCCCCTCCTGTATCGTCCCCGTCTGTCTACCCCCCCCCTCCCTCCGCTGTGCCCCATCCCTGACTGCTGCTGCTGCTGTTCTCCACAGATGCTGCATGACCTGCTGAGTTACTCCAGCACTCTGTGAAATGTTACCTATCCATGTTCCCCACAGATGCTGCCTGACCCGCTGAGTTACTCCAGCACTCTGTGAAACGTCACCTATCCATGTTCTCCACAGATGCTGCCTGACCCGCTGAGTTACTCCAGCACTCTGTGAAACGTCACCTATCCATGTTCTCCACAGATGCTGCCTGACCCGCCTAAAGTTTACTCCAGCACTCTGTGAAACGTCACCTATCCATGTTCTCCACAGATGCTGCCTGACCCGCTGAGTTACTCCAGCATTTTGTGACTCTCTTCTACTTAACATCAGACGCATTAGTGTGTAGGGAGTAGATGAGAACATGGGATAAAATAGACCTAGTGAACGGGTGATCGCTGGTTGGCGTAGGCTCAGTGGGCTGAAGGGCCTGTTTCCATGCTGTATCTCTAAACTAAACTAAATTCAGCAGGTCTGGCAACATCTGTGGAGAAGATGTGTGGCACCTTCAGACAGGTCCTAACCTGAAACGTCACCTATCCATGACCCGCTGAGTTACTCCAGCACTTTGTTTTTTTTTGTAATCCAGCATCTGCAGTTCCTCGTGTCTATCTAGATTTCTGCCAGTCCTCATTTACAACCATTGCTTTTCATCGTACAATTGAATTATTATTAACACGTAAGGTGTGTTGCTTGTGAAATAATTTATTTGGTTTAATGAATTGGCAGTGGTGTTGATGAGTGAGTTTATTATACATCTTGAGTCAAACATACGCGCTTTGTCATATTAAATGAAGTGAAAACACAGATATATACGGAGACGGTTACGTTCAGGAAAACGATCACACACAAGGACTTAGTAGAACAACTTGGTGTCACGATACATGATCCACGAGGCTGGACGTTCACATTAACAACACATAGACATTTTAATATCATGTACACAAAGATACTGGTAACATGATGTCACAATCCTCCTGGCGTTCTTACGACACAAGACCCTGCACGCACGCACGTGCGTGTATCTGCTCCAAGCTCTTCCGCTCAAATCTGTGCCCCATCATTTGGCAGGGTATTTGTGGAAAGAAGTTAACTGATAATCATGATTATTAAATGATTTGAATCAATAGTTGCTGAGGCAGTTTGCTTATGTAAATACACACCTCCAGATTCAGGCACAGTTCATTTCCAGCTGTTTTCAGGCAACTGAACTATCCTCTTACCAACTAGAGAGCGGACCTGAACTACCATCTACCTCACTGAAGACTTTTGAACAATCTTTAGTTGGACATTATCTTACACTAAATGCTGCACCCTTTAAAAGTTCATAAGTTCTAGGAGCAGAATTAGGCCATTCGGCCCATCACATTACTCCGCCATTCAATCATGGCTGTTCTATCTCTCCATCCTAACCCCATTCTCCTGCCTTCTCCCCGTAACCCCTGACACCCGCACTAATCAAGAATCTGTCAATCTTCACCTTAAAAATACCCAATGACGGCCTCCACAGCCTTCTGTGGCAATGAATTGTCTAAATTCTGGCTAAAGAAATTCCTCCTCATCTCCATTCTAAAGGTGCACCCTCTTACTCTGAGGCTGTGCCCTCTGGTCCTAGACTCTCCACATCCACTATTTGTAATCGTTATGAAGTCCTGTATCTGCTGAAATAAGACTGGACCGCGGCCTTGGATAAAATACCATTGGTTTTGCACCAGAATCATTTTGCTGGAAATATAATAAGATGGGAAAGAGTCACTCATCTCGCCACAGTTTGTGTTTCACAAAACCCTGTACAATTCCTGCCCTTGTGGCTGGTGGCAATCCTCAAAATGGGAGAGGAACATCAACATTTCTTCTGATTTTTAGTTTAGTTTAGAGATACAGTGCGGAAACAGGCCCTTCACCCACCGAGTCTGTGTCGACCAGAGTTCCCTACACATTAACACTAGCTTACACACACTCGAGATAATTTACAATTATACCAAGCCAATTAGCCTAGACATTCCCAGGATGGAAGGACTGTCATATGCTGAGAAAATGGAGCGGCTGGGCTTGTACACGCTGGAATTTAGAAGGATGAGAGGAGATCTTATTGAAACATATAAGATTATTTAGGGTTTGGACACACTAGAGGCAGGAAACATGTTCTCGATGTTGGGGGAGTCTAGAACCAGGGGCCACAGTTTAAGAATAAGGGGTAAGCCATCTAGAACAGTGATGAGGAAACATTTTTTCCTCACAGAGAGTGGTGAGTCTGTGGAATTCTCTGCCTCAGAAGGCGGTGGAGGCCGGTTCTCTGGATACTTTCAAGAGAGCACTGGATAGGGCTCTTAAAGATAGTGGAGTCATGGGGATATGCGGAGAAGGCAGGAACAGGGAACTGATTGGGGATGATGAGCCATGATCACATGGAATGGCGGTGCTGGCTCGAATGGCCTACTCTTGCACCGATTTTCTATTGTCTATAAACCTGCACGTCTTTGGAGACCAGAACACCCGGAGGAAACCCACGCAGTCACAGGGAGAACGTACAAACTCCATTCAGACAGCACCCGTAGTCAGGATCATACCTGGAGCTGCAAGGCAGCAGCTCTACCGCTGCAGCACCGTGTCTAGGGCGTGAGGAGCCAGCGTTCTACGCAGCAGGGCGGTTGGTGTATTTAGTTCAAAGATACAGCACGGAAACAGGCCCTTCAGCCCATCGATCACCCGCTCACACTAGTTCAGTTATCCCACTTTCTCATCCACTCCCTACACACTAGGGGCAATTTACAGAGGGTTATTTATAGACCATTTAACACAACAACCCCACAGGGAGACGGTGCAAATTCCAAACAGACAGCACCCATAGTAATGGATTCTCCAAGTAATAGATTCTCCAAGTCAGAACTGGACATTTCTGCCATTCACCCACAGAGTCATAGAGTCACGCAGCTTCGGCCCAACTTGACAATGCTGTTCCAGATGCCCCATCTATACTCCACATCCATTCTATCCAGTCCCTTCATCATTCCATAGGTTTCACAGAGGTCCCCCTCGTACTTCTAAACTCCAGCGAGTACAGGCCCAGAGCCATGAAACATTCATCATGTGTTAACCCACTCATCCCTGGGATCATCCTTGTAAACCTCCTCGACCCTCTCCAACGGCAGCACACCCTTCTTCAGATACGGGACCCAAAACTGCTCACAATGCTCCAAATGTGGTCTGACCAGTGCCTTATAGAATCCCAGCATCACAGCCCTGTTGTATTCTAAACCTCTCTTAATGCAAACTCACATTGCATTTGTCTTCCTTACTAACCATTCAACCTGCCAATTAACCTTCTGGGAATGCTGCACCAGCACTCCCTAGTCCCTTTGCACCTCCAATTTCAAAATCCTCGCCCCATTTAGAAAATAGTCATTGGAGCACAGGAGGCTGAGGGGTGACCTCATTGAGGTGACCATTATGAGGGTCGTAGATAATGTGAACGCTCACAATCTTTTTCCCAGGTGCAGACTAAAGCTAGTGGCCACAGGGTTAAGGTAAGAGGGAAGAGAATTAAAAGGGACCTCTGGAGCAACTTTATAACAGTGGTGGGGCAAGGGCTTGGTTGCTATCATGTAGATAACAATCTGCTGACTGGTTGGTTGGTACGCAACAACAAATCTTTTCACTGTACCTCGTTACACGTGACAATAAACTAAACTGAAATCTTGAACGAGCTGCCAGAGGAGGCTGTGTTAGTGGATACAATCACAACTCTAAAAATACATGTGGACAGATGCATGTATAGGAAGGGGTTGGAGTCTTGTGGGCCAGTATGGCAACTTGGTCAGCATGGCAAATGTGGGCCAAAGGGCCTGTTTCCATGCTGTTCAGCCCTGTGACTCCACTGGTAAACCTGTGTGTTAAGGTGTCTGGTGCAGTCAGGATTGTGACAGTGCGTATCATGGTCATTGCAAACTTTCCATCCTTCACACCACATCACTGAGGACAAGGATGAGTTAAGTGTCTATAACTCTCGCCTGTAATCACCCCTTACTTTAAACGCACGTCTAGTTCTTGTTTAGAGATGCAGCGCGGAAACAGGCCTTTCACCGAGTCCACACCGACCAGCAATTCCCGTGCACTATCCTACACACATTAGGGACAATTTACAATTTTTTCCAAAGCCAATTAACCTACAAACCTGCACGCCTTTGGAGTGTGGGAGGAAACCGGGGCACCCGGAGAAAACCCACGCAGGTCACGGGGAGAAGGTACAGACTCCGTACAGACAGCACCCGTGGTCAGGATGGAACGCGGGTCTCTGGCGCTGTGAGGCAGCAACTCTACCGCTGCGCCACCGTGCCGCCCTTACTCCAATGACCCTGTAGTCAGCATTCACTGCGGTGGGTCGGTAATCAATACGGTGTTTCACAGAAACACAGGGAAGATTATATGTAACCTTACATAAACAAATGATGTTTCCAAGAAGCTACTGGATATGTCTGACCCACATCAAGACACACCCTCCATAATGTTCATCAACTCCAGCGCCCAGCATCAAATGGATCTACAGAGAGTGGTAAACACTGCCGGGTCCATCACTGACCCCACCACCAGTGAAGGGATCTACAGGAGGCGCTGCCTCAAAAAGGCAGCCAGCATCATCAGGGACCCCCACCACCCTGGCCACGCTCTCATCTCACTGCTACATGAGCCTGAAAACTAACGTCCAGGTTGAAGAACAGCTTCCTCGCAACAACCATCAGGCTCATGAACAACCTCAGCAACTGTGGTCTTCTATGGTCTGTGTCTTTGGCTGCCATATTATGTTTACCTGGTATTATAGTTATTAATGTATTGTAATTTTGATGATTTATTATGGTTATGGACCTAAGCTGCAGTAAGTGAGGAGTTGGTACATTTGGTAATTAAACACTCTTGACTCATGCCCCAAACTCTTGACTGGAGGACAACAGCTAAACGCGATACACAGTTGGTTGTAGTCTTCACTCAGTCACTGCACGTTTACCAATAGGTTCTGGAACTGCAGTTTCTAGCTATTTAAAAAAATAAATCTATGGAGGTAAACATAAAGATTAAAGAGGTATTTGGCAATGGGGTTCTTTGCAGTTTTAAATAAAAGCGCAATGCTCCGATTAATTCAGGCAATCTATACTTACACAGACCAATAGCATTTAGTGTTAATATTGTTTGAAAATCCTTGATATATTTCTATGTTGAAGCATGTGTACAGTGCTAAGCTGCGTTCATATACTTTGTAAATCTACTTTATAAAATCTAAGCGATATGTCCACTTTTTTCTATCATTCAGAGACTCACTAAAGCTGTATGAAGGGTTGATATATTATCAGCTAATTGATGAAGCTGGCACACTAACTGTGTACAGGGAGGAAGTGCAGATGCTGGTTGACACTACTGTGTATTGTGACTAAGGCCCTGCGCTGTCCTGGGCCGGTTCATGTGGCTTGTGACTACAATCACCAGGCATTTATGGCGGTGTCTACTGGCCGATAGATTACTGGTGAATGTTCATGTCAAGGGAGGACATCCTTGGGGAGATGCGCCAGTGGCCATTGGGCAATGGCCTTCACTGGGCTGTGGCAGGTTTCGACATAACACGCGGGCCACAACTTCAGCATTCCAGGGGAAAGTTTCCTGGCACGAGAGACAAGGTATTTGTCCAGGAGATGGATGTCCCAATAGCCAGCACGGGTTGTTGGAAAGACCAGGCGTTTCCTTGTGGAGCTGAGGCCCACCTGGTGAATCTGCCACTGGCCTGCACAACAGCACTGACTCCAACACGACACAGCCAACAGCCAACAGCCAACCTTGGCAGCAAACCACCAGGGACCCGACCTCTTCACACTGAGGTCCCATCAGAAGGGATTGAGCCGAATCCCGGTCCCCAGTGGGGAGAAGGGGTTGACCTTCGCCCACATTAGTGCAGCGTTGAGCGAGATCGCTGACTTGCCATCTTCTAGGACGAACACCGGCCCCTGGGGGAGGAACAAATGTTACAATTTAACAACATGCAGACTGTACGAGGGGGGACCTCGTTGAAACGTAGCGAATGGTGAAAGGCCTAGATAGAGTGGATGTGAGGAGGATGTTTCCATGGGCGGGAGAGTCTAGGACCAGAGGGCACAGCCTCATAATAAAAAGGACGCACCTTTAACAATGAGATGAGGAGGAATTTCTTTAGTCAGAGGGCGGTGAATCTGTGGAATTCTTTGCCACAGATGTCTGTGGAGGCCATGAATGGAAATTTTAAAGGCAGAGATAGATAGATTCTTGATTAGTACGAGTGTCAAGGGTTATTGGTAGAAGCAAGAGAATGGGAGGGAGAGATAGATCAGCCATGATTGACTGGCAGAGTAGAGTTGATGGGCTGAATGGCCTAATTCTGATCCTATCATGAACCATTTACAGTGTGCAGATACAGAATAAAGGGAATAATGTGAATAACATTTAGTGCAAGGTAAAGCCAGTAAAGTTAGTCCGAGGGTCACCAATGAGGTCGATAGTGCGCTGCTCTCTGGTTGTGATAGGATGGTCCAGTTGCTTGATAACAGCTGGGAAGAAACTGTCCCTGAATCTGGAGGTGTGCATTTTCACTTTTCTGTAACTTTTGCCCGATGGGAGAGGGGAGAAGAGGGAGAAGAGGCCAAGTCAGAGGGTATTTTTAAGGTGGAGATTGACAGATTCTTGATTAGTGTGGGTGTCAGGGGTTATGGGGAGAAGGCAAGATAGATCAGCCGTGATCGAATGGTGGAGTAGACTTGATGGGCCTGCGCCTAGCACGTAGGAACATAAACAGTGCAAGTTAAGTTGTCATGATAACAAGGGAAGTTTAATTTTTGCCACTCGGAACTGTGGATGGTAGCTCTCCACACCTGTATGGGTGAGCCGGTGAGGCAAGAGATGTGGACGTCCGAGTGGCTGGGCAGGTTGGAGCCCGTGACGTAGTCTGGCCCGATCAGTCCTTGGATGGGTTCCTCCTGGATCCTGTCCAGCAAGATGGCGTAGGCTGCCCGCTGAGATTCAGACGGGGGGGTGTACGGCACATCCTCAAACCTGGAACTGTTTGTAAACATCAATAGTCAATGGTCAATGGTTCAATGGGTCAATGGTTCAATGGTCAATGGGTCAATGGTTCAATGGGTCAATGCTCAATGGTTCAATGGTCAATGGATGGTCAATGGTTCATGGGTCATGGTCAATGGTCAATGGTCAATGGTCAATGGTTCAATGGTCAATGGTTCAATGGTCAATGGTTCAATGGTCAATGGTTCAATGGGTCAATGGTTCAATGGTTCAATGGTTCAATGGTTAATGGTTCAATGGGTCAATGGGTCAATGGTTCAATGGGTCAATGGTCAATGGGGTCAATGGTGGTCAATGGTCAATGGGTCAATGCAATGGTTCAATTCAATGGTCAATGGTTCAATGGTTCAATGGGTCCAATGGGTTCAATGGGTCAATGGTTCAATGGTTCAATGGGTCAATGGTTCAATGGGGTCAATGGTTTCAATGGTGGTTCAATGGGTCAAATGGTCAATGGTCAATGGGTCAATGGGTCAATGGGTCAATTGGGGTTCAATGGTCAATGGTTCAATGGTTCAATGGGTCAATGGTTCAATGGTTCAATGGGTCAATGGGTCAATGGTCAATGGTTCAATGGTCAATGGTTCAATGGTCAATGGTCAATGGGTCAATGGTTCAATGGGTCAATGGTTCAATGGTTCAATGGTTCAATGGGTCAATGGGTCCATCAATAACAATATAACAAATACAGCACGGAAACAGGCCCTCTCGGCCCTTCCAGTCCGTGCCGACCATTTGTTTTTCCCTAGTCCCATCTACCTGCACTCAGACCATACCCCTCCATTCCCTTCCCGTCCATATACCTATCCACTTTACTTTTAAATGTTAAAATCGATCCAGCCACCACCCTCTGAGTAAAGAAGTCCCCTCATGTTACCCCTACAACGGCCAATGGCCAATGGTTCAATGGTCAATGACCAATGGTTCAATGGTTCAATGGTCAATGGTCATTGGTTGAATTGGTCAATGGGTCAATGGTTCAATGGTCAATGGTTCAATAGCCAATGGGTCAATGGTCATTGGGTCAATGGGTCAATGGTCATTGGGTCAATGGTCATTGGGTCAATGGGTCAATGGCCAATGGTTCAATGGCCAATGGGTAATTTATTGTCACGTGTACCAAGGTACAGTGAAATACATGTTGTGCAAACAGCCCAGCGAAACTATCCCTGTACACAAACACAATTCCCCAGTTAGTACAGAATCCACCGAGTCCATGGGAAGAGGTGACCGTATTGGGGCCATCTTACAGTCCCAGCTGTAGCTGGTCACAAGGGCCCGTTGCAACTGTCTGCTCCGGTCATCCTGCAGACCCTCATCCCTCTCCTTGCCCGGCCCGCTCCAGCCTCGACATCGGGAGACACGGGCAGTTTGAAAGAATGCAGTTTAAAGCAGGGATTTCTCACTGCACCACCAATGCATGGATTTGAGATTATCAGTTGTAGAAAACCAGCAGGACATCCTACATCAGGTCAAGAAATTAGATTCACACGAGTAAGACACCTGTTCCATAACTAAAAGAAGCGTTCATTCAATAACCTGGTGGTGCCCCCATGCTGATATTGCAAATTTGGACAATAAATGAAATGCCTTATCAATACAGATGCACTTCAATGCTGAGAACTATAGTCTACACTCTGTATCCTCCCCTTTGCTCTACCTGTTGTACTGGAGTTTGTCTTTGATTGTGTTAGGTGGGCGGTGGGCGGTGGGCGGTGGGCGGTGCGACTCTCGTCGCAGCGGCCTCTGCAGTCCGTCTGTCTTTTAAAAAAATTTTTTGTCCCGTTTGAGTGTAGTTAGTGTTTTTTTTAGCTGGATATGTGTGGGGGGTGGGGGAAACTTTTTTCATCTTTTCCCTGTGTGGAGGACCCGACCTTTCCTCTGTCGGGTCACCATTGCCGTTGGGGCCTAGCACCGTGAAGCGGCCTCCAGCCGGACCTGGGGCTCCAGTCGCGGAGCCTGCGGACTACACCATCGTGGAGCTGGCAGAGTTCGGAACGGGAGGAGCTGTGGTGGCGCGCTGCTGCTGCCCGACCCCGGAGATTCGGAGGCTCCAGCCGCCGGCCGGTGGCCGGTAACACCGGGAGCTCGCGGGTCCCTGGTGGGAGACCGCTTTTCGGAGCTCCCGCGGCGGCAACTTCTCCCGCCCGAGCTGCGGGGTTGAAAATGACCTGGAGCGCGGCCTTACATCACCCGGCGTGGCTTTAATGGCCGCGGGACTTGCTAGCGCCCGCGGGGGCTCCAACATCAAATCCCGGAGCGCGGCCTTGCATCGCCCGGCGTGGCCTGAATGGCCGCGGGACTTATTCACCATCGCCCGCTGGGGGCTTTGACTCTGACATCGGGAGGAGAATGGGGAGAGCCGGGGAGAGATAAGACTTTGCCTTCCATCACAGTGAGGAGGAGATTCACTGGGAGGGATGTTTGTGTCAATTGTGTTGTCTCTTGGTTCTTTTCTTGGTTGTATGACTGCAGAAACTACATTTTGTTTGAACCCCAATGAACATTTCCTATCTTTCCACTCATCTTAAATCTTTGCCCTTAGTTCTCGACTCCCTCTGCACCCATTTCCAGCTTGACAACATCTTTCCTATAACCGGGTGACCAAAACTGAACACAATACTCCAAATGTGGTCTCACCAACGTCTTATACAACTGCAACATCACCTCCCAACTTCTATAATCCAGGATAGTCAATGTACCAAAGGCTTTCCTGACCACCTGATCTACCTGGGCTCTCTCGTTGTACCTCAGGCTCTCGCGTCGTGCCAACTGCATGAAAGGCATGCTGGCTATGATGAAGACTGATGGCCTTACTTGCTGGTTGTCTGTGTACAGGCTCTCCAGCTGTCCAACTCTGCCGATAGATCCTCAATCTTGGTCGGAACCGTCACTTCACGCCGCTTCAGGAGCTGGCTGCAAAACCAAGAGGAGACACAGTGGTACAGTGATACAGTGACACAGAGGCACAGAGACACAGTCACAGAGACACAGAGACACAGAGACACAGAGTCACAGAGACACAGAGGCAACAGAGACATAGAGACACAGTGGTACAGTGACACATACAGATGAACACAGAGGCACAGAGACACAGAGACACAGAGACACAGTCACAGAGACACAGAGACACAGAGACAGAGACACAGAGTCACAGAGACACAGAGACACAGAGACACAGTCACAGACACAGACACACAGTCACAGAGACACAGAGACACAGAGACACAGTCACAGAGACACAGAGACACAGAGACACAGAGACACACAGTGGTACGTGGTACAGTGACACAGAGGCACAGAGACACAGAGACACAGTCACAGAGTCACAGAGACACAGAGACACAGAGACACAGTCACAGTCACAGAGTCACAGAGACACAGAGGACACAGGGACCACAGAGACACACCACAGTCACAGAGACACAGAGACAGAGACACAGACACAGTCACAGAACAGAGTCACAGAGACACAGGAGACAAGACACAGTCACACAGACACAGAGACACAGAGACACAGACACAGTCACAGAGACAGAGACACAGAGACACAGTCACAGAGAGTCACAGAGCACAGTCACAGAGACACAGTGTCAAGAGACACAGAGACACACAGACACAGACACAGAGTCACAGAGACACAGAGTCACACACAGTCACAGAGACACAGAGACACAGTCACACAGTCAGACACAGTCACAGTCACAGAGACACAGAGTCACAGAGACAGAGACACAGAGTCACAGAGACACAGAGACACAGAGAGAGACAGTCACAGAGACACAGAGTGACACAGAGACACAGTCACAGAGAGACACAGAGACACAAAGTCTCAGAGACACAGAGTCACAGAGACACAGAGACACAGAGTCACAGAGACACAGAGACACAGAGTCACAGAGACACAGAGACAGTCACAGAGACACAGAGTCACACACAGAGACACAGAGTCACAGAGACACAGACTCACAGAGACACAGAGTCACAGAGACACAGAGACACAGAGACACAGAGTCACAGTCACAGAGTCACAGAGACACAGAGTCACAGAGACACAGTCACAGAGACACAGACACAGAGACACAGAGTCACAGAGACACAGAGACACAGAGTCACAGAGTCACAGAGACACAGAGACAGTCACAGAGACACAGAGTCACAGAGACACAGTCACAGAGACACAGAGACACAGTCACAGAGTCACAGAGACACAGAGACAGTCACAGAGACACAGAGTCACAGAGACACAGAGACACAGAGACACAGAGTCACAGTCACAGAGTCACAGAGACACAGTCACAGAGACACGGAGACACAGAGACACAGAGTCACAGAGACACAGAGACACAAAGTCACAGAGACACAGAGACACAGAGACACAGAGACACAGTCACAGTCACAGAGGCACAGTCACAGAGACACAGAGACACAGAGAACACAGAGTCACAGAGACACAGAGACACAAAGTCACAGAGACACAGAGACACAGAGACACAGAGTCACAGAGACACAGAGACACAGTCACAGAGACACAGAGTCACAGAGACACAGAGACACAGAGACACAAAGTCACAGAGACACAGAGACACAGAGACACAGAGTCACAGAGTCACAGAGTCACAGAGACACAGAGACACAGAGACACAGACACAGAGACACAGAGACACAGAGACACAGAGACACAGAGACACAAAGTCACAGAGACACAGAGACACAGAGACACAGAGACACAGAGTCACAGAGTCACAGAGTCACAGAGTCACAGAGACACAGTCACAGAGACACAGTCACAGAGACACAGAGACACAGAGACACAGAGACACAGAGTCACAGAGACACAGTCACAGAGACACAGTCACAGAGACACAGAGACACAGAGACACAGACACAGAGTCACAGAGTCACAGTCACAGAGACACAGAGACACAGAGACACAGAGTCACAGAGTCACAGAGACACAGTCACAGAGACACAGTCACAGAGACACAGTCACAGAGGACACAGAGAGACACAGAGACACAGAGTCACAGAGACACAGAGTCACAGAGTCACAGTCACAGAGACACAGAGACACAGAGACACAGAGTCACAGAGTCACAGAGACACAGTCCACAGAGACACAGTCACAGAGACACAGAGACACAGAGACACAGAGACACAGAGTCACAGAGACACAGAGACACAGAGACACAGAGTCACAGAGACACAGAGTCACAGAGTCACAGAGTCACAGAGACACAGAGTCACAGAGACATAGAGACACAGAGTCACAGAGTCACAGAGACACAGAGACACAGAGACACAGAGTCACAGAGACACAGAGTCACAGAGTCACAGAGGCACAGTCACAGAGTGGAGGCCATTCGGCCCTTTGAGCCTGCATCGCCATTCATTGTGATCATGGCTGATCGTCCGCTATCAATAACCCGTGCCTGCCTTCTCCCCATATCCCTTGATTCCACTAGCCCCTAGAGCTCTACCTAACTCTCTCTTAAATTAATCCAGTGATTTGGCCTCCACTGCCCTCTGTGGCAGGGAATTCCACAAATTCACAACTCTCTGGGTGAAAACCTTTTTTCTCACCTCAGTCTTAAATGACCTCCCCTTTATTCTAAGGCTGTGACCCCTGGTTCTGGACTCACCCAACATTGGGAACATTTTTCCAGCATCTAGCTTGTCCAGTCCTTTTATAATTTTATATGTTTCTATAAGATTCCCCCTCATCCTTCTAAACTCCAGTGAATACAAGCCTAGTCTTATCCATCTTTCCTCATATGACAGTCCCGCCATCCCAGGGATCAATCTCGTGAACCTACGCTGCACTGCCTCAATCACAAGGATGTCCTTCCTCAAATTAGGAGACCAAAACTGTACACAATACTCCAGATATGGTCCCACCAGAGCCCTATATAACTGCAGAATAACCTCTTTACTCCTGTACTGAAATCCTCTTGTTATGAAGGCCAACATTCCATTAGCTTTCTTCACTGCCTGCTGTACCTGCACGCCAACTTTCAGTAACCGGTGTACAAGGACACCCAGGTCTCGCTGTACCTCCTCCTTACCTAACCTAACCCCATTGAGATAATAATCTGCCCCCTTGTTTTTGCCGCCAAAGTGGATAACCTCACATTTATCTATATTATACTGCATCTGCCACACATCTGCCCACTCACTCAACCTGTCCAGGTCCCTGTGCAACATCCTAACATCCTCTTCACAGTTCACACTGCCACCCAGCTTTGTGTCATCCGCAAACTTGCTAGTGTTGCTCCTAATTCCCTCTTCCAAATCATTAATATATATGGTAAACAGTTGCGGCCCCAACACCGAGCCTTGCGGCACTCCACTCGCCACTGCCTGCCATTCTGAAATTCTGGTCAGTGCGAACTCGATGGGCCGAAGGGCCTGCTTCCGCGCTGTATCTCCAAACTAAACTAAACTTAAAATCATAGATACTTGTCACCAGAAGACATGGCTCAGGAGGAGAAGTCAGGACACATGACAATAATATATTTTATTGTCATGTGTCCCAGAGACAACAAAGACATTCTTAGTTGCTGCAACACACCACAACAGACAATGGACAACAGGTGCAGGTGGAGGCCATTCGGCCCTTCCAGCCAGCACCGCCACTCAATGTGATCATGGCTGATCATCCCCAATCAGTACCCCGTTCCTGCCTTCTCCCAGACCTCCCAACATTTGATTGTCAAAATTCATAATATTCCCCTCAAATTCAATTTTTAAATGAAAATTCATAATATGTCGCGGCGCCCTATTCGGGGTCCCATGTCACAAATTCAAAATTGTGAAGAAGTATTTTAAATGCCAAAATGTGAAAAAGGTACATGTATGCTGAAACATTATAATTCTTTGTTAAACTTTGATAAACTTGGCACTAGACCACCTTAATTTCTCTCACTTGGGTTGTTGCCGGCGGCTATGCGCCTGCGCACTGGTGCAGATCAGCGGGCTGCCGGCGGGCGGGTGCGGCACATGCGCACTTGGCCAGGTTGCCGGCGGGTCTGCGCCTGCGCACTGGGTGGGGGTGGGGGGGAGGCCCGGTGATGGGGCTGCCGCGAGCGGGCCGGCTGCCGGCAAGAAAGTGCCGCTGATCGCGCGGCGGGCGCCGCCCGGGCTCTGGGCCGGGCGTGGCGTGGCTCGAAATGGCGCCAGGCCCGCAACCCTCCCCCACTGCGCACGTGCGGCCACTGGGGCCCGGCAACCCTCCCCCACTCACGCGCGGCCACTGGGGCCCGGCAACCCTCCCCCACTTAGCGCGGCCACTGGGGCCCGGCAAAGTGCCGCTGATCGCGCGGGCCGGCAAACCGGGGACACATGGCGCCGGCGTTTCACCACGGGAGAAGAAATTTAGCGGGATAATTAGGGTACAAAATCGGGATGGCGGGAAGGGAACCTAAAAAGCGGGAATATCCCGCCAAAAGCGGGATAGTTGGGAGGTCTGCTTCTCCCCATAGCCCCTGTCCTCCACTATCTTTAAGAGCCCTATCTAGCTCTCTCTTGAAAGTATCCAGAGAACCGGCCTCCATCGCCCTCTGAGGCAGAGAATTCCACAGACTCACAACTCTCTGTGAGAAAAAGTGTTTCCTCATTTCCGTTCTAAATGGCTTACTCCTTATTCTTAAACTGTGGCCCCTGGTTCTGGACTCCCCCAACATCGGGAACATGTTTCCTGCCTCTAGCGTGTCCAAACCCTTAACAATCTTATATGTTTCAATGAGATCCCCTATCACCCTTATAAACTCCAGAGTATACAAGCCCAGCCGCTCCATTCTCTCAGCATTTGACAGTCCCACCATCCCGGGAATTAACCTGGTGAACCTACGCTGTGCTCCCGTGTGGACAGCACAGCAGAATATGTAAACATAGTACACTGTAAACAATGTCGTAAACGAGAGGAAAACAAAGTTCAGGGCAGTGTGTGAGCACTGAAGCAACCTCATCCTTCCAGCTCTCAGCGGTCTTATGGCCAAATGCTGATTCTATTTCGTATCTTTTCATGTAAAATACCTTATCACTATCGACGTTGAGAGTCCAACACTAAATAAAATTACTTTTGTGTCTACGCGGATTCTCCCATGTTGCTGCCCCTCACATTTGTGTACAGTGAATGGGGGGTCCCAGGGGTGGGAGGGGGGCTGTGTACGGTGGAAGGGGGGGGGTCCCAGGGAGTGGGAGGGGGGGGGTGTACGGTGACCAGTGGGGGTCCCAGGGGTGGGAAGGGGGCTGTGTACGGTGAAAAGGGGGGGTCCCCAGGAGTGGGAGGCGGGGGTGTGTACGGTGAAGGGGGGGGGGGGTCCTGGGGTTGGGAATGGGGGCTGTGTACGGTGACCAGTGGGGGTCCCAGGGGTGGGAGGGGGGCTGTGTACGGTGAAGGGAGGGTCCCGAGGGTGGGAGGGGGGCTGTGTATGGTGAAGGGGGGGGGTCCCGGGGGTGGGAGAGGGGGGCTGTGTATGGTGACCAGTGGGGTCCCGGGGATGGGAGGGGAGGGTTGTATACGGTGAAGGGGGGGGGGGTCCTGGGGGTGGGATGCGGGGGTGTATACGGTGAAGGGGGGTCCCGATGGTGGGAGGGGGGAGTGTATACGGTGAAGGGGGTGGGGGGGGGGGGGGGGCGTCCTGGGGTGGGGAGGGGGGAGTGTATACGGTGAAGGGGGGGGGGGGGTCCTGGGGGTGGGAGGGGGGAGTGTAATACGGTGAAGGGGGGGGGTCGTGGGGGTGGGATGCGTGGGGTGTATACGGTGAAGGGGGGGGGGGGGGGGGTTTCCCCGGGGGGTGGGAGGGGGGGGATGTGTACGGTGACCAGTGGGGTCCCGGGGATGGGAGGGGAGGGTGTATACGGTGAAAGGGGGGGGGTCCTGGGGGTGGGATGCGTGGGGGTGTATACGGTGAAGGGGGGGGGTCCTGGGGGTGGGAGGGGGAGTGTATACGGTGAAGGGGGGGGGGTCCTGGTGTGGGGTGGGGTGTATATGCGTGGTGTTATACGGTGAAGGGGGGGGGTCCTGGGGGTGGGATGCGGGGTGTATACGGTGAAGGGGGGGGGTCCTGGGATGGGAGGGGGGCTGTAACACTAGTGGCGGTAACCTGGAGCTATTGTGTGCATGGACTGACTGCCCGCTGCTGCCCCCACCTGGTGTACTCGTACAGTGCGGGCACGATGCTGTTGTAATGCCTTCTGATCGCCAGCAGGGCGGCAATGTGGCCACAGAAAATCAGCAACTGGTTGCGAGCTCTGGAACAGAGAGTTCATCGTTAGAGTGCGGCCAATGTCCCCCTGTCCACATGTCCCCATGTCCCCTACACTGTCCCCCATGTCCCCCATGTCCCCTACACTGTCCCCATGTCCCCATGTCCCCTACACTGTCCCCATGTCCCCCCTGTCCCCACGTCCCCACGTTTCCCATGTCCCCCCATGTCCCCCCCTACTGTCCCCATGTCCCCCATGTCCCCCCACCCCCTGTTCCCCTACACTGTCCCCCCACTGTCCCTACACTGTCCCCCATGTCCCCACGGCCCATGTCCCCTACACTGTCCCCTGTCCCCAACACTGTCCACATGTCCCCTACACTGTCCCCCTGTCCCCTACACTGTCCCCATGTCCCCATGTCCCCTACACTGTCCCCATGTCCCCTACACTGTCCCCATGTCCCCATGTCCCCTACCGCCCATGTCCCCCCCCTACACTGTCCCATTTCCCCATGTCCCCTACACCTGTCCCCACATGTCCCCATGTCCCCTACACTGTCCCCATGTCCCCACACTGTCCCATGTCCCCTACACTGTCCCCACACTGTCCCCCATGTCCCCCCATACACTGTCCCCCTGTCCCCACCCCTACACTGTCCCCCATGTCCCCAACACTGTCCCCATGTCCCCAGGTCCCACTGTCCCCCCATGTCCCTACATGCCCCATGGTCCCCATTCCCCATCCCCATGTCCCCTCCCCCTACACTGTCCCCATGTCCCCACGTCCCCATGTCCCCATGTCCCCTACACTGTCCCCATGTCCCCATGTCCCCTACACTGTCCCCATGTCCCCTACACTGTCCCCCCCCATGTCCCACACTGTCCCCATGTCCCCTACACTGTCCCCATGTCCCCATGTACACTGTCCCCTTGTCCCCATGTCCCCTAACACTGTCCCTACACTGTCCCCATGTCCCCCCCATGTCCCCTACACTGTCCCCATGTCCCCAGTCCCATGTCCCCTACACTGTCCCTCCATGTATGTCCCTACACTGTCCCCCTGTCCCCTACACTGTCCCCATGTCCCCCTGTCCCTACAGCTGTCCCCATGTCCCCCTGTCCCTAATGTCCCCCAATGTCCCCCTGTCCCCTACACTGTCCCCTGTCCTACCTGACCCATGCCACATGTTCCCCCTGTCCCTACACTGTACCCTGTCCCCATGTCCTATCCCCCACTGTTACCCACCCGCAGCCCCCTACACTGTACCCACCCTGCACCCCCCTACACTGTACCCACCCCTGCACCCCCCCTACACTGTACCCACCCTGCACCCCCCTACACTGTGCACCCCACTACACTGTACCACCCTGCACCCCCCTACACTGTACCCAGTCCCCACTGCCCCCCCTACACTGCCTGTCACACCTGCACCCCCCTATACACTGTAACCCACCCTGCACCCCCCATTGTACAACTGTACCCACCCGCAGCCCCCCTACCACTGTACCCATGCCCCCATGAGGCTTGTACAAACCTGCAGCCCCCTACACTGTACCCATGTTCCCATGAGCTTGTCCACCCTGCCACCCCCCTACACTATACCCACCCTGCACCCCCCTACACTGTACCCACCCGCAGCCTGTTACCCTACACTATAAACCCACCCGCACCCCCCTACACTGTCCCCACCCTGCAGCCCCCCTACACTGTACCCATTGTCCCTGCACCCCCCTACACTGTACCCACCCTGCAGCCCCCCTACACTATACCCACCCTGGCAACCCCCCTACACTGTACCCACCCCTGCACCCCCTACACTGTACCCACCCTGCACCCCCCTACACTGTAACCCACCCGCAGCCCCTACACTATACCCACCCTGCACCCCCCCTACACTGTACCCACCCTGCAGCCCCCCTACACTGTACCCATGTCCCTCATGAGGCTTGTACATCCCGCAGACCCCTACACTGTACCCACCCGCAGCCCCCTACACTGTACCCATGCCCCTCATGAGGCTTGTACAACCTGCAGCCCCCTACACTCCAGTCAAATGTCCCAGCCTATCCACCTCTCCCTATAACTCTGCTTTCTCATCAGATGGTGTAAGCCGGGGTGGGCAACCTTGCTCTGTATAGGGGCCGTGACGCATGTCTGTGAGCGGATGGCGGGCCACATCTATCTCGTGTACACATGGATCCCGCCCCATCCCGCCCCGGATGGCAGGCATCAAACCACGTGTTCACAGAAGGTAGACAAAAATACTGGAGAAACTCAGCGGGTGAGGCAGCCTCGTGCAATCCTTGCATGTCCCACCCGCTGAGTTTCTCTGGCATTTTTGTCCACCTTCCATTTTTCCAGCATCGGCCGTTCTTTCTCCAACGTGCTGACAGAAGGTGCGGGGCCGTGCCGGCGGCTTTGCGCAGGATGCGGTACGGCCAGAGCTCGGCGCGGCGGGCCGGGTGATCACGGGTTACGGCCGCATTCGCCCCAGGGGCCATAGGTTGCCGACTCCTGGTGTAAATGATTCGGAACACAGTGTTCCCGGCGTGGTCTAACATGAGCCTCAGTGTCCCCAGATTGAGCAGCAGTGACTTCACTGAATATGGTGTTGAAACTGAAAAAACTGATAAAGGAAATCAGACAGGCAAAAAGGGGCCAGGAGATGGCTCTGGCAGGTAGCATTAAGGACAATCCCAAAAGATTTTATAAATACATACAGGGGGAAAAGGGTAACTAGAGAGAAAGAGAGAGTGGGACCTCTCAGGAATCAAAGCGGTCACCTCTGTGTGGAGCCACAGGAGATGGGCAAGGTCCTCAATGAATATTACTCCTCTGTGTTTACCGAGGAGAAAGACAGGAGGACGGA
Organism: Okamejei kenojei; assembly: GCA_035221665.1. NCBI lineage: Eukaryota > Metazoa > Chordata > Chondrichthyes > Rajiformes > Rajidae > Okamejei > Okamejei kenojei. Next base: position 940,112 of record CM069133.1, read on the forward strand.
GGAACTTGGGGCAGTCGCTGGAATGGTCTTGAAGCAGTCAGGGTTACTACTGTCGATAAGTACTGAACGGTATATCGTGTATGAAGGTAGACAAATCTCCAGGGCCTGATCTGAATATATCCATGGACATTGTGGAAACCCAAAGGAAATTGTGAGGAGCCCGTGTTGATATTTATGAGTGAGTCCTTTAAATACAGGAGAGGTCCGGATGACTGTAGTCGCCAAATGTTGTCCCCTCTATTCAAGAAGTGCTGCAGGGAAAATCTGGGAACTATAGAGCCGGTGAGATTAACATCCTGTCTAGTTTGGACAAGCAACGGGTCCAGCAGCATCTGTGGAGAACATGGATAGGCCGAGAACCAATAAATCAGACAGAATGATAAAGGTCTGAAGAACGGGAGTACAACTTTTCTCGTATCTCTGTGAAACGTCACCTATCCGTGTTCTCCCACTGATTCTGCCTGAACCCGCTGAGTTACTCCAGCACTCGTGAAAACGTCACCAATCCATGTTCTCACACAGATGCTGCCTACCCGCAGAGTTTACTCCAGCAGCCTCTGTGAAACGTCACCTACTATCCATTTCTCCCCACAGATGCTGCCTGACCCCCGCTGCGTTAACTGCAGCACATTCCAATGCATTGATAAGTGTTGATACTGCAGGTTGGGTTTGGCAAGCTGCCGCCATCGATGTCAGCAGAGCAGGCCGGCGAGCGGCGAGCGTTTCGGAGATGAGGGCGGCCGTACTGGCCATAACAGGTCACTTACTCCCTGCAGCGGGTCAGCATCAGGCGTCCATGCGGATGTAGCTGAGCGATTCCAGCATCCTGTGCACAGTTGGTCGAGTGTCCCACTCCGATCCACTCAGCTGCTTCCCTTTGGGGGGGGGGGGAGTTCAGTATTTCATCATTTGTTGTCCAACTGTACCGAGTACAGGGAAAAGCTTTTGTTCGTGCAAATATACATTTAAAAGTGGAAGGCAACAAAGTCCGATCAAGGATAGTCCGAGGTCTCCAATTAAGGTAAATGGGAAGTGAGACCAACTCAGTTGGTGATGAGGAGTGGCTTCAGTTGCCCAGAAAACAAGAGATCATAAATGTTCCCAATAACTGTACAAGAGGGAAGGGCCTAAACTAACCGTGTGTTGGAGCCAGACTGTGCACATCACAACTGTTATATACTATCTCAATAGACAGAATATCATAGAACAGCCGTCAAGCACAGGAGTACAACAGGCCTTCGGCCCGACAATGACACCCTTTATGTTGCCCAAACATGATCTCTGTCCTTGCCTATTTTAGCGGACGTGATCCATTCCTGCATATCCAGCTCCGAATCCAAAGAGCCTCATTCTACATGTGCGACAATCCCAGACCTGTCCGAACGCCTCTTCAACATATCATCTGCCTCAAGAGGGCGGTGAAGCCGGTTCTCTGGATACTTTCAAGAGAAGAGCTAAGATTTAAACATTCGTCTTAAAGGTGCGAGTGGAGTCAGGGTATTATGGGGAGAAGGCTAGGACACAGGTGGGTACTGATTGGGATGATCAGCCATTAATCACATTGCCCATGGCGGTGCTTGGCTCGACGGGCCGAATGCTATCCTTCCCTGGCCACCCTATTGGTCTTATTGCTCTATGGGAAACCTACCTGCCACAACCAAGCTCTTTTTTGTTTTCCCCCACCCCACACCGCACCATGTTTTGAGGTGTAAAACAAGTTGCCTCCACAGGATCCTCGTCAATCTTTTACCCCCTCAGACCTTCAACTATGACCTCCTTGTTCTGCACGCCCCCGCGCACTTGGACAAAAGACTCTGGTGCGATCATTATCCAATCTAATCCTCTCATGATCTTGTACATCCTATAAGATCACGCCGGTGTAAAACCACACTTCATAGGGTACACGGGAGAACGTGCAACACTCCGTAAATGACAGCGCCCGAGTCGGAGATGACCCCCGGGGTCTCTGGTGCCACTGAGGCAGCAACTTGACCGCATGCCTACCAGCCAAGCTTCCATTTGTAATGCAAATGTATACAATTGTGGACTTTTAAAAAGACATTTTATGAATGTATGAATAGGAAACATTTAGAGGGATATTTTAGTGTTAGTTATTTGTAGAGAATACAGTGCCTTTTCGATCCCATCGTAGTCCGTGCCGACCTCAGACGAAAACCCATCAACCCATAGACACACAGGACACTATCCTACAACCCACTGAGGGACACGACAATGTTTTAAAAACATTTACCTAAAGCCAATTCACCTACAAAGCTGCACGCCTTTGTGGAGTGTGGGAGGAAACTTCGACAGATCACCTCAGAGAAAACCCTACTGCGCGGTTCACGGGGAGAACGTGCCATACTAATCCGTACAGAGACAAGCGCGCCGCTTCCGTAGTCGATGGTACCCCCGTGTCCACTGGCGCTGCGCGGACTCACGTAGTGAGTGCAGCAAACTCTACCTCTGACGCCACGCGGAGGTTAGACGCCCATACCATCCACCTTGAGTACCCAATAATGCCAAGTTTTATGAGGTCGGCAGGGGAACAGGGTGGAGCCAAAGGGCCTTGAGAATACCTAACTGAGACTCTAAGATCTATGGACATTGAGTAAACAATCCCACTCACATAACGCAAGAGGCGAAGAAGCACAATTACCTATCTGAAGTACCGATATGGCAGTCCGGCAGTGGCACGAATAAGCGTCATCAAGGCTCTGATGCTCATCAGGGTATATGTTTTCATCAGAAACACAATTCACAACCCGCCTCCAATTAGTTTGCCTGTCGCGGTTGAATGAAGATTCGGCAAGTTGAAACCAATCCATCACTTTGGGTCGCAGCCTGCACTGCGGGGGGGACCGCACAGAGGTCAGTGACTGACGTAAAGACACACTCGCGCGCACAAAGGCACTGTGCACCTCACTACCTCTTGCGGCTGCTAACCCCGCACCCTCACAACCAACACCGCGACAAACCACACTCGCACAACCACACGCGCGCACACACCCGCACACACACAGCGCGCGTGGTAACACATGCACCGCAGCAACTCGCTCACACACTTCGCCGTAACGCCCACACACGCACACACACTCACACTCTTCTCCGCCCTCACTCGCGAAACTCACTTACCTCGCACACACATGCACACTCGGCGACAGCGGACTGCACCGAACACAGCTACACAAGCGCACAAACATCTCACCAACGGTGCACTACAGACTCACACGTCTCGCACACACACTCACACTCTGCGCACATCACTCACACCCATCACATCACATACACGCAACCACTCTTCAACCACACACAAAACGCACTACACTCTCCACATGCACCCCACACATCGCGCACAAACACTCACACCACACCCGGCACAATCGCCGCGCACACACACTGCACAGCCCACAACATTCACACGTCAGCACACAAACACGCGCACCACTCGCACAGACATAACATAAAAAATACGCACACAACACCGCGCACTCACACTATGCACACTCCACGGGGTCGCACCAATCACATGCTCGCCAACACACAACACACACGCACATACTACATGACACATTGCATCACACGTTGAACATCACACTACACAGCACACACAGAACAGCACACACGCACGGGACTACAATCACAACCTGCGATACAGAGTTTAGTACAATCGCACACACATGCACACAAAACACAGATGTGTACAAAGGGTGGTTGGTGTCTACACATTTAGGATTTTTGTGATGTGTGGGGGCAACACACACACACAACACAAACGCACACACCTACACACACACACACACACACGCACAAACGACTACACACACACTCCACGCAATTACCAACGCACACAAACAACGCTCATCAACTGCACACACCAACAACCACACAACCACACACCACACACATGCACACAAGCGCAACTCACACACAACACACAACACCCTACGCACACACAACGACACACACGCACGCACGGCACAACACACAGCAGTGGTTCACACACACTCACTGGAAAACAGGCCTTTCGGCCTGACTTGCCCACACGGCCAAACAGCCCCAGCTACACTATTCCCTCCCTCCCAGCTCCCTATGTATGCCCCCTCTATACCCTTCCCTATCCGTGTCCCTGGACCGATAACCAGTGCAATATATGTGCTACAACTGCCATCTCCGGAGGCAGCTTGTTCCATAATCAAACCCCACAATCCTTTAAGTGAAAAAGTTACTCCCGATCAGATTCCTAACAAATCTCTTCCCTTACACCTTTTGGTATCGAGGGTCGCCTGAAAGGAGCCGACATACCTTCCTCCTGCATCTATTGTACTATTGTCTATGTTCTCTTTCCTTGATTCCCCCACTCCTGGGCAAGAAAGAGACTGTGTGCACTACCCAATCTACTCCTCTCATGATTTTAATACACCCCAATTAAGATCTCTCCTTATAACCATATAACCATATAACAATTACAGCACGAAACAGGCCCTCTTTCCGGCCCTTCCAGTCCGTGCCGACCATTTGTTTTCCCCAATTCCCATCTACCTGACTCAGAAAAAACCATACCCCTCCCCTCCATTCCCTTCACGTCCATATACCTATCCACTTTAACTTTTACAATGTTAAAATCGATTCCTGCCATCAACCACTCTTCTGCTCGGAAGCTCAATTCCCACACCACCCACAAACAGAAAAACAGCCACCACCCTCTGATAAAGAAGTTCCCCCTACACGTTACTCCTAAACTCTCTGTACCTTAATTCTACATGTCATAGCCCTCTTGTTTGAATTCTTCCCTACCCTCTGTCTTACCCCTTTCATCATTTTAAAGACCTCATCAAGTCCCCCTTAACAATTCTGTTCTGCGCGCTCCAAAGAAAAAGACCTAACTTAGTTTCAACCTTTCCTCTGTAACTTAGTTGCTGGAACCCAGGCAACATTCTAGTAAATCTCACTCTGTACTTACTCTCTCTATTTTGTGCCATCCTTCCTATAAATTAGGCGACCAAAATTGTTACACCATACTCCAGAATTGTCTTACCAATGCCTAGTAGAACAATTTTAAACATTACTTCCCTACTCCTAATATTCAATGCTTTGATTTAATTAAAAGGCCAGCACATCCAAAGGCTTTCTTTACCACCCTATCTACATGCGAATTCTTCCACCTTCAGCGGAACTATAGCACAGATTATTCCCTAGATCTCTCTTTTCCACAACATTCCTCAAATCCCCTAACCATTTTACCATGTAACGTCCTAATTTGATTTTTTGCCTGTCAGATGTACACTTCACACTTATCACATATAAAACTTCCATCTGCCCTTTCCATCCGCCTCACCTTCTTCCAAAATGTTACCAAATACTTCCTCTGTAGACTGAGTGAAAATCTACTTCATTATCACAACAACCCACCTATCATTAGTATCATCTGCATACTTTGCTTATCCAATTTTCCACCCCACAATCCAGAATCATTGATGTACATGACAGAACAACACAGTGGACCAACACAGATCCCGAGGCACCCCACTTGGCAACAACGCTTCCAACCTGAGCAAACAGCAGCCATCCACCATTACTCTCTGACATCTCCCATTCAGCCACTGTGAATCCCATCTTGCTACTCCGCCATTAACAACTCCAAAGATTGAACCTTCTATAACCAACCTTACCCCGTGGGGAAACACTTGTCAAGGCCTTACTGAAATCCATATCGACAACATCCACTGCTTTTACCCTCATCATTTCCTAGTAACCGCTTCCAAATAATTCAAGATGGTTTGTATATAAATTGGCTTATATAATTATCTCCAAGTATCCTGTCATTAATTGCCCACCACGGACGTCAAACTACAGGTCTATAATTGCTAAGGTTTAACCTTTTTTAAAAACAATGGAGCAACATGCGCAGTACGCCAATCCTCCGGCACTATTCCCGTTTTCTTTCCTTTCTAATGACATTTTTTGAAAAATTATCTTTTCTGTCATACTCCTGCTTATTTCTACACTAACTTCCCCAATGTCCTAGGGATATCCTGTCAGGACCTGAACTTATCCACTATTTATATTTTTCAAAAGTTGGGGTCAGTAACTTCCTCCTCTTTGAAACTCATAGTTTTCCATAGCCTATTTCTACTTTTTTCCCTACCTCACAGAGTTCAATACCTTCTTCCTTGGTGAATACCGAAGAAAATAAATGGTAACAATATCTCCCCCCATCTCTTTTTAAGCTCTGCAGATAGCTGTCATTCTGGCTCTCCTAATGCCCAATTTTATCCCATGTATCCTTTTGCTATTATAAGTCT